>OY725326.1:57637626-58084128 GCA_963242795.1 Inga leiocalycina | reverse complement strand
AAGGGGAAGAGGGGTCATCTGAAAGATTGTACTCAACATCATTGGCGTTGAGTATAGGGTTCAACTTGTTGTTGACAGTGTGCAACAAGGTGAAGAGTCTTCCAAGGAACCTGTCTATGTGAGCCATCCTCACATTGAGGTTGTCAATAAGCTGCCTGAACAATTGTAGGAGGAGGCGGTGGAGGCTATAGAGGAGGAGGAGGAAAGGAGGATGAATTGACGGAGTTCGGATGCATGGCCTCATCGTGACTATTGTTTGAGAGGAGGAGGAGAGGGAGCTTGAAAGCTTTTTGATAAATTAAAGAAACAAAATGACTGGAGCAGATTAAATAGACATGACAGTTGAAGAATACATTAATTGGAGTGGATGGCTTTAGATTTCAAAATTCAAAGAGACATGTTGGAAAGTTTGCTTTGGAAGATGAAGAAACTTTATAACGTTTAAGATTGGATGTAAATAAACAACAGTCTCTAAAAAGATATTTTAAACCAGATGTATAAGCTTCCAGTCTAAAAATAATTTTAATTTTCAAATTTCTTAAATTTAAGACTTATCGAAATCGCATTAAATTATAATTGGTCGAGAAAATATTATTTAGACTGAGCATATGCATGACCAGTTTTAAGTTATATTAATATTTACAAAAATATCACCGGTTATCGTTTTTAAACCACCTCCGCCTTTAAGAGGTCCAGATGTGGTGGTCTTATAGCCACTTTTTCTAATAGTGGATGGAGTAATAACCAAACACAACTCAACATTGTCAAGCTGCATCTTCACTTTTCACGTCCCAATATTCCTTGGGCTTCACTCGGATATCTAAGTTCCCGTTTGCTTCAACTCTTTGGGATTTCTGTGGGAAAAAAACCTTTTCCATGATAATACTTATTTAAATATTCCAATATAAATATAGTTTTTGATTGACCATAACCACGTGAATAGTTACTCCAACAGTAATCAGTATTCCCTAAAAATTGAGCATATAAATTCATGACCTTATAAATTTCAATCTTTATCCCCACCTCTATTATTTGACTGCATTCCTCTTGCAAAAATTTATCTACGGTTTCAGTGCATATCATTCCACTGCATTCTTATCTTTTCTAATAACTAAATTGCAGTGACTTTTCATTCCAGCCTCGTTACTTTTCCCTCAAAGATTAGACAATTATTCGATGGAGAATATAAAGTACTTGGTTAATACCTCTGCTTGATAATTTTTTGTCCAAAACAACTGAAAAAAGTGAATTTTAAAGCGTTAATAATATTAATAACAACCGTTTGTTATAGAATAAATACTGTATATTGTATCCAAACAAATAAGAATAAATAATGTATAAACAAATTCACACACATTATTTTGATTGAAAATAAGTAATCCCTCCAAGTTTTAATATATGACATATTTAAAGAATTGATATTGATCCTACATATAAGTCATATTTTTCAAATTTGCTAGTTTTTTTTTTCTTTATTATCCCTATTGATACTCATTCGACAATAATAAAGTGAGAATGAAAAAATCAAGGAAAATGACTAAATTATTTGAAAAAACATGCCATGTTAATTAATTTAACTAACTTCTTAATCTAAGTTTTTTGCATGCCCTAATCCTCATGGAAGCACATGGAACGCAAACTCAAATAACTTCATTTCTAATTTTTGACCCATGAAAATAAAAGTTATTCCTTTTATATGTATTGTAAAATATATAATATAAGTTCAAAAATTGGTCTGCATACTGAAAACCAAAACGCTTATAATATGCATTTTACTCAGAATGCCAAACTCCTAATAAGTTTTCAGCCGAAACGAAAGAATCATGATTTTTTTTATTTGCCCATAACAGCTAATTATGCAAGGAAGGAAAACATCAAAGCTTCAAACTTGGGACAGTGTAGCAAGATCTGTAACATTCGGAATAAAATTACAAATGTTATTACAGTGTTAAAAAGTAAAATTACAAGTAAATTAATAATCCATCTCATCCAAAAGTCAAGAAATAAATTTTATTAAAATAAGTTACTATTATGTTTTCATTCTGTAATATTACAAGGTCCCAATGCACTTTAGAGGGTTTAAACTCTAGATGTTCCCATCCTCCGTTCAAACAATCGCTGTAGAAGGTAGACTTGAAGCGCGCTAGCCCCGACCAGCGCGGCGGATTCAAAGAGTGCCTTGTGTACTGCTCTTCGGCTCATGGCCTCATTCACTGCATTTCCAGTTATACGAACACATAATAATAATGTCATTAGAGCTTAAGATCAGTTCGTGGATATTATCAAATAAAATAGCTTCTCTGATCCACTCAATAACTTACAAAGTACAAACAATTATATAGTTAGACACATCAAACGCATGTCGTTTACGTATACAAGTGTTAACAGCAAAAGGGCGAAAGAGAGGGTAGACAATGAAGTTAATATTCAATAGAAGCCAATTACATTCTTCAATCCCATATTTATATCCCTATTAAGCATATTCCCCAAACTATCCCTTTCCTTACTAGTATTCCCATGTATCAACAAGTCATATAGCCACAACCTTCCTAATAAATATGGGCAACATCCACCGGGGAAACAAGACAATGAACCTCTTAGTATTCATCTAACTGGGAGAGAGTACAAGCCAGCCGAGTTCAGTAACGAAGTTATATTGACCCAAGCTCATCAAAAGGCTTAGTAATGTGAAAGACAGAATGCACCTCATAACACCAAGTTGTCCAAACGTGTGGCTAAAATCACTGCAATGGACAACGCACAACACTTTGCCACTTAAGAGACTTTGCCACCACAAAAGTATGAACGACCTCGTTCAAACCATTGGACTATTGTTCAAGGGTCGAAACAGAAAATGCATTCAAAGAAATGAGAGGCTTAATTCAAATTGGGCAATGAGTAATTTAATGGCTCCTACAATGGGTGGGCAAGTCATGTATTCAAAGACACTTAAGAGTTTTGCATCAAAATGAGCAATTAATTCTTTGACTGGCTCCTGTATTAGGAGGGCAAACATTTCTCAGTTTCATTTTCATTCTCATATTTTAACATCAGAGATAATTTGCATGCAATTGAATGAGTCTCAAGGATGAATTGTTGGTCGAAAATGGAATTTCCATGATTTTATAAAAACCATGTGTTTTTTTGCAGGACAGGCACAAAACACCGCAGAAAAAGCTGAGCTTGGGAAAGCGCACCTGAAATCACATTTTAGCACCTTAGTATTGTAACGTTAGTGCTATAACATTCATAGCCAGGATGGTGTTATCATATCACAGTGTCAGTTCCCTACAGTGTCCCATTGGGATGTAGGAATCTCAAAACAAGATGTGCACTATTATAAATCAGATTTAGCACCCAAAAAAGACTAGAAACTTCAAGGGAGAATTTTCAGTGATTCTACAAAGCTAACGCCCCAAAACATCATTCTCTCAATCGCCTATGTTTTCAATCAATTGGATTAGGAGATGAACTAATAAACCATAAGTGAATAGAAATTGTTGGGAATTTTTTATAATAAAATGGATAAGAAAAGCTCTCGTAGGTTTAAAATGGTAAAAAATCTCTCATTTATGGTGATTCTACACTTTATTGCAAAGTTTGAAGGATTTTTTTATGATTGTGATGTTGATGAACAGAAATTATGATAAATGGTAGATGATGAGAACTAAGTTGGCATAAGAAATTCAGCACATCCTAATACATGCGTTCTAACTTATGAAGCTTGCGTAGGTTGGAGTAGATGACAATAGGAGGGCTTTTTAATTAATGTACATAGACCAGCTCAACGGGAAAACTTAGCTTACAAGGGTCCAATGACAAGAGAAAGGTTCAGGAAGTTGCAAAACGCATTTGATGCCTATATATCAACTAAGACAACTATGTATAAATTGTAATATATATACAAAGGGTATTTATATTTGGAGAGTAGTTAGGTGTTAGTTATAGTAAAGTAGTTGTTATCACCAAAAATAAATAAATGAATAAAGTAGCCGTTGAGGCTAGGAGTTAGAAGCCTATATTCAGAGTACGTATTCAGAATCTCTCTCTTTCCTCCTTTCTCCTCTCTCCTTTCCTCTTTCTACCACCATTCATCAAAGACCAATGACACTAATAGTGACAAGGAGAAGGTAAATGAGACCAAGGTAGTTCGACCATGTGTCAGGTAATTGGAGTGCAAATTTGAAGTGCCCAAATGGGTCTCAAATGGCTAGAACTTACTAAGTCAGATTAATTAGTTTTCTATTTCCAGATTTGCTTTGTCATATCCTTGAAATTTGTACCTATGATCATGTATACATATATAATTGAATGTAACATTATTCATATACTTGGTGACATATAAAGTGATATGGAAAGATCAAAAGTTCCCTGAAATGAAAAGAGAAGGGCCAAGGATATAAGGAAAAAGGAGCATAAGGTCTGATCAGTAAAAATAATGCAGGGACTAAATTGACAAAAATTTGTGGTTTTATAAATTGAACTGTCTTGTGTATATAGCCAAGACATTGAAGGGGACTACATGACTTTGATTGTTTCATCTTAAATCAGCTTCAAGGACAAGAAAATAAAGAACCAACCAACCAAGTCATGTGAATTAAATTGTGACAAATTAAACTGGAATGTGACAGTTACATGGATTAAATATTAGAACTAAAAAAAGTACAAACAAGATTATTTTGGTTTTACAAAAGCTTTTCATATGGACTTTTGTTGGGATAGCCTCAGCCATGAAGGAGATATCCCTATGAGATAGTGGATCTTGATTAAAGGCTTTTAATCATGTATGAAAAATGCATTCATATGAAATTTAGAATCCTTGTTTATGAATTTCAAATTTTAGTGGGTCAAATGTATGAAAGGATTAGGCCCCCAATGCTACGAATAACTCTGGTGGTAATGAAAGACAATGAGTGGGCTCAAAACGCACAGTACTTTGAGCTGATTAGTCACCCACGGCTTTGTTCCTAGAAAGCATAGAACAGACACATTAGAAGTACTCCTGCAGGAGTGTTAGTGATTTTCACCTCATTTAACCTCTCCCATACCACACACAAGGTTTTTTTTTTTAAACTTTATTTTGTTTCCTTAAACTTTCTTTTACTTTAGTTATTGTATTATAGGTTCCCTACAATAGCCCAAGGTTATTTCTCTCTTGTTCTGAAATTTAGATTTATTTATTTTTTTTCGTCCACCTTCCCAACTTCCATATTCTCTGTGTCCCTATTTGCTCTTATTACCTTTTTCACCTTTATCTTTGTATGAGTCCCTCTTTCTCCTTCCCTTGCCCCTTCTTTATTTGAGGTTCAACATCAATTTAGGCGTCAAAGCAAGATCCACCACCTATTAACAAAATTGATGCAGTTATGAAGATCATATTGTTTTTCCTTCTATTCCGCCAAGAAAAAACCACCATCTTGTTGTTAGGAAGGTTGCTCAAATTCTGAAGCCACTTGAACCACAAAGGAGGAGTTTAGTTTGCTCACAGATCCTGTCTTATTAGCACTCTTCCTCTCCAAAGGACAGTTCTTCCAATCAGGAGGGAAACAATGAGAACTTTGGAGACTAGAACCACTAAGGATGAGTTTCCTCACTTATTCAATTATTTTTACTCGAAGCTATCGTGTTCTGGACTTTCAATAGAACTAGGCTGTTTCTCTTTTGTTTGGGTTTGGTGATTTGAGATTTAGAAGTAATTATTTCCTGCCATCCTCTCACCCAACATACCTCTTCTCTCTTTAACCTTATTTATCCATCACTCTCCTTCCCTTTCTCTATTTTTCAATTTCTCCCTCTTTCTCCTTCCCTTTCCCCTCTTTCTTTTGTGATACACATCTGTATCTAAACGTGTATCTAAGCCTATAGTATAACACAGCCAAGTACTTAGAATTTAAGGCTAAGATGCAAAAATACTTTTATCCACATGTAATCCCTTGGAATACGTATGCTGACTCAAATGAGCTAAGTAATGCACTATTACTAAAGTGATATCAAAGCTTAAAGAAATCAGAATCACCGAACTTAGGCCATAAACACAGAATATGCAGCAACTGGAAATGCCATATTTGACAATGCAGTCAATAAACAAGAAAATGTATTTATAACGGAAAAAACCAAATACATACATAACCTAGATAGCACTTGTATATATAGGGTCAGTATATACAGGTGACATACGTGGTGCTCAGTTTTAGTGTGAATAAGAATGCAGTTGCTAAAGGTATGAAAAAATAATAAATAAATAAGTGAAGTTATTTTTCAAACATTACCTATAGCTTGGCGGTCAGTCTGAGCCTCTAACCAATGCTGTTCAAACTGGATATTGTAAAGAGCTTCCTCCAACTTAGCTATCTGTTCCAGCAAAGGATTGAAATGCTCTGTAGAGATTAAGATCATTTTCATGATAAGTGATGAAAACCATAACATAAAACTACAAAATTATATAAATTATGCAAAGCAATACTCTCTCCGGTCCTTAATATAAGAACTATCGTACTAGAAAACTAATTTGTGTATATTAACAAAATCAGTTAAGTTAGTTATTTGTAACAAATGCGCATTGGTTTCCCTAAGACACCTTCTAATCATGTTCATTGGAACTACCCCTTAATGAGAACATTCTTAATATGTGCAATCAATAGGGATACTTTGGAAGAAAAAAATATAAATTTGGAAAACAGAGTAGAACAAGGTCTTATATTTAGCACCAAAGTAAACTCCATGTGTAGCTCCTATATATAAGACCGGAGGTAGTACTTACAAACGGAAACCAAGAATAAAAAAATATTCCACTAGTCATCCACAACGCATGGAATCTCCAATAAATCACTCCACAAGACTGTTTCCACCCATCTCTACTCTTACATCATATTTAAACCTTAAACTGGCTCAAGACAGTCTAAAATTGCTACAACACATTTCTGAGGTCAAAAACAGTTACACAACTTTCTCAGAACTGTCCAAGTCTGTCCAAAAAAGTCATGTAACTGCCCAAAATCTACCTTAACTACAGCACAAACTGGTTTAATACTACCCATAATAGTTACCTAATAGTGGACCATACATAGTTTCTCTCAAATTTTAGGCATTCGTGCAACAAAAGAAAGTAACACTAAAAAGCAAAGACAAGAGGGCATAATAGCATTGGTGCTCTACCATCTTTTGCATGTTGCTCAAAATAAGAGAAGTGACCAACGTGTACGTCAAAATCAATCGTCTCATGATAAGGGGACTTGTTAGTGAAGCAGAATTTATGAACTCCTGACTTGCGGGCCACGAACTCAAACTTCTCACCGGTCTTATCACGGAAATCTTGCACTTGCTCACCTGAAGGTCCCTTTACCTGAAATAACAGATGGTGGGAATGAGATTCCAACATACCAGAGAAAGGTTCAAAGGATGAGAAAGATAAATTCACAACAGAAACAATCATCTTGTTAGTTTTCTAAATCAGACACATTTTTACTTTGATGTCCTCTAGCTAGAACGCAAGAAGTGAAAAAGTTCATAAATCCAACATCGGATTAGAGTTTCACAATATCTTAGAAAAAATCACAAATTCCAGGTCATGAACTTGTGAAGAAATGCATTAAGGATTCTGCACTTTTAATACATTAGCGAAAAAATTAAAACCTGTATAGGCATGAAGATTAACATAAAATTAAACCAAGTCTAAATGGGAAATAAGTTGCATAACGTGCGCCCATCAATAATGGATTTAGACAAGAATCCATATAAATCAAAAGTAAACCACAATCCATGAACTCATTACCTACATAACCATTTAGCTCAAGAATTACCAAAAAGTTGCATTTGTGTAAAAAAAAGAATTTTCAGAAAATGTACATACCACAAGATCGACACCTTCATTTGAGTAATGCCAGGGAGAGTCAGCCTTAATGACAACGAAAGAAACATGGACAGTTTCACCATCGTATTTAATATCGTGGGAGAAGCATTCCTCTTTCTCAATCACAAATCTAATCCCTTCCGACCCTTCGAAGTTGCAGAGTATTCCAATCAACATAAACACCAAAAATTGCCTCAAGGAGCCCCACCCTAATGATCTCATCTGCGCAAATCGAGAGACGAGACCCGAAAACAGAACCAAAAAAAAAACAAGAAGAAGAAGGGGTCATTAATCAAATCAAGTAGCTTATTTAGTAAACCCAGATCCAGAAACCGAAATATTAAAAATAAAAATAAAGTAAAAGCGAAAGATGCCTTTTATGGGTGCTCAGAAATTGTGAACAAAATTATCCGACAGAGAGATCGAACTTAGCAGCTGAGTTGATTGAGCAACCTGGTTTCCTTTCTGCTCCGCTGATCTGAGAGAGAGAAACGTCGTACAGAGTGAGTTGTGTCGAGCTTCTACTTCAAAGTGCGGAGCATAATGCGCCGTTTGGGACCGTGGAATAGTTTTTGACGGAAATAGAAGTGGGGGCAGAGGTGAGACTGGAACTAGCAGTGGAAGTGAATTTTAAAATATTTTTGGTATTATAGTGGAAGTAAGATATAATTTTTTTTGTCAATATATATATTTTTTTTATGAAAAGACTAAGACGCCCTCAAACAAAAAACAAAATCTTCCATTCATTAGGTTGAACCTCGCCACTCAGATCAAAGTTCTAGCCACTCTGATTGAACGTCCATCCATCCTCTTCTAAAACTGGAAAAACATATTGGAAAAATAAAACAGACAGAAGAGAAGAAACACCGGCCACCACAGATCGAATCTTACGCAAGGAAAGGCTCTAAGGCAGATGGTGGTTTAGATCCAAGGGGCATAGAGGGCGAGAGGCATGATGGAGAGCGCAATAGAAAACAAAGGTTTCAAATTGAGAGGTAAAATTGAAGAACTTTGAAGACATGAAATCGAAAGAAGATGAGAACGTCGTTGCCGTTGCCGTCGCAGTCACAGATAAATGTTGGCATCTCCGCACATCCATGAGGGGTTCTTCGTTGCCATTACAGGGAAGGTCGTCGTCGGAGAACATGGAAACTTGAAGGCTGTGGTTGAGAGGTTGAGGGTATAATGGGAAAGTAAAATGGGTTCAAGGAAGTGCCATCAGTTCCTTGGGGTGTCTGATGGAAGTGACTTCCATCAATTTTGATGGAAGTGACTTTCCTAGGAAAGTGGTTTCCAACACACCAAACATACAGAAACCCTAATTCCACTTCCCTCTTCCCACTTCCCAATTCCATACTACCAAACGGAGCATTAAGAGTTGAAGCTTAACAGAAATCAAGATTCTAAAATATGCACCGGTAACTGATTCAATCAGGGTATTGAGTTAAGGGTCAGTGTGTTAGATCGAAATTAAACCAGGGCTAGACCGATGAGGAAATGAAGATTTCAGAGTTATTTATATAAAATTTTGAATAAAATATTAAAAAAATAAAAAAAACACCGATCAAACTGGGGGTTAACTAATGGATCAGACCGGTTGGACCACCAGTTGATTGGTTTCCAGCCAAACAACTCAGTCTGGTCCAGTTTTCAAAACATGGATGGAAACTGTGAGCCAGTTTAGCTAGCTAGCGGTAGAAACTATTTTTACAACCTAATTTATGGTATACAAAATAAAAATGTGAAAGGAGTTTTAATTCGGACAGTGTAAACATGCTTCTCAAACACCAATTCAAATGGGCCTTGGGTGTGGTGGTAAACCTCGTCGTTGATAACGTTTTACTCCTCTAGTGGTTATGTTCATACGGTAGATATTTTTGTAATATAAACGTATAATTTTAACTTTCATTTATTATTATTATTATTATTATTATTATAATAGACATAGTGAATGTAATTTTTCCTTTCATATATTATTATTATTATGTAAACTGTATTCTTATAAACATAATGAATGATAAATAGAGGTAAAGATGGATAGTTGTAGATTAACAATATTGTACTTTAACTCTTAATATAAGAGTTTAGTTTAGAGTTGGATTTAATCCTAAATATAAACTATCCATCCACTTTATATATAGCTCATATATATTTTAACTTTTTTACTAAATTATCCTTATTGAGTGCCCATATTAAATGAATTTGCATAAGGGGTAGTTTCAATATAAATGATTTAAGAGGGGATTTTAGGGAAATTAACTTACATTCTTTTCAAATAATTAATTTCACAAACTTTCTTAATCCACCCAAAATAAACCTTATACTAAGGATGGGATGTAATATTACTTATTTACGTTGCTTAAAAGAATTAATTTTTTTTTATTTTAAGACTGAATTCATTAATAAAATTTAAAGTTTTTGTTAATATTGACAAAACCTGTTACAAAGAAATGTCGCACTTTGAAAAAAAACGTTTGATGCGTGGTTGGGAAATTTTCTCCTTTGTCAATGGCATGACTTTTCCTGGCTTGTTTTTGCGATTGAGCGGTGAACTGGAGAAGCTCAAGACTCATTTGATAAGGTCATAACTTCATACTCACACGCCACTTTGGTCTTTATTATAAACCTGATAAAAAAGTTTTGGTCTTAAATATTAATCCACTTTAATAGTTATTAATGACCAATTTCTAATTTCACAGTTATTGAATTAAAGAAATAGGTATGACAAAATGTATTGTATCTTTTTTCAATACTTATTAAATAAGAGTAAATTTGGAAAAGTTAATCAATTTAAGATATATTGAATGTCTTAACTTTCATTTCTTGATAGTTAATATTTAGTTAAACTGGACTTGTAATAATGACAAATTGATGGGAATAAGTGTAATGAGGTGCATTATGGTAAAATGACTAACATTTTAAAATCTTAATTTGATCTATGTCACATTTTTATCATTTACAAGTGTTAACAGACTTTTTGGGGTTTCATAAATTTAAATCGTATTTATTTAAAAATTTCCCAATATTATACTACCTTTTGTCTTTAATATAAAATCTACTTAACTAATTTAAGTATGTTAAAAAATTACTTAAATTGGTTATTTGTTAAAAATGTTTGTTAGTTTTCTTAAAGCACCCTTTTAAATTATGTGTTGAAATTACTCCTTTGATATCAAGTGTAGAACTGGTAAAACGGACCGGGCTAGCGAGTTGGACCTGTTAGCCCGTCAAAATTAACGGGTTTGAGCTGGAGAAATCCAGCCCGTTTAACCCGCGGGCTGGCCCGCTTTATTTAATTTTTTTTTTTAGTTTTTTTTCTCAAATACCCTTAGTCCGTTATCTTCTTTCCTTTGATGACGTATTTAATTAATTCCCCATACTTTTTATTTGACACTTATTTCCATATTATATTTATTTATTATACTATTATTAAATTTAAAAGAGATATGTTTATATAGTTTTGTAATGTGAATAGATGAAAAAATGGGAAAGTAAGAATGAAATTAACTTCATAACACAAATGTATAAAAGAAAAAAAAGTGTGATATAAGCGAGTGAAAGAGAAAGAGACTAAAAAATTTAGAAAACAGAGTGAAATTTTTTTTTTTAAAAAATGGCAGGCTTGCCAGCCCGCGAAGGGGGCAGGCTACACCAGCGTGCCCCATCACAGCCCACAACCTACGGGTCAGCCCAAATTACCACCTCTAATCAAGTGTGAACTCACTTAACATCTGAAACCAATAGTGCAGCTGAGACACCATTCACACTTTGAAAGCGATTGGCAATCCAACCCCCTTTGCCTTCACAAAATTATGTACATATTTTGTTCTATTTATAAGGTATTTTTAAATTATTTAACTTGAATGGAGTAAAAGCTTAAACCTTATTAACTCTATATTAAAATTTAATAATTTTTAAATTTTACCTCTATTTAATATATACTTTATCATGAGAGTATAAAGTTAACACAATAATACATAAAAGATCAAATTAATCTAAAAGATAAAATTATTATGGATTCATATGAAAAATTTGATGAGTTGACTTATAAAGAGGACCAAAACAAATATTTTCTCCTTACTTTATACTTATTTGGTCCTTAATATAAGATATATTTACCTAATTTGATTATTTTAAGGAAATTAGATAAATTAGTTAATATAACATGTATTTTCTAAAACACCAAAGTCATCTTTCTTAATTCCTTCCTCTCCTCCCCTCTTTGATTATTGTTGATGGAGTATCAACGAGGTAAATTAAGAAAAGATTGATAAATATAAAAACTATATCTTATATTTAGTACTAAAATTAACTCCCTAAATATATTTTATATTAAGGACTAGAGGGAGTAATAAGGACTAGAGGAGTATATTAATGGAATAAGTTTGGGTTGCTCAGCAAGAGTGGCAAGCACCCAACTTCATCAAATATGGATTGTTCAAATATGATCAGGATGGTCGAGACTTACTTTTTTTTATTTTTTAAAATAATTGTTTTAATGGGTATAAAATATTAAATAAAGATAATTTCCTAACTTCATTTTTTAAAGAAATGAATTTCTCTTTTAAAAATCATCATTTTAACTTTGGACTGTCCATAATAGATCTGAACGAACTATATCTAATGAGCGATGAGCACACAAATTGAGTCGAATGTTCACTCAAGCGTGATTTTTATTAAGGTAATAAAGACACATTATTTGAACTATTCTAATTAGCTTGAACCCTCCCTAGATATAATATAAGGGGTTACAAATTGGGATTTCAACACTATGTCGTAACATGTCACAAGGGACTATCTTCCTCGGATACTATTTCACAGAAGTTGCAAATTCTCTTAGCTTTGATCCTGAAAACCAAAGGATATGTCTCATTTAAATGTAGCATTCTTTCAAAAGGTAAATGGTTCTATGGCAAACTCTTCTTTCATTTTGAAAATAAGTACGCAACATCATCATTTGCATTAGTTGGTTAATTAGCATTAGCGCCCCCCCCCCCCATGATTTTCCTTTATCTTTCTGTTTCGCTTAATTTCAAGTTTCTGAAATTGTAAAAACATAAACCTTATTACATGCGGAATTTATGGAATGTACGCACCTACACTTCTGGAATCTCCCACTACAAAATGGAGAACCAATCCACAAATTAAAATCTGAGTTTGTCCCTCCACAAAGGAATTGTTGGGATACCTAATCAATTCTTGGTGGATTTTGGGGCCAGGCCTAATACAAATGGGGCTACTATGTGAATAAAGATAAATATAGGTCTAAAGAGGGAGTAGGGGCTACTGGGTTACTTCATTGGAGTCCAATTACACTCTGAAATCCTTCAGTGGTATACCAAATGAAAGACAAGCATAATGGAAATTAAAAGCTGATCAAGAGAATCACACCCACCCGAGCATCACTTTCTGAATCGCAAAAGCCTTTTTCCTGCTCCTCCCTACAAGCATTGACATCAAGAGAGACTTAATCGTATGATTATATAGATAGATATAGATATAGCAAAATGGTAATTACACAAGTATAGAAAGCTACATGATTAGCTTAGGATTCTTGGCCCTTCTTTAACCTTTGTTTATGTTGGATTCAATATGTGTATATGTCATAAAAGTTAAGGAAGAAGTATTTTCCATTTGATTAGCGTAGGACTAGAAATCCTCATTTTAGGCCCACAATAATCGGTCCATTAAAGAGACCCCCAACAAGGTGCACCAACATGGTCTAGGAATCGAAGCCCGACTAGCTACCCCACATACCTAGTCAAGTCCAAGAGCGGTCCTAACGGCTTGATCTGAAATATAAGGATTCGCTCCATAGATTCGCTCAGATCCATAAAGGGCGGAACTAACGCATCTGCTTTGCTAGTCAAGTATTATAAATAAGAGTAAGCCATGTACATCCAGGGCACACATCTGCTCCATACATTCTCCTCACTCACTACTTTGTAGTCGACCAAAATCTGCAATAAAGCTTGTTCTTTATTCTTCTTAATTAGCTCTCTTTTCATATAGCAATTCTTCATCTTATTATTTAGTAATCCTCTCGTTGTCGGTACCCTCTAAAGGAAAACATACACCTCTGCATATAATTGCATTAACAATTTGGCGCCGATTGTGGGGACTGACAATGGATTTCAATGATTCATCTTGTCTCTGTTCACTTTGATTATTTTCCATGACGAACATACCTACCATAGGGAACATACCTTCCACAGGAGATGCACCTACTAACCTTCAAGAGTGTCTAGATGAGATGGCTATGCTACTATGATAAGTAAAATATTTACATATTTATTTTCTCTTATATGACGATTTTGTGCATGATATTTGAGTTTAATTTAATAAATTTGGGTATAATTAATAAATAAATAATGATTTTGACATAAAATAGAATTTCTTGAAAAATACTAAATTAGACCCTTTTTTAGTTTTCGGCAATATCTGGAGCTCTAGATGTCGGATTGGGACGTTCTTTATATGGATAAAAAGCTAAGGAAGAACTCTACAACTTTTATTTTGAGACCAAAATCCAGTCTATCTTCAACGGTTTTGAATTTTGCTTGGAAGTTGAGAGCGGGAATCATCTACCATTTCATCTACCACTTCATCTTCCTTTTCACCTACTACTTCATCTACCATATTCTATCTACTACTTCATCTACCACATTCTATCTACTACTTTATCTACCACATTTCATCTACCACATTTCATCTACCACTTCATCTTCCTTTTCACCTACTACTTCATCTACCATATTCTATCTACTACTTCATCTACCACATTCTATCTACTACTTCATCTACCACATTTCATCTACCACTTCATCTTCCTTCTCACCTACTACTTTATCTACCACATTCTATCTACTATTTCATCTATCACATTTCATCTACCACTTCATCTACCGTATTCCATTTTTCCCTATATATAGCCACCCTCTCCTTCACATTTTACACACCAATTCATATCCATTACTCTCCTCTCTTCTTCACGTACAACCATTTCATATCCATGACTTTCCTCTCCTTTCCACATACACCATCTTAGAGTTAATTGTATGCATTGTATTTAATTCTTGCATGCCTCCTACATGAAAGGCTTAGGTAGTCCTCCTTTATGAATGGTATGGGTTGCCACCTACATGGAAGGTTTTACCTCCTAAAGGGACGGCTAGATTTTCTCTATTTTCATGCATCTTTTGGTTGTATATTTATTTTTTAGAATTTAATATTCAAGTTTTATGCAATGTTTATGAAGTTTACAATTTATTTTATTTTTTTTTTTAATTTCATCATGAGCTAAATTTCCATTTTCCTAGGGTGATGACGTAGCTTACTAATGATGGATTGAATCTTAACTTATTAAATCTAGTTAGAATTTCTCCTCCATGATTGAGTTTTAATTATTATTCTTAATGCTTTTGATTGACTAACCATCTTTTGAATGATTTCAATTTGCATGTTGAGACCAGAAGGAGATGCATATGTATAGATCATATAATTAAAACCATGACTTGCATATGAAATAAGAATTTATTCATACGAGTCTTGTAGTCTTACTGAGTTCCATGAATCTTAATGCATAATTAATTGCTTAAATTCATATAGGAATATATTTGATTAGCAATTAATTATAGAATTGCTTGACCTTGGAAGATGCTAGTAATTAAATTAGAGAAACTCGACTATCAATCATGTGGAATAAATTGGGCTAGAATAGATAAGTGATTCAATCCAAAATTTGTTAAGCGAAATCTGACCCCTAGGGCTTTTTCTCATAGTTGTTTCATATCATTTGCATTCATATTTACTCAATTTTTATTTTGTACTCTCAATCACCAACTAATCGATTGACTAAATAAAGTTAAAATTACTTATTTTGGTACTTAGTGATCAATCCTATAGGGAATGATACTCTACTCACTTCTATATTACTTGTTTACGGCAGTGCACACTTTTACTTTCTAATAGACCATTTATACTCGTAACATACTGCAAGAACAAACTCAACAAATTTTCACTCAGGCTCGATTGACTGTATAGCAATAGGAACTACTCCACTGCTAGGAAGAAGGAAATAATGCTTTATGGGAACGACTTGCCACACACTTCCCCCTACGCCACTCCTAATCGTCACCGAGCAGGACGCTTTTCGACCACTATCTTCATGTGCAAGCCATCATTAGAGATCCCCAACATCATGACAGACACACCCATAATGGTAGGTAATGGAATCCCAGTTAGAAGTACTACTAATGATCCTTATGCTGCATGTATGCCAACTGCACCAACTAGGCTGAGTGGTGAGACAGAAGGGCAGATAGACCCACTTATAATGACTAACCCACCAGGGACTGGTATGTCAAACGATAGGAGTGGGATAGGAAGTTCCAAGAACTAGAAGTAATGATTCTTCTCCTTCCAGGCGTACCATATCCCATAAAGAAAACTAACCCTAATAGCTTTACTGATTCACCTTTCACGGATGCAATAGCGCTAGTAGAGATGCCCAAAAACCCACGAACTACCCACAAACCATTAATTCTATTATGAGTGGTTCGGAGATAAGTGATGTCACATACTTTACAGCAAAGCAACATGCCAGGGTCTTACAAAAGGAACCCAACAAGAAGCAAATAAAAGACGTATGCACAAACTCAAAGGAGGAATAGATCATGTTCTTCGATGACTAGATAGGCGAGTTGGACGAACAACACAACGATGTACTAGTAATCTCTATATATTTGGGTAATTTCGATATTAAATGTGTGTTGATTGATCTAGGTAGCTCAGTAAACTTAATATATTTAGAGACAATCAAAGAAATGGGACTGGAATCCCATATCATCTAAACACCATCCATACTAGTCTTTAGTAATGAAGCACCAGATAAGACCATTGGAGAAATAACCCGCCTGGCATATGTATTAGGATTAAACCTACATTTCAAGTATCTAGTGATAGATTGTTCATTGCCTTACAGTGCACTACTAGGAAGGCCCTGGATATATAGGATGAAGGTTGTACCATCTACCTCCACTGGTAGTGAAGTTCCAAACTCCTCAGGCCGTACGAGAAATAAGAGGAGAATATAAGGTAGCTAAGGAACGCTACCAGGCGACCCTAAAACCAGCCAGAATAGCAATTACAGGACCTATCCCCCTCAGAGATACTAGACTAACCACAAGTAGAGGAGCTTGATGAGGTGTGCGTCGATCCGAACCATCCAAAAAGGAAGGTCTACGTGGGGACAGAACTGATACCAAACATACGAGGTAAGTTAGTCTCATTTTTAGTTGACAATACTGACTACTTTGCTTAGTCCCATGAATTATAATAGGTATAGACCCAGAAGTAATAACATATAGGCTCAACATGGACTCGACGTACAAACCAATCAAACAAAAGCGACGTAAGTTCACACTAAAATGAAATAGGATCATAAATGAGGAAGTACATATGCTTTTAAAATTGGGTTAGTAAGGGAGGTTTTGTACCCTGGCTAGTTTAATAATATAGTTGTCATACCAAAGAAGAATGGTAAGCACCAGATGTGTATATACTTTACTGGATTAACTAAGGCTTATCTGAAAGATTCCTTTCCTTTACCACATATTGATTCTCTAGTAGATGCCACATCTGGACATGAATTATTAAGTTTTATAGATGCATTTTTTGTTATAATCAAATCCTACTACACCCTAATGACTAAGAAAAAATAGCTTTCAAAACCAAATGAGGCATATACTACTATAAGATCATGCCGTTTAGACAAAAGAATGCAAGGGTGACCTACAAAAGGTTGGTCAACTATATGTTCGCTAAACAGATAGGCAAAACAATGGAGGTTTATGTTGACAATATGCTTGTCAAATCTCTCAAAGCAAACCAACATGTAGAGTATCTAGAACAAGCCTTTAACCTGCTTCGTAAGTATAACATGAAGCTCAAACCAAAGAAATGTTCATTTGTAGTGACCTCTGGTAAGTCCCTTAGGTACTTGGTATCGTACAGGGGAATTAAAGCTAATCCAAGTCAGATCTAAGCTGTACTCTATTAGTGCAAGCGTTTCACCCAAGAGGGGGGAGAATTAGGTGATAATAAAAATTTGAGTTAGAACTAAAACTGGAAACTAATATTGAGAAGGTTAAAGAGTTAGGAAGATTTCACCAAGGTGTACACCGAGAGTTATACTGGTTCGGTCTAAATCACAATGACCTACGTCCAGTCCTCAGATAGAATCTGAGCTTTCATTATACCTTCCAAGATTCAGTGGGTTCTTGGCACCTCAGAACATAGCGATCTATTCCTCACTTTGAATACTTGCTCCCCCTTATACAACGTAAATAGATAGCCACCTTAAGGTCCCACAGCCTTAAGATATCTCTTACACAAGTGTATTGAATCAATAAATGTTCTCTCTCACAGAGTAGGTAATACAATCACTGAAGCGTATTGATACAAAAAAGAAGTAAGAGCTTAAAAATGAATATTCGTTAGTTTGGTAGTTCAACGTCTTAACTCCTACTTTGAATGCCTTTTGTTATTTATAGTTGGAGTGATTTTAATGACCATTGGAGACATTCTGTTTTTCCATTACTCACTGAGCACTTCTCAGAACATTCTTTATGTTATTTGGATATAGCCGTTGTGGTGAAGAAAATGTGTTGGTAGAAGCTCAATTTTGCATTTAATGTCTCTGACACAGTATCTGCTTTTCTTGGAATTCAAATATCTGAAGTGTAAATCTCCTGTAACTTACTTGAGCATGTTAATCATGAAGGAATAATAATAATAAACAAGATTAATGAAAATACTCAATGATTCTGTAAAACCATAAATTTTGATTTGATGCTCTGTTTTACTTGAAGTAGCTAGTATTCGAATACACTTATAGTTATCAGGATAATTTGAATCTTTTCATGTTACTTACTATTTGAATACCTTCTTCACTATTCGGATACTATTTTCAATTTTATACTGTGACTATTCGAATAATTGAGACACCTATTCGAATAGTGATTTCTTTAAACTTAAGATGGCTATCCTGATACATTAGTTGCTATTCGAATACTTGCTTCGAGTTTGACTAGCAAACTTTCCTTCCAGCGTTCAATATTATTCGAATAGTCTCCTTGCTATTCAAATAATTTCTCATATCAATCTCATAGTCTTGATGTTGGTTTTGAAAAGCTATTCGGATATTAGTTATACTATTCGAATAGTGGCTTTACTATTCGAATAGTTTTCTTATTATTCGGATAATACAATTTGAAATCCCTTTTAGTATACAAAGATTATTCCGATAATGGTTATACTATTCGAATAGAGACCATACTTATTTGAATAGTCATACTATTATCAGAATAATGCATTTGAAATTCACTTTGAAAAATATAAGTACTATTCGGATAATGTACAGGCTATTCGAATATTTTTAGTTTAGAAAAACTTCTAACTGTTATATTAGTTTATACTAATAGAATAGTCAAGGACTATTCGAGTAATATAACTATGTATCAGTATATCTCTATTCGAATAACTTATGTATTATCATGATAATTGTCTATCTATTTGAATAGAGAGTTATCAGAATAATTGCTGATAAGAACTGAGTATTACTATTCGAATAGTAAACATACTATTCGAATACTCTCTTAGCAAAAATCTTGTGAATAAGAATGCAGAGACAAATTAAACTAAACTTAGGTTTGTTATTATCAAAAATCTGAATCTAACATACTCAATATACCATCTCTAAGGTACGTCAGGGATGTTTAGAAGCTAACAGGCCAAGTGGCGACCCTAAATAGGTTTATTTCTAGGTTGTCTAAAAGATGCCACTTATTCTTTGATGCCTTGAGAAAGAACAAGAGCTTTAAGTAAGTGATGACTGCAAAATCGCACTACAGTAATTGAAATAGTACCTAACTAACACACCATTGTTGTATAAGCTAAATGAAAGTGAGACCCTATATGTGTACCAAGCAATCTCATATAGGGCAGTCAGTGCCGTTTTGGTTAGAGAGGAAGGAGGTAAACAACGCTTAGTTTATGATACCAACAAGGTACTCTTAGACACCGAAACCAGGTATTCTCAACTTGAAAAATTAGCTTTGTCCCTCATATGTGCTTCTAAAAAATTATGTCCATACTTCTAGTGTCACCCCATCAAGGTTGTTACCACATATCCCTTAAAAAATGTGTTGTACAAACCAAACCTATCTAGTATGTTAGTTAAATGGGTTGTGGAACTATGCGAATTTGACATAACTTACATACCACGTATTGCTATAAAATCACAAGTACTAGCAGATTTCATAGCTGATTTTGGTCTTGATATACAACTAGATGTTGATAAAGAACTTTTGTGTATAAGTGCTCAAAACCTTAATTGAACACTATTTATGGATGGTTCATCTAATGTTATGGGAATAGGACTAGGCATAATGTTAAAATCCTCTGACGGTGATACCATACAATAGTCTGTATGTTGTGGATTTAAAGCTACTAACAATGAAGCAGAGTGTGAAACTTTAACTACAAGTTTAGCTAGCCAAAGTACTGGGAGTTAGGAAACTTGAAGTCAAAAGCAACTCACAACTGGTCTCCAAGCAACTAGATGGTTTGTACCAAGCCAAAGACTTGTGCATGCAAACGTACCACAAACGAGCCATATCTTTGACAAAGGAATTCCAAGAATTCAAAATAACAAAAATTAGCAGGGATGACAATCAAGAAGCTAATACACTAGCCAACCTAGGTTCGACCATACAAACCAACAAACAACAGTTGGTACTGATCATGTACCTACAATTCCTAGCGATCCATCCAAGAGTAGGTACCATACTATTAAACAATCTAACAGGGGTTGGAGATCCCAATTTTATGATATTTTTAGGACAATGTACTCCCATATGATAAAAATAAAGGCTAATGTGTTAAGGTCCGTGCTGCACGCTTCTGTGTTCTAGACAAGAAGCTGCACAAACGATCATACGCTGTACCACTTATGAGGTAAGTTGGATAGCCAGAAGTTAATTACATACTAAGAGAAGTGCATGAAGGGGAATGTGGCAACCATACCATTAGCCAAGGCCTAGTTCATAAGGCACTCAAGGCCAGATATTACTGGCCAACGATGCAAAAAGATGCCACAACCTTAGTCAAGAACTATGGCAGATGTCAATGTTTCAAAAAATTTGATACACTAACTACCAGATATGCTACATACTATCACTCTTGCTTGGCCATTTATGAAGTGGGGGATGGACATAGTTGGAAAGTTTCCCATGCATGTGGATGAGTCATTTACATGTTGGTACTAACTACTATGTAATATCCCGATTTGTGATTAGGGCTGATAATCCTGATAATCATTGAGATTTGTGTAGTTAAGCACTTTTGGGATTAATGCAAAGTGATTTTGAGAATTTATGTGTATGGTATTTAAGATCAAGGGTTGTGATTCATTGATAATGGGTCGGGATCCTACGCTTTGAGATTGTGTGTGTTCATGGAGGAGTGCTTAAGATCATGACATGTGGCATTGTGGTAGTGGTTGGATGGGGCCACAAGAAGACAAGACCTCACTTTTTCCTTCTTTCTCTCTCCAATTCGGTGGAGTGTGTGTGTAGACAAGGGGAGAAGCTTCATCATCATCATTGCTCCATCTTTCTCATTTTCTCTCTCTCCTTTCCTCCATTGTTTCCGGCGATCAAAGGAAGAAGGAAGAAGAAAGGTGAGATTTTGATGCTTTGTTTGATCTCTAATGCCCTAAACCTCTTCTTTAATACTGTGTGTCTCATTGAGAACTACATTGTGGTAATTTCAGAATCTTGAAATAGTATTGATTTGTGATTTGGTCGAAATTGGGAGTTGGAGAAACAAGATTCTGGATTGAGCAAAGGGAAGAGGTAGGCATTTAGAGCATTTTGATATATTGTCTATGATTTTTGGCTAAGTTTAGTCAAATCTGGAATTTTGCCCTAAGTATGCCAAATGTTGAAAATGTGAAGTTTCATTGTGTTTGATGTTAGAAATGAGTTAATGTTAAGTTATTTGATTATGGGAAATGATCTGAAATGGTAGAAATGTGTTGAGGGAAATTTGGAGAATATGTGTCATTGAGACCTTAGTGGATGATTGTGGTCAAATGGGTTTTTGGAGTGTTTATGAGGTTGCCATTGTGTTCCCTAGTTAGTGTTTGAAGTGTATGTGCATGTTGGAGAGTTTGGGAACCTTTGGGTGAGGATTTGACCATCTGGTGTTTTCTGGTTTTCTGCAATTCTGGGTCTCGGATGAGCATCACTCGAGCAGAGGAAGAACGTGCTCGAGTGATGGGAGAGTTTTCCCTGTTCTGCTTCGAGTGCGTCTGGGTTTCTTTGAGTGATGCTCGAGCACAGCGCTTTGTGCTCGAGTGAGCGAAGAACATGCTCGAGCAGGCATGGTCTGCTCGAGTGATAGTGGGAGTTCAGGTGAGAGTTGTGCTTTCGGGCTCTCACTTGCGAGTGAGGTGCTCGCGGGTGAGAGGTGTGTGCTCGCGGGTGTGAGGTGTGCTTCTGGTGGGAGTGTGCTCGCGGGTGGGAGTGTGCTCGCGGGTGTGGTTTTGTGCTCGAGTGATCCTATGCTTGGAGAGCTTTGGGTGCTCTCGGGTCCTCACTTCCTGGTTTTCTCTCGCGGGTACTCGAGTGAGGCATTTAGCCTTGTGCTCGAGTGAGGATTTGTGCTCGAGTGAGCCAGTTCCTGCAAGTGTCTTTGTGCTCTCGGGTGCTCACTCGCGGTCTCACTCGCACTTGTGCTCGAGTGATGTCCGTACTTGTGCTCGAGTGAGAGCATCTGTGCTCGAGTGAGATGACCAAAAATCTGTGTTTTTGCCTTCGAGTAAGGGGTCTTTTGGGTAGGTTCTTCCAACCCTTTAGGCATATGTTTAGGCCTATTTTAGTCACCTAAAGAGTCCTAAACGATAACCAACTTAGAGTATTGTTGAAATATGATTATGGAAAAGAAATTGATCAAGTGTCCCTAATTTGAATAGGATTTGACATCTGTCGAACGCGTGAGCCCACTGTGCCAAAGATTATCAGGAAAGATTCAGGTAGCGACTTCTCTCTTATACTCTGTGTAAATGTATTGTATGTTTGTCTGTCATTCATTGTGTGGATGCTGCTGCTACTGCTTTGTGATACCTTGTGCATTGAGATACTTTGTGGAGCATAGTGATACATCGTGCTTTGAGATGCGTTGTGATGCTTTGTGCTTTGTGTTGCTGCTACATAGTGTTCACCGCGAAAGCGGGCGTTGTGCATAGTGATTACAGCGAAAGCTGGCATAGTGTTCACCACGAAAGTGGGCGTAGTGCATTGTGATTACAGCCGTGAGTGCTGTCGTATGTGGCGTGAGCCCGAGATCATTGTGAAGCTGCTGTATATGATGAACCTACATGCTCTATGTTTATATATTGTATGAGTGAGTTGTTGCTCTGGGATTCTCAAGAATCTCACTCTTTCCATATGACTAACCTTTTCAGACAGGGCAAGTGGCTCGAAGGAGAAGCGACCAACCCGGAGTGGTTAGGAGCTCTTAGGGACATTCAGGACTTTGGGATAGTTGGTTATCCTTACTTTGGATTGGGATTGCCAAGTGTACGTAGATGTAAATAATTATTTTGATTGTGTAATCCCCTTTATGGGAAAACAACTAAACCCATGATATATATGTAGTAACCCGGGGTTTGCCGGGATTTTGGTTTCCGCACTTTGATATTTATTATGTACTCTGATTTCTCAAGTAGTTATATCCGCACGTGAATGTGAGACCAAGAATATATATATGTTTTGAAAAGATTTTGAAATACCCCATCTCTTGGATGTGGGATCATAAGTTGTGATTTCGTTTTATTGGCCTCTATTTCACATCATAATTTGAAATCCGGATGTGATTACCGTGAGGGGGTTACATTTTTGGTATCAGAGCTGCAGTTCCTGGCAAGGGTAGAGTTTGCTAGGATAGCTCCCATAGTGTGTCCTTAGTGATAATGGATTGGTAGTGAATGTTTGTTCGTTTACACATCTTTGAGTTATAATTGTGGATATATGAGCTCTGTAGAGATGTGTATACCATAATTGTTGGATTAATGGGGTGAGTTCTTTGTAGAATGAAAAGAACAACAAAAGGTCGCCCCAGAGGACAACAAGAAAATCCCGATGTGGAGTTGGTCAATGACAATCCACCGGATCCTATGCAAGAGTTAATGGGCTTGATAAAGGATCAGAGGGATATGATTACGGAGCTTAGAGAAGAGCTCAGAGCTGAGAAAGCCAAGAACAATGAGGGTAGAGGCCAGTCTACTCAAGAAGGAACTCGAGGGGAAACCCGAGAGGAGACTAGACGGGAAGATACTGCTGAAGGGTCGGCACGATCGCTTGAATCGCCTCCTCATGCGGAAGTAGATCCAAGGCCGCATGGAAAGTCGGTCAGGGAGGAACGAGACCTTGAGTATTGGGTCTCCAAATTCTGCAAACAACTACCTCCGGCATTTAAAGGGAAGTTTGATCCTCAGGCGGCTGAAGATTGGCTACACCGTCTTGAGAAGATTTTCGAAGTCTTAGTGTGTCCATCCGAAGTGAAAGCCAAGTTGGCGGTGTACAAGCTTGAAGGCGATGCCGATCGTTGGTGGCGTAATATTGCCTTGGCACTGCGTTTAAAGAATGAGCCATTGACCTGGGAGGTGTTCCAACAACACTTCAACGAGAAATATTTTCCTAAGTCAGTGAGGCTTGAGAAAGAAACCGAATTTCTGAATATCAAGCAAGGGGACGCGGAGTCTTTCGATGAATATTTGTCCCGGTTTACCCGCCTATCCCGATATTCTTCTTATCTTCAGAAAATGGATGATGAGGAGTTGAGTTCGGACATGTTAATTCGGGGTCTAAGGCGTGATATGAGAAAGAGACTAGCCACCCATCAGTTTTCCAAATTCAACAAGGCCGTTGAAGAATGTCGGATCACTGAGAGCAATCTTAGAGAGTTATATCCGGCTAAGGCTGGTGGTGGTCATAGTGAGCCTAGTAAGGGCGGTGCTTCTCAGAAGCGGAAGGGCTCAGGATCATCCTCTTCATTTAGAGGGGGTAGTAAGAAGCCTTATCAATCTTGGAGTCGTGATCAGCAGAGAACTCCTAGTGTATGGACATGTCCTCGTTGCAACCAGCCACATCATGGCAAGACGTGTGATGGTCGGGTGATTTGCTTCAATTGTAAGCAAGTGGGGCATACATCTGTTGAGTGCAAACAGTCACGACCAGAGCAGAGACAGAGGACTCAGGGCCGAGTATTTGCTATGACTCATGAGGAAGCCCGGAAATCCCCAGAGCTGATACATGGTAAAGTCCTTATCCATGGCATTGAGTTACAAGCGTTATTTGATTCGGGTGCAAGTCACTCTTTTATTGCTTATGCTTGTGTAGAGCGTCTGGGAGTGAATGTGCATAGGTTGCCATTCGATTTGATTGTGTCTACACCGATGGGTGTTAAGGCTGTGACCACGGAAGCCTGCTTAAATTGTGTTATAACCGTAGACGGTTATGAGTCTGTGATAGATTTGATCTGTTTACCGCTCTGCCAGTTAGAAGTCATCTTGGGTTTTGATTGGTTGAGAGCGAATAATGTGTTGTTAGATTGTGGGAACAGAAGGATAGTGTATCCTGTTTCTCAGAGCATTGAGGGCGAAAATGCCGGTTTGAATTTTCTTTCGACAGCTAAGGCTGAGAAGTATTTGCAAAAGGGTTGTCAGGGGTATATGGTTTTCTTTTCTATACAAGGAGAAACCAGTGAAACTTTGAGTAATATACCCATAGTGGATGGATTCCCTGAGGTTTTTCCAGATGATCTAAATGGATTACCTCCGGAAAGGGAAGTTCAATTTCCGATTGACATTGTGCCTGGAGCGGGTTCGATATCCAAAGCCCCATATCGTATGGCTCCAAATGAAATGGCTGAGTTGAAAAAGCAGATTGAGGATTTGCTTGAGAAAGGGTTTATTAGACCCAGTGTGTCGCCTTGGGGTGCTCCAGTTTTGTTTGTGAAAAAGAAAGACGGGAGTCTTCGGTTGTGCATCGACTATAGAGAGTTGAATAAGGTTACCGTCAAGAACAAGTACCCTCTCCCGAGAATTGATGACCTATTAGATCAACTATCTGGTTCATGTGTGTTTTCGAAAATCGATCTAAGGTCGGGGTATCATCAGCTGCGTGTGAAAGCGGAAGATGTTCCGAAGACTGCTTTCCGGACCAGATATGGTCATTATGAGTTCTTAGTGATGCCATTTGGGTTAACCAATGCGCCTGCGGTTTTCATGGATTACATGAACCGTATCTTTCGTCAATATCTGGATCAGTTCGTCGTGGTATTCATCGACGATATTTTGATATACTCTAAGAGTAGAGAAGAGCATGAGCATCATTTGAGAATTGTGTTGAATACATTGCGTGAAAAACAACTCTATGCTAAATTGAGTAAGTGCGAGTTTTGGCTATCGGAAGTGAGATTCCTAGGCCATGTTATCTCGCAAGGTGGGGTCGCTGTGGATCCTAGTAAAGTGGAAGCAGTACTGAACTGGAAGAGGCCAGAATCCGTGGCTGAAATACGCAGTTTTCTGGGTCTTGCTGGTTATTATCGGAGATTCATTCAGAATTTCTCCCGTATTGCGTTGCCGATGACCAAGCTCACGAGAAAAGATCAGCCATTTGTATGGGATGAACATTGTGATAATTGCTTTGTGGAGCTGAAACAGAGGTTGACTACGGCACCTGTGTTGATTTTGCCCGATCCCAGTTTGACATATGTTGTGTATTCTGATGCCAGTGGGCAGGGATTAGGGTGTGTCCTTATGCAGCAGGGACGTGTGGTGGCCTATGCCTCTCGACAGCTCAAACCTCATGAATTGAACTATCCCACGCATGATCTAGAGCTTGCGGCCATAGTGTTTGCATTGAAGATTTGGCGTCATTACCTGTATGGTGTGACTGTGGAACTGTACTGCGACCACAAGAGTCTCAAATATCTGTATGATCAGAAAGAATTGAATATGAGACAACGACGCTGGATGGAGTTGCTTAAGGACTACAACCTGGAAATCAAATATCATCCGGGTAAGGCAAATGTAGTCGCTGATGCTCTTAGTCGGAAGACTGTGGTTGTGGCAGCTATGATGATACACGAGGGGAAGTTGATTGCTGATTTTCGTGATATGAATCTGTCGAACCAGATCATCTGTGCCAACTATAATGTTTCCCAAGGGGAAAGTGATTTGAGAGCTGAGATTGAAGAAGCTCAGAGGCAAGATGACTGGATTCAGCGTAATCTAGCCAGAATAGAGCGTGGTGAAGCTCAGGGCTATGATGTGTCGCCTAGTGGATTGGTTCGTTATCAGAAGAGAATTTGTATTCCACTTAAGGCGGAGTTGAGACAGAAGATCTTAGATGAGGCGCATAAGAGCCAATATACTCTTCATCCTGGTATGACCAAAATGTACCATAACTTGAAATCTGAGTATTGGTGGCAGGGTATGAAGAGTGATGTGACGAAATATGTGGCGAGGTGTCTCACATGTCAGAAAGTAAAGATTGAGCACCAAAGACCGCCTGGATTGTTGCAGAGTCCTGAAATTCCGGAATGGAAATGGGAAAGTGTGACCATGGATCTTGTTGTGGGATTGCCCAAGATCAGGAATTATGATGCGATCTGGGTCATTGTGGACCGGTTAACGAAGTCGGCGCACTTCCTACCGATCAAGGCTAGTTACTCTCCGGACAAGCTAGCAGAGATTTATGTTCGTGAAATTGTGAAGCTCCATGGCATACCGAGGAATATCATCTCTGATCGAGATCCTCGTTTCACTTCGAGATTCTGGAAGGCGTTGCATGAGGCACTGGGTACTCAGTTGAGATTCAGTACAGCCTATCATCCTCAGACAGACGGTCAGTCAGAGAGGACTATTCAAACCTTAGAGGATATGTTGCGGGCATGTGTTCTTGACTTCAAAGGGAGTTGGGACTGTTTTCTTCCACTTGCGGAGTTTGCCTATAACAATAGTTATCATGCGAGCATTCAGATGGCGCCGTATGAAGCGTTGTATGGGAGAAAATGCCAATCGCCGTTGTGTTGGAATGAGTTATCCGAAAGGAAGCTTTATGGGCCGGATCTTGTGGATCAAACCTCAGCCCAGATTCGAATCATTCGTAAGAGGCTTCTTGAAGCTCAGAGTCGGCAGAAGAGTTATGCAGACAAGAGAAGAAGACCTCTAGAGTTTGAGGCTGGTGACCATGTGTTTCTTAGAGTATCTCCTGTCACTGGTATTGGGCGAGCTATAAAGCGAAAGAAGTTGAGCCCAAGGTATATAGGTCCTTTTGAGATCCTTGATAGGATTGGGCCTGTTGCTTATCGAGTAGCCCTACCTCCAAGCCTGAGCAGACTCCATGATGTATTTCATGTTTCCCAATTGAAGAAGTACCAACCGGATCCATCTCATGTCGTTGAGTATGAGAATGTGGAGTTGCGAGATAACTTCACGTATGCGGTGGAGCCAGAGCGGATTATTGAACGAGAAGAACGTCGGCTCAGACACCGAAGTATTCCTTATGTGAAAGTGATCTGGAAGGGAATGACTCAGCGGGAAGCAACGTGGGAAACGGAGGAAGATATGCGAAGGCGATATCCGGAGTTTATGGCTCAAGGGATATCACAAATTTCGAGGACGAAATTTAATTAACAGGGGGAGAATTGTAATATCCCGATTTGTGATTAGGGCTGATAATCCTGATAATCATTGAGATTTGTGTAGTTAAGCACTTTTGGGATTAATGCAAAGTGATTTTGAGAATTTATGTGTATGGTATTTAAGATCAAGGGTTGTGATTCATTGATAATGGGTCGGGATCCTACGCTTTGAGATTGTGTGTGTTCATGGAGGAGTGCTTAAGATCATGACATGTGGCATTGTGGTAGTGGTTGGATGGGGCCACAAGAAGACAAGACCTCACTTTTTCCTTCTTTCTCTCTCCAATTCGGTGGAGTGTGTGTGTAGACAAGGGGAGAAGCTTCATCATCATCATTGCTCCATCTTTCTCATTTTCTCTCTCTCCTTTCCTCCATTGTTTCCGGCGATCAAAGGAAGAAGGAAGAAGAAAGGTGAGATTTTGATGCTTTGTTTGATCTCTAATGCCCTAAACCTCTTCTTTAATACTGTGTGTCTCATTGAGAACTACATTGTGGTAATTTCAGAATCTTGAAATAGTATTGATTTGTGATTTGGTCGAAATTGGGAGTTGGAGAAACAAGATTCTGGATTGAGCAAAGGGAAGAGGTAGGCATTTAGAGCATTTTGATATATTGTCTATGATTTTTGGCTAAGTTTAGTCAAATCTGGAATTTTGCCCTAAGTATGCCAAATGTTGAAAATGTGAAGTTTCATTGTGTTTGATGTTAGAAATGAGTTAATGTTAAGTTATTTGATTATGGGAAATGATCTGAAATGGTAGAAATGTGTTGAGGGAAATTTGGAGAATATGTGTCATTGAGACCTTAGTGGATGATTGTGGTCAAATGGGTTTTTGGAGTGTTTATGAGGTTGCCATTGTGTTCCCTAGTTAGTGTTTGAAGTGTATGTGCATGTTGAAGAGTTTGGGAACCTTTGGGTGAGGATTTGACCATCTGGTGTTTTCTGGTTTTCTGCAATTCTGGGTCTCGGATGAGCATCACTCGAGCAGAGGAAGAACGTGCTCGAGTGATGGGAGAGTTTTCCCTGTTCTGCTTCGAGTACGTCTGGGTTTCTTTGAGTGATGCTCGAGCACAGCGCTTTGTGCTCGAGTGAGCGAAGAACATGCTCGAGCAGGCATGGTCTGCTCGAGTGATAGTGGGAGTTCAGGTGAGAGTTGTGCTTTCGGGCTCTCACTTGCGAGTGAGGTGCTCGCGGGTGAGAGGTGTGTGCTCGCGGGTGTGAGGTGTGCTTCTGGTGGGAGTGTGCTCGCGGGTGGGAGTGTGCTCGCGGGTGTGGTTTTGTGCTCGAGTGATCCTATGCTTGGAGAGCTTTGGGTGCTCTCGGGTCCTCACTTCCTGGTTTTCTCTCACGGGTACTCGAGTGAGGCATTTAGCCTTGTGCTCGAGTGAGGATTTGTGCTCGAGTGAGCCAGTTCCTGCAAGTGTCTTTGTGCTCTCGGGTGCTCACTCGCGGTCTCACTCGCACTTGTGCTCGAGTGATGTCCGTACTTGTGCTCGAGTGAGAGCATCTGTGCTCGAGTGAGATGACCAAAAATCTGTGTTTTTGCCTTCGAGTAAGGGGTCTTTTGGGTAGGTTCTTCCAACCCTTTAGGCATATGTTTAGGCCTATTTTAGTCACCTAAAGAGTCCTAAACGATAACCAACTTAGAGTATTGTTGAAATATGATTATGGAAAAGAAATTGATCAAGTGTCCCTAATTTGAATAGGATTTGACATCTGTCGAACGCGTGAGCCCACTGTGCCAAAGATTATCAGGAAAGATTCAGGTAGCGACTTCTCTCTTATACTCTGTGTAAATGTATTGTATGTTTGTCTGTCATTCATTGTGTGGATGCTGCTGCTACTACTTTGTGATACCTTGTGCATTGAGATACTTTGTGGAGCATAGTGATACATCGTGCTTTGAGATGCGTTGTGATGCTTTGTGCTTTGTGTTGCTGCTACATAGTGTTCACCGCGAAAGCGGGCGTTGTGCATAGTGATTACAGCGAAAGCTGGCATAGTGTTCACCACGAAAGTGGGCGTAGTGCATTGTGATTACAGCCGTGAGTGCTGTCGTATGTGGCGTGAGCCCGAGATCATTGTGAAGCTGCTGTATATGATGAACCTACATGCTCTATGTTTATATATTGTATGAGTGAGTTGTTGCTCTGGGATTCTCAAGAATCTCACTCTTTCCATATGACTAACCTTTTCAGACAGGGCAAGTGGCTCGAAGGAGAAGCGACCAACCCGGAGTGGTTAGGAGCTCTTAGGGACATTCAGGACTTTGGGATAGTTGGTTATCCTTACTTTGGATTGGGATTGCCAAGTGTACGTAGATGTAAATAATTATTTTGATTGTGTAATCCCCTTTATGGGAAAACAACTAAACCCATGATATATATGTAGTAACCCGGGGTTTGCCGGGATTTTGGTTTCCGCACTTTGATATTTATTATGTACTCTGATTTCTCAAGTAGTTATATCCGCACGTGAATGTGAGACCAAGAATATATATATGTTTTGAAAAGATTTTGAAATACCCCATCTCTTGGATGTGGGATCATAAGTTGTGATTTCGTTTTATTGGCCTCTATTTCACATCATAATTTGAAATCCGGATGTGATTACCGTGAGGGGGTTACAGACTACTTTACTAAATAGGTTGAGGCAAGATCGTACGCACAAGTGCAAGAGCATAATGTCATTGACTTTGTATGGAAGAATATTGTTTGTTGGTTTGGACTACCTAAGGAGATAGTTTGTGACAATGGGTCACAGTTCATAGGGCAAAAGTTCTAAAGCTTTTGCCAAAAGTACATAATATAAATCAACTTCTTTATTCCCTGAAACCTATAATCCAATGGGCAAGTAGAATCGAGCAATAAAATCATCATCAACTCACTCAAAAAGAGATTTGATAAAGCCAAAGGTAGGTGGGTCAAAGAGCTTCCATCCATCTTATGGGCCTATAAAACCACTTCTTGCATGTCGGCAGGCGAAAGGACCCTCTCTCTGATTTATAGGTCAGAAGCAATGATCTCGATCGAGGTAGGATTGGATCATTACAATATAGCGGACGAATGAGGAATACAACAGCCAAGCTATTACCGACCAACTAGATTTGCTTGATAAACGTTGAGAACAAGCCTTGATCAGGATCGTGACATACCAATAAAAGGTTGCTTAGAACTATAATAAAAGCATACGTACTTGGCAATTCAAAGTAAGGGACAGGGTCTTCTAAAGAGATTTTTTGAACACTAAAGAGCTAAGCAATAGAAAACTAGGTCTAACATACGAGGGTCCTTACCAAGTAACTAGGGTAGTCAGTCAAGGAGCATACCAACTAAGTGACAAGAACAGAAAACCTATCCAACAAAGCTGGAATGCCATACATCTTAAGAGGTACAACTTCTGAGGCTTTGCTTTTCAAGTTTACTTTCTTATTCCTTGATACGTACTAACCATGTAGGCAAGAACATGATGATGCTTACCATAATGCGACTATAGCATATGATCGATGCTCTAAGCTATATGGTCTAGTTGTATTCAGTACTTTGATAGCAAAAGTCCCACCATTTATCTATGTCATTTCATTATAGGATTCCTTCATGTTAATCTTACTAACATAAGTGCTCACTATCTTCGATGTCTTATCATTGAATTGTTGTTGGTTAGTAGGAATATTCTTGTGACATACTTAACATGATTTTGCAGCCTCGTGAAAAACAAGGTTTCATGCTAAACTCTGTATTGTGGTCTATCCTAGTTATAAAACAAGGTTAAGTTTTATGAATTATTTGATTTATTGTTGCAACTGCTATGTGACCTCTTACTCTATTACAAATGTACCAAATTATTACCTTGTGCTTGGTATGTTGAACCTACATACCAAGCAAAATAATGCAAATGATGCATCATAGAACCCATTAGCGCCCTACATCGACATTTCTATGCATTGAAAACCCAGCATTAGGAGTGTCTTATGGCTAAAGACAAATCGAAACACGAAGGCTTGACATATGTACCAATTAACCAAAACCCTATGCCTAGTAAAGCAATATACAATCTATGTACTAACATTTTAGTAAACAAAACACACCACCAACACTTACAGGCAAGGTGTACTAACAGTTGTAAACTTACCAATCTAAGCAGTGATATGCCTATACGAAACAATATGACAAAGCTAAACAAGTTTGTCATTAAAAATAGATCGATGCACCAGACTCAAAATCCATAAAAAAAGAAAAAAAAAGGGAAAGCATCCATGGTCAATACAAGTCATAAGCCATTGAATCATACTAGGGCCAAGCCAACAATTGGAAGAATATTACCAAAGCAAAGTTTGTGAAACCAAGCCTAGAAAGAGACTGAAGCAGGTCAAATCTTTGTCAACGTTGAGGCACGTACTCTCCACACTACTTTCCATCACTAGCTCCAACAACAGAATTGTCATCCTCCAACCTGTAATCAAACATGGACTCGTACTTAGCAATAGCTTGGTCAGGGTCCCGCTGATATGACTTGCCCTCCTTAAACTCTTTTATCAGCTGAGCATGAGTCCTGAAGGCCGACACCATTGCGATATGCTTGAGCTGTTACTTCAATCCACCATTCTCGATGTATAAGATCAACAACTTGTACTTCACTTTAGTTAGCTCCTTCGAGGACTATTCTGACTGGGCCTCAAGAATTGTTTGCAGGTTAGACATACGTGCCACCTCTTGTTGCAGCTCTTGGATAGTCCTATCCCTTTTAGATGCTTGCAACACTAACTGGAGACCTCCTTTTCCAAGTATAGTAGGCCATGAAAACCCTGTAAGCCAAAAGAGAACATTAAGAGATAGTCAAAACATCAACTAAAATAGAAGAAGGACTTGGTATGTCATAGTACCTATAGGTTCTGCATGACGCAAGATGAGTGAGTTGGAAAGTCCTTGCGACTCCAATTTTGCTAGGTCAGTTAGAAATAGGAGGCATCGGACCACAGGGAGAGGTTCAAGTGCATCAGTAATTAACGAAGTCACACTAGGAAACTGGAGGTCAAAGCCCCCAAGTCAAACGAACTATTACTATTCTTACATTTATTGCTGGACTCAACATTGCTCTTGCTTTTGTCCTAGTCTACGATGGAGGTCGAAGCAAATATTACGTGGTCAGAAGGAGCACTTGACTGACCATCCATCTTGGCTAGCTTTTTTGCTCTCATTTCTTCCAGTCTAGGAATTTTAAAGGGTTTTGCCTTCATGCTTGACTTTCTAGCAAAAGGAGAAATGTGAGAAATACTAGAATAAACCCTAACTCAAACCCTTATGGAAAATTAGGTTGATACCCAGAGGTGTATTCTTCAAATCCAGTAGAGACATGCAATTTCTCTCTGTAACGTGCAGGGCAAAGATCTTCTTGGTATGATCCTTGTCACAACCTATTGGAGCCTTTCTTGTTTTGCTCACATCTGCAAAAGCATCATATAAGTACTCAGCAAGCATGTATACATAAATAATTAGAATCAAAATTAGAAAGGAATGTATCATCAAGGTTCCACCTGGTATAGGTACCCAGATCGTCACCAACCAGAATGAAAGAATCAACAAACACATACTTCTCATCCCAACCTCGATCATTAACCTGACATTTCCTCACTAAGATCTTCTTGCCTGTCCTACCAAATAATGAATACATTCCCAAATTTTTTATAACCAAGTAATAGGTTTGAAGCAGGTCCATTATAGAAAACTCCACCTCTACTTGCCTAGCCAAGGCTTTTATCTACAGAATGACCTACCATATGTATGGCATAAATTGGTATGGGACAAGATCGAAATACCTACATAAACCTACTATCAAGGGTGATAAGGGGAACAATACTTGATACCTAAATGGCTCTACATACATGACGGCCCAACCATTAGAGTGCCAATCTACCTTTTCATTCATAATAATAGCCCTCATGCATATGGTTTTAGGTATGCCACAAGTTCTACTAATCTTTCTCTAGCCCGTATCACTAATCTTAGAAGTTGCACCCTCTTTCAACATTCCCATACTTAAAGGAGCTATAATCACAACCTAACCCTCCTCCACGCTTGGGCAGTTTCCTTACCATTGCGCAATGAAATGTCCGTGTCAGACTTTCTTTCAAGAATGTCAGTCACGTTTACAGACGAACTAGCTAATTCTGATATGACCACTCAAAAGAATAAGGAAAAGTAAACAACAACAAAAACAAAATATGCCCTATATAAGTAAACATCGTAAATGACCTTCTAACAATAGATGGTTCCCACAAGAAGTACCAGATAGTATAATACGCAAAAATCCAAAAACCACATGCCTAATGACATGGAATATTCAAATCAAGATAACAGGAAAAGAAACTACAAGATATCATATATGACCAAAAATGGAAAAAAATTCAAGGCCCAATGTAAAAAACAGAAAGAACTAGAAGCATAATACCGAAAATGCATCTTAGTTAGGGAAAAGATAAGATAAAGCATGTGATGAAATACTCCCACATTAGAGAACCAAACTTAAAAGATTAATAAACAACTCAAAATGATGAGTCAGAGACAGTTCTAGTAAACGCATGAGTAAAAGGAATCAGGTTGCTTAGAAAGATGCAAGATCAATGGCAAGACAAAAGAAGCAAGAAAGTAGGACCAAACCATAACTTACACTGCCAGAAGCAAAAATGAGAAAGAAACAAACCCTAACCTAAAATTTTTGAAAAAATAGGGCAAATGCATAGCAAAAGACCAAAGAAAAGTACCTTCCAGGGATTGACGGAGGGACTTAAAGAAGTTTCGGTGAAGCACCATACAAAACCAGGAGTGGACAAGCAGACCTATGAGGTATGCGAGCAAGAAAGATTATAAAAAGCCAACAGAGTGCCTACAACCTTAGCTAAAGCAGAGAAGAAGCATGTGAGCTTTGGAGAAACCAATTAGGAAGTACAAGATATGCCTTAGAAAAAGATGGACTAGGCAAGAGGAAACTTAAATTAAGCCGTTAGATCGCCAAAGGGCATTCAACAACAAGGATTAAACACTACTCTCCAAGCCAACCACTCATTACTCAATGGGCTTGGAGAGTTGCGGGGGCTTAATGTAGGAGTAGAAATCCTCATTTTAGGCCCATAACCATCAGTCCATTAAAAGAGGCCCAACAAGGCACACCCACCAAGCCATAGTCCAGGAATTAAAGCCCGACTAGCTACCTCACATACCTGGTCAAGTACAAGAGCAGTCCCAATGACTTGATTCGAAATATAAGGATTTGCTTCCTAGATTCACTCAGATCCTTAAAAGGGTGGAACTAATGCATCTGCTTGGCTAATCAAGTATTATAAATAAGAATCAGCCATATACATCCAGGGCACACATTTGCTCCATACATTCTCCTCACTCATTGCTTTATAGTTGAGCAAAATATGCAATAAAGCTTGTTCTTTATTTTTCTTAATTAGGTCTCTTTTCATATAGCAATTCTTCATCTTGTTATTTAGTAATCCTCTCATTACTTGTACTTCTAAAGGCAATCATACACCTCTGCAAATAATTGCATTAACAATTAGTAACCCATATATACAAATACAAGATAAGAAGTTATAAATTAAAAATCCTGTAACTTTAAAGGGTTAAGCCTTCATGTATGACTTTCTTGCCAAAAGACATATGTAAGTGGCACTTGCATAAATCTCAAACTGAACTGAATCTTAGAGGAAATTGAGGTAGTACCTAAAGGTATATTCTTTAGACTAAACAAAGACACTCGGTTTATCACAGTAATAGGTAGAGCCAAGATGCGCTTCATTTGGTCTTCTTCTTAGTTTATGGGAGCCTTCCTCACCTTGCTAACATCTGCAGAAGTGCCATATGAGTACTTAGCAAGCATACACTCACAAACAAATCAGAATTAGAAACCAAGTCATCTTCAACAAGAAAGGAGGAATCAACAAACATGTACTTCTCTTCCTAACCGCAATTGTTAACCTGACACTTACTCACTAAAATCTTCTTCCTAGTCCTATCAAACAATGTATACACCCCTAGGCTCCTCAAAACTAGATAGTATGTTTGAAGTATGTCATTCATAGAAAATTCCAGGCCCACTTGCCTAGCTAAGCCTCTACTAACAGAACGACTTGCCACATGTGTGGCATAATTTGGGATAGAGCAAGATCGAAGTACCTACATAGGCCAACCATCAATGGTGACAAAGGGAATGAGGCCCTATATCTCAATGGTTTCACATACATTGCGACCCAACCATTAGAATGCCAATCCACCCTCTTGTTAGCCATAGGAGCCCTCAGACATATAGTTTTAGATATCCCGTAAGTCCTATGAATCTTCCTTAGACTCTTAGCGCTAATTCTAGAAGCTATCCCTCCTTCAAAACCCCTACACTCACTGGAGATATGACTATAGATTGACTCTCCCTCATACTAGCCTCTTCCAACTCAGCTTCATCCTCAAGCTGATCTACTTCGTCACCCTCCCTTATAAAAATGTCCGTCCTTGAATCACTTCCTGAAAGGTTAGTAACATTTATAGATGACCCTCTATTCTTGATATGTCCGCCAACCCAAACTAGCCAAAGATGAAGATAAACAAAAATAGAATAAAGGGAGACCATACATGACAAATAAATTAAACACTTGTGTACAAACAGACAAAAAACACATGCTTCACCACAAGTAAAAAGCATAAAGAGATTGAGAAAATATAGCAGCAAAATACCCAGATCCAGCCAAAAGCAACTAATAAATTAAGGAAAGAAGTATAAGAACCAGCAAAAAAAGAACAACAATGCAAGTACACTTGCTAAGCATAAAATAAGGAAAAATCCCCAGAACTAAGCAATGAAAGCAAGACTGAGAACCTATTAGAAATCTTGGAATCTGGAGATGATCTTCAAAGGAAAGGACAAAAAGGCTTCATATGATAAAGAAATCGTAAAGAAAGGAGAAGCACAGATCCAAATCGCAGCTAGCCTTTTGCACTCTTGGGCAATAAAATCAATGTTCTCGAAAATATACCCAATGTTGTAATCATCAAGTCATTCAAGAATACAATTACATAAAGATTGAATAACCACAATCCCAAATCAATTAAAGTTCATGGAATTTTTAATGCAAAGAAACTAACTTGAACACATAACAAAACCAAAAATGATAGACATGATAGAGCTCTCAAAAGAATAAGTGGTTCTCTCATATTTCTCAAATAATAAGGAATTTCACTCAATTCACGTATTCTACCATCTACCGTAGACTTGTAAAGGTTCTACTATCTCTACTACTAAGTTGCCATAAATCCATAGTCAAGGAGACTTCTTAGGATTGTAATGTTGAAAAGGCAAATGGGTGAAAAATGTAACAAATACCATGCTTGCACTAGATATATTGATAGATCACTTAGCACTACACAACTAAAATTAATTCACATATTTTATCATTATGCCTTATTTATTTCTTTGTCTTTGATTTTTATTTATTTTTGCTTTTTTTTTCACACTTTTTTCTTTCTTTCTTTCTTTTCTTCTTTTCTATTTTCTCTCTTCTTTTTTTTACTATTCACATGGCACTTTTCTTTTCACATATGCAATAGTACTTTGTTTTATATCATAGTGCTAGTAAGAACTTGATAAATGATGTAGACATAGCATTTGTATAATGAAATAGAAACAAAAGAGAATTGCTCAAGGGGGTAATCAAAAGTAAATGATCAATGGTTTGTGTTTAGGTTAACAGGTTTAGAATTGAATGCCCCTATCATACTACAAATCCAAGGCATTAATGTAGCTTTGAAAAAGAACCTAGACAAGTTATAGAGATTAATTAGAGAATAAGTGAATACACACATAATGAGAAAATAGAATCAAGGCTCAAGAATTTTCTAACAAGGCTTTTCTCTATCATATCAACTTCCTAAAATCAAGCTAGGCATCCAAATTAATAAAATTGCATTAAAGATACTCCATTCACTCAATTGAATCAAGCAAAGGGATTACTCAAGCTTAATGCAATCATACTTGGAAATGCTTGACTTTCACAATCATCATGCATTTAAATTTTCATAAAAATATACCAAAGGAGTTGAATTAGGAAAGTAAAAATAGGGGTCCATTAAACACTTCACAAAATAAATTTTCCCTAGTTAAAAAATTTTTCTATTTTTCTCAAATTTATTTTATGAACTAAAACATTGTGACTAGAGCAATCCCTCCCCCTCACTTAATCTTTACATTGTCCTCAATGTAAATAACAAACAGAAACTAACTTGACTCATTTCTTGGGTGAAGTAGTAAGTTGTGAAGTTAAATTCAAGATTGAAGCACAACACTTCAACAATCACCATGAGGGAAAGAAGAAAGAAACAAGTGAAGTGAGCTTAACAATGAAGTTCAAAATGTAGTAAAGATTAAGTGCAAAGTGAAAATGACATATGAACATTGAGCATTTATTTACTTCTAGAAAAAGAAAAAAACAAAGGAATCTACCTTTTACTAATGGTTTTGTCTCCCCCACACTTATTCTCTTCACATAACAATTAAGATCAAAGAATCATAAAAATTAGAAAGAAAACAAGTGAGGAAAGAGACAACCTGAGGCATAAACCTCCTTAGACTCTTCTAGGAGAAGTTCTCATCCCGTATGACAAACATGTTAGTGCAAGCGTTTCACCCAAGAGGGGGTGAATTGGGTGATACCAGAAATTTCGTTGCGTATAAGAAAATTAACACAATATTTAAAGCAGTTGAAAGCAAAGAGAAATATCACCGAAGTGTATATCAGGAGTTATACTGGTTCGGCCACAATCTCTTTGACCTACGTCAAGTCCTCAGAGCGTCTCTGAGAGTTTCACTATATTCTAAAAGATTCAGTGGGTTCTTGGCACCTCAGTACACAGCAAGGTCCTTCACCTGGACACTTGCTCCCCCTTTCACATTGTAATCAAATCCCCAACTCAAGGTTCCACAACCTTAAGTTATCTCAATAACAAATATTGAGTTTGTAATGAAAAACTCTCTCCACCGAGTGAATATATAATCACTGAAGTACAATGAATGAGTATGAGAAAACAAAGCATAAAGAGTATATTGATCGATGTGTGATTGCTTGTTCTCAGTTGTTGTATGTTTTCTCTTTGAATGCTCCATATATATAGATGATTTGTAGTATCCGTTGGAAGCATTTCAAATATGTTCGTTAAAGTCGTGCAGCAACGGTTGGCCACTCTTCAAATTTGAAAACTAGCCGTTGTGGTTGGTGCGGTAGGTGAGCGTACGGACCTTTTATTTGGCTTTTCACTTCTGGCATGATCTCTTCATTGTTTCCGTACAAGTGTACTTAAAATACTAGTGCAATGAAGAGTTAATAATATATAACAAATCAATAAACATTCGATTAAAAACATGATTTCTGGACTTTATTACACGAGTGGCTACTTGAGTGATCATGCTTATTACTCGAGTAATCCCTCGAGTAAACCTATAAAAAATATGACAGTGAATAATTCAACATATTTCATAAGATGTTACTAGGGTAAGACATGGAGTAAGATAAATCACATAACTTGAAAATAGCAGATTACTCGAGTGGCTACTCAAGTGGCCATGTCTTTTCTTCACAAGTTACTCAGGTGCTCCCTCCAGTAAGCTAATTACTCGAGTGGCCATCTCTTTTCTTCACAAGTTACTCAAGTAAGCCCTCGAGTAAATTTCAAATAACTCGGCAGATTACTCGATTATTTCCTCGAGTAATAGCATCAAATTTTTGGCTGAGAGTTTGCTTACCTAATTACTCGAGTGACCCCTCGAGTAATGCTTCAAATAATGCTGCAGATTACTCGAGTAGTCCCTCGAGTGAAGCCTTTTTCTCACCTGGTTACTCAGTAGCTACTCGAGTAAATTGTTGCATTTCTTGGCCAAGAGCTACTGGAAGATTTTTGACTTGGTTACTGGAGTGATGCCTTTGCAAATGATGTTACTCAAGTGGCTACTCGAGTAAGGTTCTATATAACTTTACAGATTACTCGAGTGGTCCCTCAAGTAACATCTTCTAAATTTTGGCAGTGCTTCTCTGGATGAAATTCTTCAAGATTACTCGAGTAGTTACTCGACTAACAGCTTCCCTTACTCGAGTAACCACTCGAGTAAGCCATTACAAAATGTGATCATTACTCCAGTGCTTACTTCAAGTAATGCTTGGCTAATTGTTTACTTTGTTCAAATTCATTTGTTTGTTATCAAATCCTTTTATATCATTGATCCAATCTTTGTTATCATCAAAACATATGGAGTCTAACATTCTCCCCCTTTTTGATGATGATAAAACTTGGTGATTTTGAATAAAGTTTTTGAAATTGAGTTTTTCAAACATATGCTTCTGGAATAGTTTTTAAACTTGAAAACTCTTTTGAAATAGCTTAGCAAAGATCTTTTCAAAGTTTTTGTTCTTATTTACTTGTTCACCTTGCATACACAATCGAAAACTCATTAGTCTTACAATGCAATATAATTTTAATGAAATGTAACTTTAATGGCATAAAGAAATGGATTGCATAAAGAAGAATTCATTACATAATCAAACTTGAAATTTAAAGATAAAAAGTTAAAAAGCTCCCAAAAGCCCTGTACACCCATATTCCTAATACATTAACTCAGCCATTGCTCACAAAATCACTTAGTCTCTTCTACCCCTTTCTGTCATCATCACAAAGGTGGAATCAATCATGAGGAGGAGTAGATGGTTTGGCTGCTGATATAGGAGTGATAGGAAATGTCGAAGATTCATGTGAACCATCTGAACTGGAAGAATCTGAAGATGATGGTTCAGGGTCAGGAAGGTTCACTGGGGGTGTCTAAAGATCCTCTAGAGGATGCACTGGAGATGATGGGTAAGGAACCAGAGAAGTAATTTCTACTTCCTTTGAACCAACAGGTAAAGACACAAGTACCTCCTTAGTGCGTACAGGTGAGGTAATGGGAGTAGACATGGGCTCTAGCTGAATAGGTTGAGGTGGATTATCAGTAGTGATGTGGATTTGCTCAGATGTGTCAGGATTAGGCATAGAGAATAAGAGATTACTGGGTTCAAGCTCAGAGGGTCTATGCTCAGTAGGTATAGTATAAAAAAGACTAGGCTTGAATGGTCCAAGTTCAGAGACCGGTACTGGTACAGGAGTAACAGAAGGACTAGGAATAGGGGAGCCAGATGTCATAGCATCAATTCTGAAAATAATGGATCTCAGAAGCTCACCCTGGGCACGTTGTTCAGCTAACAACTTTTCGTTCCTCTTATCCATTCTCTCCCTAAGTTGTCCCATCTTCTCATTCATATGGGTAACCAACTCCGTATTGGTATTCACAATGCCGATATGAAAACTCTTCAGAATGTTCTCCATGAATGATTGCATTACGGCACTAAAGAAAGAAGGAGAAGATGTGTTGCCTGGAGCATAAGACTGTGTGTCATCTATTCGACTAGTTGCAATTTCAGTCTTCTTCTTCTTGGGACTTGCTTCTAAAGGAGTCTTCAAAGGAATTTCAATGTTCAACTTCCTAATTTGATTCCTTCCAAATGGTGTTAACCTCTCGATTGGCTCCTTACTGTCCAAGTACCAAATCTTATTCATTTTGAGAAACAAAGAAATAAGTTGAGGGTAGGGCATTGGAGTGGTAGGTTTTCCCTCATACCTATATCTCTTTATCTCATCAAAGATATACTCTCCCAAGTCCTTTTGTTCTTTAAGAATCAATGAGGCAAATTTTCTGAAATCCCTCTCAATGAAATGTGTGAAGTTGTTGGATTTGTTCAGTATGGCTCTAGAATAGATATACCATAGGACTCGATGAAAATCACTCATATCACTGGGATTGAAATTTAGAGGTCCCACTATCTCACCAGGTCTTAGAATAGAGAATATTTGGTTTGAGTCATATTTAGAGTAATCATCATCAGGAGGGTCCTCTATTCCAAACCAGGTATTGATTTTGGAAGGTGAGATTAGGATTTTCTGTCCTTTAACCTTAGAAGTCATTTCTTCTTCTACAGACTTCCTAATAGGATCATTTATAGGTTCAAGGTTACAGTAAAAATGCCTCACAACTTTGGTGCAAAATGGGAGTTTAACAGACAGCCAGGGCATATAGGAATCAAGATAGGAACTCAGATCGAATTTTAATACCTCTTGAAGAACCTTGTAGTTAATGTAGTGCATCTTGCACACATTTTTTCTTCAAAGTGACTCAGGTACTTCTGAGATTCCTCAAGCTTGCTCACATTGAATCCTTAAGGAGGAAATGTGATTTCTTCATCCCTTTCTTATGGTTGCTTTGAAGATTGCCCTTTCTTTGCTCCCTTAGACTAAAAAGCTTCTTCAAGCATGCCTACCATGACTTTGGTAAGCTTCTCATCAACCTTGGGCTTTTTCAGAGGCTTTTGAGAAAATGTGTCGGATGAATTAGAAGGAGGAGGAGATGGCTCTTTTGTTGCTTTGCCTCTTCCAGGAGGTGTACTCTTCTTGATTTAAGCTCTTGTGACCACTGGTTCCTTGATGACAACCCCTTTCACCTTTGGTTTGGTTTGTGGCTTAGACTTTGGTTTTGGTTTGGGAGAAAATTTTCTTTTCTTGGTAGGAGGAGAGGAAAGTGAATCAAAGGGTTGATATGGTTCAGAGGACTCAAAAGGAGTGCTAAGATTAGAAGATTTAGTCCTCACCATTTTGATTTAAGAAAGGAAAAGATTTCTGAAAAACAGAGATTGAACGTCGCAAGATTAGGGCAGACAATTCACTGAAATCTGAGAAGTTTTTGTAAGCAAAAATCAATGGGTTTTGACGATTATGGGAAGAGAAGATGATTGTGAAAAGTTTTTGTGAGAGCACCAGGAGAATCACTCGAGGCGATTTTGTGAGAAATGACCGAGTATCGACTGAAATAGACCTAGGGCCCGACATAGCTCGAGGGCTTACTCGAGTGATCATCGGCTTCACTCGAGTAGCTACTCGAGTGATCATACCAGAAATTTTAAAATGCAGTGAATTGAAGTGCGTACCTGGCATGAATAATATTATAATTACCCATGTATATTCCCTCTATCATTTGATGACTCTTTAGAACAAATTTGAGTTGAAACCCAGCAAATTTGTGATCTGCACCCAGGTTCACTCAAGGCCTTACTCGAGTAACATTGAAGTTCACTCAAGGCCTCCCTCGGGTAATCTATCTCTTCACCTTCTGACTATTCATTTCCAACCATTATGCCATTTTATTTAAAATTAATGCTTCACTAGCACATTTCCAAGTTCATTACTCAAGTGACTACTCAAGTAATGCCTCCATTACTTCAAGGTCTCACTCCAGTAATTGTGGTTACTTACTTGAAGTTGTCCTTCTAGTAATGTTGTCCTCTATTAACCTCTACTTTTCATACTCTAAAACAGAATATCATGATCCTGCAAAACAAATTGCTAAAGACTCCGATGCTTAAGTTAGTAACATCAAAACATCAATAAACAACATTATCTAACATTTTGTGAATACTAAATAACTTACAATTTATTAGGATTTACCATTCCCAATTCTCTTCTAATATACAAAAATTGATCTTTTGCAAGAGGTTTTGTGAAGATGAGTTGGAATGAATATCACTTTGATATCTTTCTTTTGGACTTGATCTCTGATGAAGTGATGTCTAACATCAATATGCTTGGTTCTGGAATGTTGAACAGGATTCTTTGACAAGCTTATCGTGCTAGTGTTGTCACAATATATTGGTATCTCCTTCAAATAAATACCAAGATCTTGGAGTTGTTGCTTTAGCTATATTACTTGTGCACAACAACTTGAGGCAGCAACATACTTCGGTTAAAATAGCCTAGGAAAATTCCTTCATCTGTTATAGAATCAAATTTTCCTAAGTTATCTTTACCGTTATTATGAATGAAACACTTACAACCGAAGATATGTAAATGAGCAAGGTTTTGCTTCCTTCCTTTGTATAGCTTGTATGGTGTCTTTCCAAGTTTTGTTCTAATGTAGGCTCTATTTGAAATATAGCATGCTGTGCTCATTGTATCGGCCCAAAAAACTTAAGACACATTTTTTTCATTTAACATTGCTCTAGTCATTTCAGTGATCACTCTATTCTTATGTTCCACAACTCCATTTTGCTGAGGTGTCCTTGGAGCAGAGAAATTGTGATATATGCTATTAGTATCAAATATTCTTCAAAGGCTTGATTTTCAAATTCTCCACCATGATATGTCCTAATACCTGTAATGGACATACCTTTCTCATTTTGTACTTTCTTGGCAAAAACAATAAATTCTCCAAAGGTTTCATTCTTTGATGATAGAAAAATGGTCTATGTAAATCTAGAGAAATCATCAACAATGACCAATGAATAAAAGTTACCACCAAGACTCTTAAACCTTGCTGGTCCAACTAAATCCATGTGTAATAATTGAAGTTGTCTATTGGTTGATATTTCATTTTTCAATTTAAAAGAAGATTTAGTTTGTTTACCCTTTTGACATGCATCACAAATCAAATCGTTTTTAAAATTTACTTTAGGTAATCGAATAACTAAATCCTTTTTAATTAACTTGCCTAGTTAGTGCATGTTGACATGAGCTAGCCTCTTATGCCATAACCAACTTTCATCGGCATTACTTAAAAGGGTTAAGGTGCTAAAATGACCTTAAAATTTTGTGAAAAGTGCAACTGTAACCAGGAACTATTTTTTAGCCCAAAAGTAACCACAAACAACAAAAAAAGAAGCAAAAGTAACTTACGACGTTAAATTGAACAAACGTCCGTTATTTTTTCCTAAATTTGGTGACTAGGATGATGATGTGGATGCGGGGCTTATCAAATTGGATGCTGGGAAAAAATAACCTTGAGAAATAAATTGGTTTGAAAGAGGAAAGATATATCCATATGCGTGCATCTCGTTCAAAGTCAGAATCCTAATTATGGCGGTGAAGGGCAGCTCATGGGGCGGAGGTTGTGGGGTTCTCACCTCTGTTCACTACACCAAGACATAGCACATCGTCCTTTACCTGCACCATCGAGTTCGCTCTAAAGATGAACCAACTCACATTGTTGTGAAGCACAAGTTCGATGGTCGGTACCGCCACACCCAACCGCGTGATCCCCCACGTTTTTCGTGCTGAAACACACTTCAAAGGGAGCCACACCACTGACCCTGGTGATGTTCCTAGCAGCTGAAGCAGTGATAAATGCCTGCGTGACCGCCTTGAAGATGGAGGCCTCCAAAACTTTGTATGGGTTCACAGCGCCAATCTTAGTCCCACCAAAGCCTTCCTTGTTTATGGATAGCAAAGTGGTGTTGATGTTAGGCACAACTTTCTGGTCGATCTTGATGGATTTGACTCTGATGAAATACTCAGAGGAAGGCCACCCTTATGTGAAGGAGGGAGCTGTGCTTACAGGGTTGAGAATGAGTGGTGCGTAAGTGAGCGATTCGGCGGCATTGACGTTGGGAAGAAGAACGTAAGGGCCGTCTCCAAAGAAAGCAACACCTTTTGAACCAGAGGTAAGGCAGATGGCGAATTTTATGTGGAAGCTGAAAGCGGAAGCGAATTGAGAAGGAAAGGTGATTTTGGTTCTGCTGAGACCGGCTATGCCCGATGCCCCATTAGCCAGGCTGTTCAATAAGGAAGTTGGGGTGCATGAGAAAAGGAAGCGGGAAACGGTGACGTTTGGACCCAGGTTGAAGCTGTTGATGGACTGGACAAAGACAACCTCTTGGGCGACCTCGTCGCTAGTGGCGGTGCGGGTAATGGTGTTGCCAGGAATGGCGCTGCAGGTGTTGTTTTTGCAGCCTGGCCTGGGAGGCAAAAAGCATTGGCCGCATCCGGAGGCGTCGGCGAGGGAGCATTGAGTGAAGTTGCAGCGAGCAGGGCGGTAGGTGGAGGAGGTGTCACCGTGGTCACAATCGACCCAGAGGAATTGGCTGCTGAGATCAAGGACGAGGTTGATGGGGACGAGTGGGGTCCTCTGGCAAATTTGAGTAACGTTTTGGAGAGTGGAGGCATGTTTGGTGACAGGAAGCAAAAGGGCCTTGGGTCTGAAAGAGGATTGAGCTTTTCCATGTATAATGATGGGAAAAAATAACCGACGTTTGTTTACTTTCACGTCTTCAGTTACTTTTGCTCCTTTTTATATTGTTTGTGGTTACTTTTGGGCTAAAAAATAGTTGCTGGTTATAGTTGCACTTTTCACAAAATTTTAAGGTCATTTTAGCACCTTAACCCTACTTAGAAAACAAATTTTAGAATCATTTTTACTGATATCAAGAGTATAGTAGTTACCTTCCCTTTTTGCTCTGAGCTTTGCCTTGATATTTTTCTTATCAAGTTGTAAGTTTTTCTTGTTGACAATTAGACATTCCTCTGAATCAAATATTACCCAGTTGTCTTTATCTGCACTTTGACTTACGCTCAGTAAATTATGACACAAGCCTTCAACGTAATATACATCTTTGACTTGTATTCCTTTGTCATTTCTGATTTCACCAATTCCTGCTATCTTTCCGGATTGATTTCCTCTAAATTTTACCTTTCCACCTTCCTTAGGTTGCAATGTGGTAAAACTTTCAAAATCACCGGTCATATGTCTCGAGCATCCACTGTCTATATTACATTTGTTATTTTTAGATGCTTTAAGACATATCTGCAATCAAATACGATTAAGTCTTAGGTACCCACATCTTTTTGGGTCCTTTTGGGTTAGTACAAAAGATTTTCGGAACATATGAACCTTTTGGTACCCATTTGTAGGTTCCTACCTTTCCGTTCTTCTTATGAATACATGATGAAGTATAATGACTTTTTCTATTACAATAATTATAGTGTGCAAAAGGATTTGATGTATGCACAAAATGCTGAAAATAATTCAAGTATGATTTACCTCCAGCTTTCTTTCTTCGTTTCCTTCTATCTGATTTTGGATTATATCCAATTCCAGATCAATCATTAACAAACCGTTGAGCTTTTAAAATTACATTTAGCATCTCACTTCCTTTAGTGAATTTTTCTAGAGATTTAGTAAGATCAGTGTTTTTCCTTTTTAAAGAAGTACAGTTTTCACAATCCTTTTCAAGATTCTCTTTAAGTTCTATTTCAAGAGCTTTGTTTTTCTTTTTGAAAACAACTAGTTCTTTAACTACTTTGATGAATTCAGAATATAAAGCATTATATTCGGAAAGTAATTCATCATAGGTAGGATCAAAATCAGTTACCTCTTCTTCTATTTCTTCTTGAGGAACTAGACAGATATTGGCTACTTCCTCTTAATCGCTTTCTTCATCAGAAGAGCTATCTCCCCATATGGCAGATACAAAGGTTTTCTTCTTGTTATAGAATTTGCCTTTTCTCTTTTCTTTATTCTTCTGAATCAGTTCTTGACATTCTGATTTGAAATGTCCTGGCTTTCCACATTCATAGCAGATAATGTGTTCTTTATTGCTTGTTCCTCCTTTCTGAAAGTTTTTGAATCCTTAGCCTTTTTTGTAAACCTTTCTGAATCTTTTTATGATTAGGCCCATTTCATCATTGTCAAGCTCTTCATCTTCATCTTGTTCTTCTTTTGCTTTCAGTGCTAGACCTCTTTTCTTCTTGTCACCAATATCATCTAGTTCTTTTTTGAACTTTAATTTACTTTCATATTCAGAAAGACTTCCGAATAGAGAAGTAATCGATCACATTGACTCACCTTTTGCTTCCTTAATTGCAGTGACTTTTACCTCCCAGTCTTTAGAAAGAATATTCAGAATCTTTTGTACTTGGGTATGTTGATCATAGACTTTTCCAAGTGCTGCAAGTTGATTACAAGGTGAGTATATCTAAGTTCAAATTCAGCTATCGACTCACCTGATTTCATTTGGAGTAAATCAAACTCAGTAACTAGAGTATTGATCCAGTTTTCTTTTATTCCTGAAGTTCCTTCGTGAGCTATTTCCAAGGCTTCCCACATTTCTTTAGCTATTGGAAGTGTGCAGATTCTGAAGTACTCATTTTGACTCAAGGCACTTTGAATCATTAGAATTGCCTTACTGTTAAGTGTGATGAGTTTCTTGTCATTCTCATCATATTCTGCTGGTGTCTTAGGAACTCTCTGTGAATCTACAACCTTTTCAGGTTTATAATTTCCACTCTCAATCATATCTCATAGCCCATATTCAGTTGCCATTATGAAGACTCTAAACTTTGCTTTCCAGAATGAGAAGTGTTCACCATTGAAACCCAGAGGTCTTGTGATAGAAGCTCCGTCGGGAAGAATTCCTTCACCCATGTTTGCCATTGGATCCTTCTTAGGCTGTTAAACCTTAACAAGAAGACCTACGCTCTGATACCAAATAGTAGTGCAAGCCTTTAACCTAAGAGGGGGTTGAATTAGGTGATACCAGAAATTTCATTGCGTATAAGAAAATTAACACAATATTTAAAGCAATTGAGAGCAAAGAGAAATATCACTGAAGTGTACATCAGGAGTTATACTGGTTCGGCCACAATCTCTTTGACTTACGTCCAGTCCTCAGAGCGTCTCTAAGAATTTCACTATATTCTTCAAGATTTAGTGGGTTCTTGGCACCTCAGTATACAACAAGTTCCTTCACTTGGACACTCACTCCCCCTTACACATTGTAATCAAATCCCCAACTCAAGGTTCCACAACCTTAAGTTATCTCAATAACAAATATTGAGTTTGTAATGAAAAACTCTCTCCACAGAGTGAATATATAATCACTGAAGTACAATGAATGAGTATGAGAAAACAAAGCACAAAGAGTATTTTGATCGATATGTGATTACTTGTTCTCAGTTATTGTATGTTTGCTCTTTGAATGCTCTATATATATAGATGATTTGTAGTATCCGTTGGAAGCATTTCAAATATGACCGTTAGAGTCGTTCAGCAACGGTTGGCCACTCTTCGAATTTGAAAACTAGCCATTGTGGTTGGTGCGGTAGGTGAGCGTATGGACCTTTTATTTGGCTTTTCACTTTTGGCATGATCTCTTCATTGTTTCCTTGCAAATGTACTTAAAATACTAGTGCAATGAAGAGTTAATTATATAGATAACAAATCAATAAACATTCGATTAAAAACATGATTTCTGGACTTCATTACTCAAGTGGCTTCTCGAGTGATCATGCTTATTACTCGAGTAGTCCCTCGAGTAAACCTATCAAAAATATGATAGAGAGTAATTCAACATATTTCAAGGGTGAATCTGGCTCCTTGATCCAATATACAAGGATATCCCCACCAGCCCACCTAGATCCATGGAAGGAGGAGCCTACTCACTAGGATAGCTGGTTTTTGTTCTATAAATAGAAGCTGCCATATACTGGTCAAGGAAGCAGCAATCTAATATCATCTCTCCTACTCTAATTTCTTGTAACAATCAGAGTTGTTGAACCTGGACGGGACAGTTCGCTATGGCCCGGAAACCGGCGAATCAGCCGGTAGACCGGTCTGGTTCGGATTGCTATTTTAAAAAAAATCTTTTTTTTTACTTTTTCTTTAGAATTTCATACTAATAAGTCTAAAATCTTCAATTTATCATCGGTTTGGCCCCAATTTAGCTCCGATTTGATCCCAGTATGACCCACTGACCCTTAACCCAATACCCCGACCGGTTCAATACCCGGTCCGGGTTTTAATACCTTGGTAACAATACTCTATACTTAATCAAGTTCCATAATAAAGTAGCCCTCATTCTTGGGTTTAGATAATAAAAGGGTTGGACACTTCTATTAATAAGAAAGGGTTCGATCCCGGGAAAATTCATTTAATTGTGGTCTAATCTAGACATTTTGGGGGAGGCATCCCAACTTAAAGCCCTACCCTTGAATCGTGGGTGAGCCTAATTCCTTTCCTAAAATTTTTCTATAAAAAAAAAAAGTCCCATAATAAAGTGATTCTTCATTTAGTGTTGCTGGCTTTTATTCACATATTAATTTACCAATTTATTCATCATAAATCTTTACGTTGTCGGTACCCCTTCAAAGAAAACCTGTTTTTGCAAATTTTTGCTTCTACAAGGTGGCATCCAATTTAGTGACATATTTGATTGATATTATGAAGACAAGCAATTCGTCCGCAGTGAAGATGGTGAACAGTTGGTATGCCATTGCTAGTGGCACCTATTGCATATGCTTATATTACCGCAAGTATTCCACCATCGTTGCCTCCTCTTTCATCTATCTTGTGGTGACTCAACCTCCACAATTTTATTTCATTTTCTTGTCATGACACTCCATTTTGTTATATATGTTTTCATAAAAGAGAAAATTTGTTTCCTTCTTTTAAATGCTTATAGGTTTCTTATACTACAAAAAAACATACTATTACTGCTGGAAACAAATCTATTGGTAATTATCAACGGACTAATGATGGAATTTTTCCATCCATAATTGTCAAGAAAATTATCCGTGGAATACCAATAGAATTTGCTAATAGAAAAATCCTGTCAGTAATTTATCGGTAAAATTTATAATTTATAATTTATATATTTTAATAATTTATATAATATAATAAAATAATAAATAATACATAATGAAAAGCACAAATACAAATACTTAAATATTCGAAAATTTAGATTTGATATAATATATTAAATATATATTATTTGAGTATAAATATTTAAATAAAATAAGACAATAATAAATTATAAAAAATGAAATATATAAATACATAAATATATGTTTAATATTATATATCAAGCTTTTGAGAGCTAAACCGGACCTGACGGTTTAGCCGGTCTGGCCGTCACCCGTTCAAGGTAGCGGTTTGGTTCATAGATTTGGATTTTTTAGATAGTTGACCCGCATTGAGTTGCCCAAAATCAGTTGTTGAGCCGGAATCCGGCGTTGAGCTAGAATCCAGTGTTAAGCTGGAACTCGGAGCGAGTTTATGTTAACCAGTGGGCTAAACCCGTGGTGTTTTTTCGTTCGGTGAAATGGGTAGAGAAGAAATTTTAGCCAAAAAAAATCGGATAGGGAAGAAGATGATGGAGGAGGAACAAAGAAGAAAGGAGGAGAAGACTGGTGCTACCGATTTGGCGATTTCTGTCCTCCATTGTTGAAGAAGTCACGCAGAAGAATCTTCTCCTTCTCATGGCTTTTGATTTCAGATCTGGAACAGTGCAAAGAAAGGGTGAGAGAGATGTGCAAGAAGGATAAGAGACAGAGAAAGTAATATGTTGAAATGAACGGCCAATATTACTCAATCAAAAATCAACGATTCATATTGATTTTGTCTCACCCAATATGCCATGTTTTCCAATGTCATTAACCAAGAAGACAATATTGTTTCGTTTTTCCTACTCCCAATATCTACCCCCAAAATCCCATTAGACAATTTACCATAGAGGAAGCTTTCTTTGTTTTGACCAATGGATATTAGATGGGTGTGAATCTATACTTTATGTTTCTTTGTTTTTCCCCCAAGAAAACTATAGATTCTTTGTTTTTCCCCCAAGAAAACTATAGAGCCGGGAATACGGGCCGGCTCAGTTCTACAGGGCTTATTTTTCATGGGCTCGGGTCTAAACGGATCAGTCTGTTTAGGCCCGCTTCCTTAAAAACCCACAATTTTTTAAACCCGCATTCCTAGAGGGTTAGCCCTTCACGGGCTCGGGCTTAAACGAGCTTGAACTTATTTTAATAAAAAAAAATATTTTTCAAGTTTTACAATTAATTTTTTATTTTGTTTTAAATTGAGATATATTATTTTTAAAACTCATAAATTTTTAGTTAAAATAATCATCTAATGTCCAAATTAGCCTCTTTTTTAAAGTTTAAATGAATAAACCATTGTAGAAAATAAAAATAAAACAAACCATTTAATAAGTGTTTGCATGTTACTAATACTCTATTAGGTACTTAGGTGTCTTTGATAAGTTGATTAAATGATATAATATATATTAATTTATTTTTAAAAAATATTAAACGGGCCTAAAAAGGCTGGCCTTACAGGCCTGCAAGGCCAACCCTCCACGGCCGGCCCTTTAGGCCCACTTCCTGTTTTAACCTCTAAATCATAAGTCCGGCCCTTGAAGGGCTCGGGTCTAAATGGATCGGCCTGACGGGCTTGGCCCGATTTCCCGGCTCTACAAAAAACCTTATATTTCTTTAGCTAGATGGATATTAAATGAGGTAAGCTTTTTTTTGGATTCAATTTCTATATTTATATTATTTATTGTTATTTTTAAATTATAAAAATATATTTAAGTCATCAATATATATTTAATATTTAAGTGTCTGCTATTAGTATATTAAAATTTTATCCTTATTTTTTATTGTTATATTTATATCACACATACACACAATATTGTATATATCATTTTGTTTTTTTAAAATATATATAATATTATTTTTAATTTAATTATTATGTCACTGACTCAACCGAACATTCCGACCGATCCAACCGTTTCAACGATGACCCACTAACCTTTCCGGCTCAACGTTTGGTCCGGTTTTTAAAACATTATTATATATATAACAAAATATTATATATATATATATATATATATATATATAATTATGTGAATCAATACAAGATCAAAATAGCTTAACTAGCAAAGGTATCAAGAACGCGTGAGAGGTTCAAGGTTCAATTTCTCCCTTAATCACAAAACGCAACCATTATCTGAAGTGGATGAGACATTGACATGGTAGTGAGGTTGAAGGACAGGTGGCCGAGACATGTGGCGGATTGCCGGCAAAGTGGGCGGTTGCCAATGATGGAATATTCCGTCGGTAATTTTTGATGGACTATTTTTTGTTGGATATCTGTCGGTAATTTTAGACAAAATTGAAATTCCATCAGTAACACAATTTGCCACATAAAACTTAGCAATGGAATGGATTTCACTAGTAATCGGTCGGTAATTTTGTTTCCATCGCTTATCCATCGGTAATTCCATCGGGGAATTGAAATTCAATCGGTAATTCTGTTGGTACTTCCGTAATTAAGCTATTTTTTTTGTAGTGTTAATACTACCGATTCTTAATATATACATTGATGTCCCCCCTTTTTCCATAATAAGAATTAAGCACATAATGAGGCAAACTTGTTTGAAGATTTTTTTTTTGCACAGCAACAGAACAAACTAGACATCAAACACAAGTAAAACAAATTATCATAAACTAAAATTGTCCGTGGAATGTTGAAACAATTATGTAGTAAGTTATTCGTGGTCTCATAACTTCAACGGCAAGAAGCAATGTCATAAAATGAATTTTCTACTTTTGATCACTTGGCATTTATCTTTTCCTCTAGACATGGTGAACTATACCATGAATTTTGATACTGCTGGTCGGTTATTATAATTCGGCTGGGGTGTCTATTGCATGATGCCAGCTGCGCCTAAATATTTCCTCCTTCCCCAATTTTTTTGGGGTGCTTTTTATCATTAGATTCTACATAAAATTATTGACATTTAGATATCTTATAGGGAAAATGGTGCAGTTTTTCAATTTTTTTAGATTTTTCAAAGTTTAATACTCTAAGATTGTGTAGTTTCTTTTTCATTTAAAGTATTAAATATTTATTTATATACTTTGGTCAGGGACTTATGACATCAACAGCAGTGGTAAGGTCAAGGCCTGAGGGAAACAAAAGAATCCCTTTTTCATGTCTATCTTTGTCTCTCTGTCTGATCTCATTAGGACAAAGGGGATACAACCCATCTCTGCAAACCTTTGGAGCAGATCAAGTTGACGACAACGACGAGAAATTGCCTTGTGGCAAAGAAGATAACAATAAGCCCAATAAGAAGACTGTGTTCTTCCAGGGTTGGTATATATTTTGGCATTTGCAGTGGAAAGTGTATTAGGTGTTATAGCCATGTCCTACATGCAAGATACTTTTGGCTGGGTCTTAGGTTTTGCCATTCCTGCAATGTCAATGCCTGTTTATATATTGGTGTTCTCATGTGGAAGCCCCATATATGTATATAAGGACAGTGAATCTAAGACATAGAAAACAATTATTTTATACATGGGCTAAAAACAAACTTGAGTTGGTAGATTATATATATATAATAGAAATAAAATTAATGAAACAAACATTTAAAACAAAAATACAGAAATGAGATGCTAATTAATTATATTGCTTGAGAAAGTTCACCATGGGCTGATAAACAACTTGATTGGCATTGACGCCCATGACAAAATCAACATGAGCATATTCTGCTATGAAAAGCACAGTAAGCTTGTCCTTGTCATGGTCTTTGAGGTTATCCATCAAAACGTCCACGTCATTTACATCTGACAGAGTATCACTCCCTCCATTGCTGAGGAAAAGAGGAAGGTCGTTTGGGATACTGGTCATGTCGTACACAGGAGGACTGGCTTGTCCATAGTGTTGCATGTTTTGTGCTTGATCTCCATAGTCAAACATTGCTATGTTCCCATTTCTAACCACTGCACAAAATCCCAACGCACATATAGAACTTATTAATTTTGAAAAAGCCAAAAGTAAAAATTTAGAAGAAAATTTATGCTTTCTGATCATATTTCAACTTTATTACATAGTCTGATAGCAAATACATTATACAATAAATAACTTCTTCTGTAATTTTCAAATATGTTTAGATCTCTTATTTTGGCGAAAGAAACATATTTTTCAATTTATCCAAACAAAACAAATTCAGAAAAATGACAAAATAGTTATTAGTTAATTATAAATATGTTTTTTACTTTATATATTAAAATATTATATAAAAAACTTAAATCACTATTACGAATAACTTTATAGGGCAATATTAATTGAAATTTAGATAAGCTAAGATTGATCATAATCACGAATTGAAAAAAATATTCAGTTAATCAATAACCCTTGATGTCAGAGGATACCATTTTTCGTTTTTGGGAAAATGTCAGAGTGAGAGTATACCATTGGGTAAAATCTATAATTATAATTTATGAATAATTATGAGCCAGAATAATGCAAAAATAAATAAATAAATGATCCATTGAACCAGTAACTCAAGCGCTTTCATATTTTTTTTTTTCAGTTTGACTAATTCATTTAATTGGGTTCTCCTTTTTGACCAATTTAATATGGACTAGTTCTAACACTTATTTCCATTATAGTTGAATCCAATTTTGGTAATATATGGGATTAATTTGCATTTATAATTAAAATGAATAGACTTACTTTGAGCAAGGTGGATCAAGTTTTTGGTTGATGTTGGCTGAGGCTCATGATCAAGATAAACATCTATCCTGGTAGAATTAATGCAACAGTTTGGGCCTGAAATTAAGGGAAGTTATATACAATTATAATTAAAAAAAACTTAAAAACACTTTAATTAATAATCTATACTCCCTACGGTCCTTTGTATATAAGAAAAAAGTTATTTTAAGCAATGACTTGTTTTTATTTATAAGAAACACTAATAATAGCTTAAAAATTTTAGTATCATTTTTGAAAAAATTACTGGCTAGTTTCAATGTATTAATTAATTATTTTATCATTTTCTCTTTATATATAATAATGTTTTTGAAAGTTACAATTTTTTTACAAATTTATTGTATTTAACCAATTTCAATTAACTTTTTTTTATCATAATTTAGTTATTTATATCTTATAAGAATATTCTTCACAACATGATGCCACTGGTTGGTCCAAAAAGGAGATCCAAAAGGGGGGGAAAAAAAAGGAAATAGTAACATTTTATATTATAGTACCAGTGAAAACTGTCATTAGGTTGGAGCAATTGACCTCCGGAATTTTGCATATCTTCTCTAAAAGTTCAGTAGCTTCTTGTCTGTTCATCAAAAGAAAATATATTGTGCCAAAAAGAAGGGAAAATAAATTGATGATGTTAGAAGTCCAAACAAAATATTATGCATAATCATGTGTATATCTATATATAATTATATGATATAGAAAGCAAGGAACAAAAAGTAATTACTACCTCCGGTCCTAAATATAAGACAAAGTTGACTTTTTTTGGAAAGATTAAGGAAGCTAAACAAGTTACTTAATCATATCATATATTATGTATCCTTAGATTATATATTAGTTTATTAGTCAAATTAATTAGTTAGGAGAAACAAATAAAAATATAAATACTCTAAAGTAATTTAATTATTTTTATTAATTTCTTCAAAAAAATAAAATTTTTCTTATAATTAGGATCGGAGAAAATAATAAACACGTACGTCATATGTTTTTTTAATGGAAACATATATATGTATATGCATATGACATTGTGAATATTTGCCTCGTAGGTTTTCTATCTAAGACTAAGGTATTATTAAGGGTGATTGTATCACTCACGATACTCATATAAAAGTTAGATAATTAACTTACAAAGATTAATTAAGAGTAAATTAGTTATGTTAGCTTTGTATGAAAATGTGTTAGTTCCCTAAAATACCCTCTTTAATAATTTGCAAAGCAAACCACCTATATGCAGTGATTAATATTATTTGCTTCTTGATGAGTTTTGTGCAATGTATAGAGTTTAATTTAATTAATTCTTCAGTTTTTAATCGATTTTAATAACGACCAAAATACAGTAAGCCCCTGCTATGTGTGTTGTATTAAATATAGGGACTAACTAGGGAGACTTTATGTGTTAAGACCTCAGTTTGCTTTGTCTCTTATATGTATATATATATTCCCATATTCAAAAATATCATTATTGCTTGCACATATTGAGATGGTTCCCTTTAAGAGGTAGTTTCCAATGCAAACATATAAATGATACTCCTATCTTTTAAGAAAATCAATATACATCTTTTACAAAATGACAATCTTAACTCCTATATATATTTAGTACAGGAGGGAACAATTTATTTATATAACTCCTCCAAAAAGCCCAATAACCAAGAGTACCTAGGACAGATGATCCTATTTAAGTAACCCCTTATTCCTGACGTATGACTTCATATATGGGCCTTTTGACGTGTTAAGAGAAAAGGATCATATAAAACTCAATGGGATCAAATAATGAGCAATAAAAAGTTAAACAATCTTATTGTTTTAAAATAAAATAAAAAAAATCCTTTACCCTATCGGCATAAATTCGCGAAGGCCTAACCAATACAGAACCTGTAATACAGAGAATAGGAAAACGGTTGAGTCAAATGTTAATTTAATTTGCGTTATATATATATATATATATATATATATATATGTATATATTCTCATAGTCCAAGATGATGATGATGATGATGATGAGGGAATGCAGTGTGTTACATCAGCTAGAAAGATATCAGCAGCAAGTTTTATAGCTGGCGAAGGAATCTGATTGAGATGAGCAATTGGACTAAGTAGAGCAGCAGATCGGATCATATTCACCAGCTCCCCTTCAGAGAATGCAGCCAATGCCATTAAAGTTCCCTGAATTTTCAATTTTTTTTATATACACACACACTCAATGTCAATACATGTAGTAATTAGTAAATATAATCCACTCTATTAATAACTTCTCTCTAGATTAGGTTTCATGCCAAAAAGGAAAAAGATTCATGCCAAATATTCGAACCTTACAAAGTAAAAATGAACTTATATTAAAAAAAACACTTATAAATTAAAAGCTTTAATTTAAGTCTCATTTCAAATTTGCAATGAGCACAAAACTAGACCACTAGTAAATAATGCAATTTGCTTAAATTTTAGTTTTTCAAAAAACTCATAACCTCGCTCTCAACGTTAGTTAGTATTTGTGCCTCTAAAATAAAAAAAAAAAAAACATAGTTTCAATGAACTCAAAGTTGAGATATTTGACCGCCAAAAAAAACCCATGCTTTAGATACTCACCAAAGAATGACCTGCATAGTGCAGCTTTTGTCCGGTTTGGTTGTACACATATTCAACACAGGCATGAAGATCATAAGAGACTAATTCATCCCATGACCACTCCCAATAAGCCTAAAATTTTTAGAATAAAAAAAAAATGAATAAAAGCATCAACAAGATATATATGACCATGATTTATATAATATATATCTCTTTTAAATTTAATATGACAATTTTATTTAAATAAAAAGTGCGTACCTTATCATTAGGAGTGAGAGATGTATGACCACTACTATATCTAGTGGCACGAGTATTAGCAAGCCACACATCATACCCATTGTCGGCTAATATAAATCCCAACGATTCATCAGGAGAATTGAACAGCCATATTATAGCATCCTGAAAACCACAAAACACAACATATAAATCATAATTAAAAAAATTACTTGTACTAACACATTATGTTAAGTAGAGCAGACTCCTTATTCTCAAAGCAAGGTGATGGATTGAGCTTCATAGGCGAAAAAGCCGTGTAAGAGATCTAGTCTTGTTTAGGCCTGTTAGAAAAGCCTATCGGTCCATTATTGATGGATAAACCCAAGTCTGCATCAAATGGGCCACGAATAAGAATAAGAAGAGTACGGGCCAAGATCAATGGGAGTTGGTCCAAGTGGTAAGCGGTTTGATTCCACTTAAACAAGGTCTCGGGTTCAAGCCTTATGTATGCAGAAAATTATCATTGGGAGATTCTCCCACCATAGCCAGGTATGCGATGCGGGTCGGATCCAAATGTAGTCGGGGCAAAGCTTCGGTGAACAGGGTGGGCAACAAAAAAAAAAGAGAGAGTACGGGGCAAGTACATGTAATATACCCCTTGTTTAAAAGAAGTGAGTTACTCCGGTAACAAAACAATTTATTGACGTTGGAGATGTGATTTCAGTAGAGGGAGAGGAAGTCAGTTAGTGATATATAATTTTCAGATTTCCCTCTGTTCATTCCAACTATTATGCTAATATGGTAACAAATACTCCACCCAATCCTTTTCATAAGATCAAAAAAACCAAACTGCGTGGTTTCATAAATATATTAAAATTAGTTAAAAATAATAAATATGTAAAACATATACATTTTTTTTTCCCAAGTACACATTTTATAAGAGGGTAAGGGAGGGAGAGAATAATGAAAATAGATAAAAGAAAATAATATATGGAAAACTGATAATGAGAGAGAAGAAAATATTAGAATATATATGTTCTGTTTTCTATTTTATTTTCAAAACTGTTTTATAAAATTAATTTTAAAATCAAGTTTTAAAATTTAAAAAATATAAAAAATATGTTTGGATAATTATTTTTAAAAAATATGTTTTTGAAGTGAAGTGGTGGCAATGGCCATTGCCGGCGATGATGTCACGTTTGTAAGTGTCAGTGGTGTGGTATCGACAATGGACATGTAACGGCCTCAAGAAAATAAGAAATAGGAAAACAAAAACAAGAAAACACTAAAAACACTGTTTTGTTAGATTTTAAAAACAACGTTATGTTTTTTTAAAAAACAACTTATTGAAAATAATTCTCCAAACAAGTTTTATATATATATATATTTTTTGGTTTTTCAGAAAAGAAAACTCTTTTTAAAAATGATATCAAACAGGCCCAAATTTCCCCCAAAATTGATGCAATATACAAAATTAATTAATTAGAGGTAAATTTGGCAAAAATGCATTTAATGATTAGACAACCCCAAATTATATATCTTATAAAAAGGGCCAAACAAATTCAAAAATTTGGATCTCATAAAAAGAACGAGAGTATGATATAGTTATACCAAAAAATTCATTTACATGTAGTAAAGTGTGATGATGAAGAAGTAGTACAACACTGATCATGAATTAAAAGAAAAACATGGGAGATTTTGTTTTGAAACCACTTACACTTAAGATACCATGTTGTAACAGAATAGGAGGCTTATCTGCTGTTTTGCCAGATCGCCTTGCTGGCATCCTCTGAAGGCTTAGGATGAAACCATCCTTCGTCGTAACCTGAATTCCCATGCACACAGATAATGGCAAAGTTAGGTTCATAAAGAAAGCTCCCTCCTCTCTGTCTTTAACGTAAGAGCTATTGAATTGATTTAGATAGATTAAGGAAATTACTTAGATAAATTAATTAATTGTAACAAGTGTGAATGATCACCTTAAAATGCCCGTATCATTTTTTTTTTATTAAAAGTGACCTTAAATTATTAAAGAAAAAAATTGAAAAAGAACGTTTATATATAAAAGAAAGTGAGATTGATATTATGTTGGGCTTTCTTTTGGAAAGCTTCAATCACTTTGAATAGGTACCTACATGAGAATATTTTTTAAAAACAAACGCTTAATATCAGTTTTGGAAATATAATAAACTGTAGAATTTCTCTGTGTAGAGGATTAATGAATTTCTCTGCAGTACCAATCATTACTCACTTTATAAGAAAATATAGGTTCATTTGAATTATATATTGCTGATCTATATTAGTTAATTATTGTTGAGGGTATTAATGGGGATAGTTTGAGGAAAAATCATAAAAATAAAAAACAAAGTATATTGAGATCTTATATTTAGAACCAAGTGGAGTAATAACTAAGGGTCCATTTTGGAAACTTTTGTATTAGCTTCTTTCTTTTTGATAAATTCAAAATTTTGTATTCTAAAAATATGAGATGTTAAAAAAGAAGAAAACTTGTTTGAAACTTTTGGAACTTAGTTATTTAATTATTAAAAATATTGTGATAAGAACTTTGATTGTAAACATTAATTAATTAAGACAAATTACCTAATTTTTTCCATTAAGATCAAAACCTTACAAAAAAAGGACTTATTTACTGTATATTTTATTTTCTAAAATTCTTCTCAAGCATGCATGTGACGACTTACCTTGTGTTCTTCACATTTGTAGCCTTGTGTATCCACCATAGATTTGCATATACCATCACTATCACTTCGAAAAAACGAAGGCAGTTCATCTTTACCATTCAATGAGTAAAGAGATTTTCTTCCTTGAACTTCTGAAATACATACAAGAAATATTGAAAGAAAAGTTGATAAAAAAATTTTCTTGGCCGCCATATTTACCAAGTGATTTGGTCATGCCCTATTACAGAAACAAGAGTGATTTATATAGCGTTTTATATATTGTCTAAATATGAAGTGCATTAAGGACACAATTGAGAATTATATTGTATTTTACGGTTCAAACATTTTTGAATTCAAACAAAACTTTAGCTTGACGTGGCCGTTAGGTTTCAAACTTTTGTGTTGGACGGTTCATTGGAATATATTTTCATTTTGCTTTGGTTTTTCCCTAACAGTTGACCAATAAGTTGTTGAAATTTGAACGCTCATAGGATATTAGATTTAGATCCATGCATCCAAAAAATTATTACCGACTTAGACTGTCCAATTATTAATTTACTCGCTTAAATTAATGCAATATATAATAATTTTTTATTAATTATTAATTTTCATGGCTTTATCGCTCCAGGATTTTATTTAATTTTGATTATTTTACTCATATTGCTTTAATTTTTGAAATTGTTTGTTCAATCACTTAGTCGCGAATTAAATTCATTCATATCAAATTTATATGACGGTAATAAGAACGTAATATTTATAAAAGTCACTGAAATTTAGTCTCTTGCTAGTTTCTGTTTTTAAAACCAGTTTTTTTTTTTTTTTGTGTTTTTAAAAGAACAAAAAAAAAGCTTGTTTGGAGATATGGTTTTAATCTAAGTTTTTTCAAAAAAAAAAATTAAATTGTTGTTAAAAACTAAAAAAGTAAAACAGTTTTTAGGTATTTTCTTATTTTTGGTTTTCTATTTCTTTCTTTTTTTTTTTTGAAAAATGCATGGGGAAACTCTTTCTTCTCTACTTAAAGGCTTTCAAGCCGCCATCTATCCACTATCAATGCTACACCACGAGCGTCAACCACCACCACGTCACCACCGCCAAATGTTGCCGCAATGTCTTCGTCTGTGTCAGCCAACTCCCTGTCACTGATGTCGACGGCAGTCACCGCCAAGTCACTTCAAAAACATATTTTAAGTTAAGGTGCAAATTTTACGCAAATGAGCAATGTTATTTAGAAAGTTTTTTTAGGTACAATACTGCTTGAGAAGTGTTAAAAGGGATAAATGTTACCCCTTAACGTTAAAAAGTTAACAGTCAATATTAGTTTTTAAATAGTATAGGGCAACATTGCTACGTTTTGAAATTTTCGGGGGAACATTGCTTCTCAGCGAAAACTTTTGGGACAAATGTGCACATTAACCCATTTTTTAAAAACAAGTATCCAAACATATTTTCTTTTTTTATTTTCAAACTTGTTATTAAAAACAATTTTATAAAATTGATTTAAAAAAAAAACAAAAACAAATTGGCCATTTGATTGTTCAAATTTGATCTAGCAATTTGAACTATATGAGACTTGTATTTGCTACTACATAATCATAAATATTTTATGGCCAATGGTTTACAGTTTAAGTGGAAACAGTGTGGAATATTAAGTGTGCGTTTGGAATGGCTTATTTTTGTCCAAAACGTGCTTATAATTCGTGATTCACGGTATATAAGGCAAGTATGTGAGAGGAGTTTTTTCTCGGCTTGCGTAATAAGTGTGTTTTTCCTGTATAAAACGCTCTCACAAACAAGCCTTAAGAGGTGAAGATTGAGTAAAGAAATACTTTACGGTTGTTAAGATAAACCGTGAACTATTTTGGCAAAAGTTTCTTAGTTTGGTTTCAAGTGCAAATCCACCTTAGAAGTATACGCAAAATCTCAATGTTGTTCCAGAAGTTTTTTTTGTCTCAAAGTTGCCCCCAAGTTAACAGCCCAAACGGTCAAACGTTAGTTGACCCAACTATGCTGAAGTCGTTCTACCATGTGTAAGGCCCCACCTTACCACTAGTGCAGAAAAGGGCTTTTAGATTGGAGCATTTAGACCGGTTATATTTGATGAGGTCCTAAAAATATGACCGATGGCATTTTTATAATTAAAATCAAATTTTAAGACCGGTTATATTGAAATAAGGTCTTAAAAATACTTTTTAGACCGGTTCCAAAAATAACCAATCTTAAAATATATACAATTAAAAAAATAAATATATGTAATATATTTTCTAGACCGGCTCTAAATATAATCGGTCTAGAAAATATTATCTGAATTAAACACAATTAAAAAAATAAAATTTTTATTATTTTTAAGACCGGTTGTAAATAAAAACTGGTCTCAAATACTAAACATTCAAGACTGGTTATTAATAACAACCGGTCTTAAAAAGTTTCATTTTTTAAAGACCGGTTATTTATTAAAAATCGGTCTAAAATATTAATTTTAAGACTGATTTTGTATAACAACCGGTGTTAAAACTGACCTAATTTCAGCTCGCGCCTAATTTCAACTTTGAAACTGATACTCAAGCACATCTTCCAAACCCCTCCCTCGGTTCGCGGCAGCTCCTCCTTTCTACTTCTCTAACCTTCGCCTCCGTCAACGCAAATCTACGGTTGAATACCTTACCGTAAGGCTAACGTCGTTTGTTCCCTTCGATTGGTTTCTTTCTCAAGTTTGTTTTTATTGTCAGGTCTGTGTTTCAATTGTCAAGCCTTTAATTAAATTAATGGTTTCATTTTGGGGTATTTTATTGAAATGGTGAAATGACTTTGCCTCCATTTTCTTTGTTCGATTCTTGCAGCAAGTCATCAACCCACTTTTTGACTAGCGTCCAAAGCAATTCAGGATTGGAGGTGCATTGCCTTCTAAGAGAGACCGTACTCGATTCGTAAATTGGCCAAACACTGTTCAAATCTAGAGGAAGAAGAGGTATGGAAAATTGATTGAAGCTCAGGATTCTTGATTTTTTAATTCTGACTCTGGTTTTTCTTTTGTTATATTGTTCAAAGTAAAAGCCTAATTAGGACTTTCAATTTGTATTTTACTGGCATCTTTCTTCTGTGGATCGGGGTGTATTTTGCTGCCGTTAATTATTCTGAAGAGTTTTACTATATGCATGTGAGAGTACATTTGCCATTCCCTTTTTTGGATGTTCTCTTCTTTGGGGCTTTTATCTTGTTCAGGGCAAGGCCGAAGATAAAATTATGCAACTGGTTTATCACATTTTATGTATATTTTCTGGTAACTGTTTTATCACATCATCAAGTTCTTGAGAGTTAGCTAGGAAGCTAGGAAGCTAAAGTTGCAGGGATATATTTAGTACTTTTGCATTTCTTTTTGGTTATTTTGGCCTTTGGCTTTTGCTTGCTCACCAAGTTAAACATATGTCTAGTGCTTGACTTTGATGACTTCAATTTATAACTTGAGCAACTTTCTTAGTTCCTGGAAGGAAGGTAGGTGCCTCTTTCCTTTGTAAATATGATATTCATGGTTTTTTAGTCAGAGACTCCTATTTAGAAAGCTTAAATCACTTTCACTTTTTGAAGGTATTATTTAACTATTGTGTTAACTATTTGAGTTGTTATCATGGACCTACACACCAGTCAAAAGATTTCCTGACATATATCCCCCCTTCCAAAAAAAAATGTGTTCTCTATTTTCAGTGGTCTTTAACTTAGATGATCATGAACTTTATGGATCTCTATCTCTTTGTATTTAGCTTTAGTTAGAATATGAGTTATATATATGACATGATTAGAGTTTGGTAATTAGCTGCCTTAAATTACATGTTTTTGTGTTAAAGTAGCTTTATAGTGAGTCTTTGTGGGGGAGTGCTTGAATATCTGGGCTGTGATTCCATTAAGAAAATATATATATATATATATATTTGGTTTTGCTCCATTTTTCCCTTTCCCGTAAGCTTATGATGAAATCTTCAGTGCTTCATTGATTGATTTTAATTTATCTTAAACCATCACTATCATTAAATAGTGTCCTTAAAGTAAGGATAATGAGTTGTTCTAGTGAGGGTACCCCGGATCCAACTAATGTTAATAAAGCGAGCCTAGCAATACTCCAAGCATGGAACAAAGTGAGCCACGTAACCGGCCTATACGATGAAGGGGTAGGAGAGGCACCCAATTGAGAGACATTCCCCTCAAATGGAATATCGGGGAAAAGATTCTGATTGTGTTTGAAAGATATTGGAAACCAATCAGACCTAATACAAGCCCGTATAGGAGTTTTGTTGGCCTCCTAACACACAACAAGCCTAGCATCTTGATAGAGCAGTGGAGAAATGTGGATAAAAATGTGAAGCGACATATTTGGGAAACTTTCCAGCTCACTTACGACATTCCTGAGAATGAAGCCCTGTATAACAAGACAATGACGTATTGTGATGAACGCTAGACGAAGTTTAAGATAAGTCTAGCCAACAATTACGTGCATATGGAGGTGGAAGAAGGTCAGCCTCTTCCTAATCCGTGCAACAAGTATTCTTATATTGACGGACACACTTGGCAAGAATTTAGACGGCTTCGGACAACACCAGAAGCATTGTTGAGTTGACTTATTTTGCATTTGATTTACTTATGAATTATCTTTAATTTATTGGTTGTAACCTATTTTTTTTATTTCTCACTCGCAGGAAAAAAGGCAAAAGGCACAAGAGAGTGGAAGAAAGAATGATTGCCCCCATACAATGTCTCGTGGGGGTTATGTAAAGGCTGAAAAAGACTTGGCGGCCAAACGGAAGATATTAGAAGAAGTAGCTCAATTCGAACCTTCTGTTATTATTTCTCCACCATCTCCAATACGCCGTGAAGAAATATGGAAGTTCGCTCACCAAACGAGGAGCGGGTCTTATACGAGTGAACAATCTCGTATAGTTGGTGAAAAGATTGTAAAAATTGTTGTTATTAATTAGTGAGCAAACAAAAATTCATTACTTATGTTTGTATTACATGTCTTACAGGAGGAGCTTCAAAGAAAACACGCGGAGGGTTGATTTAAGTCGGATGGGAGGAATGACATCCTGACCATTGCTATAGGAAAACACGAGCATCTCGACCATGTTAAGGGAGTTGGGGGCTGGGTAGGCATAAGGGATTACTTTGGAGCACCCTCATGCCGTTATTCAAGTAGTATGGTGACTAGGGAGGAGATGGAGCATATATTGGGCACTATGAGGGCAGAAGCTAGGGCGAAAGCTAGGGCCAAGGTAGAAGCATCATTTGATGCATGATTTGAAGAAAGGTTCAGAAAGATGAAAGAGGAATGGATGATCATGACAAGCACAAGACAAGCAGATACCAGTGCTCTCCAGGCTCATTCTCTAAACCTTAAACAAAGGACTAAAGGAAGTTGTATTAGTTAGTCATTAGAGGGTCCTGGAAAAGATATTGGTGAGCCTTGTGACTTGTTTGTGGAGGATCCTCTGAGACGATTAGTTGCACAGGGGAGCGTGCACAACTTGGGATCAACTTGTGGCCAAAGAACCTTGTTTCTGATTGAGTTGAGGAATCCTCACCACCACCACCTCCACCTCCACCTCCCTCCACTCAAGATGTTTCACAGCCTCCATTGAATGTCATGTAGCAAGTGATTCTGATGGCATATGGTATGTCCTTTCAAACAAGAGATTGGCCTACTAAGTTAGCTGTTGGCAAGTCAGGGGTGTAATGCTTTCTTGAGAGGGATGATTTAATGTCCCTGGTAGATTTTCTTGGCTTGCTACATCCGGTTGTCTCGATATTCTGCATACTTTAAATATCATGATGATGAGGAATGGAGCTCAAACATAATGATATAGGGGTTAAAGCCAAAGCTAAAAGAGAAATTGGTTTCCAAGCACTTCACAGAGTTCAACAAGGCAGTCAAAGAGTGTCGAATCATTGAGAATAACTTGTTGAGCCTATATTGTGATAAAGGTAATCATAATAAAGGTGCATTTAGTAGTGAGAGTTCTTCCCATAAACAAAAAGAACCAAGTGGACCACCTAGAAGAAGAAATAAGAAGCCATATCAGAATGGGGGCCATTGAAATCAAAGACCCTCGCAAGGTAGGATAAGTTGGTATTGCAATAAGCCACATCATCCTGGCAAGACATATGGTGGTGCTCCATTGCCACAGGCTTAACTAGTAACTCAAGCTCCAGTCAGGTAAATAATCTGTTACATTTGCCAAAAACTAGGGCATTATCCTAAGGATTGCCCACAATGGCAGCAATAACCTATGGATCCCAAATAGAGAGCTTAGTGCAGAGTCTAGCCCACAGTGTCAGCAATAACCTATGGATCCCAGACAGAGAGCTTAGGCCAGAGTTTATGCTATTACTCAGGAGGAGGCAAAAAAATCTCCTAAACTAAAACAAGGTACGGTTTACCTTAATGGCAATTTAGTACAAGTAATGTATGATTTGGGTGCTAGTCATTCATTTATTACATATGATTGTGTGAGGCGACTAGGCCTGGGAGTACACAAATCCCCATATGATCTAGTTGTGTCTACACCCATGAAGAGTTGTCACAGCCGATATCTATCTGAATTGCATAGTAAAGACTGAGCAGTAAGAACTAATAGTGGATTTGATTTGTTCATCACTGTAAGGCTTAGAAGTAATCCTGGGTATTGATTGGCTAACAGCAAATGGTGTGCTATTAAACTGCAGAAGAAAAAGGGTTCTTTATCTTAATCTTCAATCACATGGTGATATTGAAATCAACCTTAACTTTCTTTCAGCAACTGAAGCTGAGAGATGTTTGCAAAAAGGTTGTTAGGGGTACATGGTATTTTTCTCCATGCAATCAGAAGCTGGAACATCATTAGAGAGTATCCTTGTAGTAAATGAGTTTTCAGATGTATTTCTGAAAGATATCAGTGGATTACCTCCGGACAGGGAAGTGGAGTTTACTATTGACCTTAAACCTGAAGCAAGACAAATATCTAAAGCCCCATACAAATGGCACCAAGTACAATAGTAAAATTGAAAAAATAGATTAAAGAGCTACTAGATAAAGGGTCTATTTAACCCAGTGTTTCACCATGGGGAACTCCAGTGCTCTTTATCAAGAAGAAAGATGAAAGCCTATGACTTTATATTCATTATAGGGAGATAAACAAGGTAACCATTAAGAATAAATACCCACTCCCTAGAATTGATGATTTGCTCGATCAGTTATCTGGTTCCTGCGTATTCTTAAAGATTGACTTAAGATCGGGATATCACCAACTCAAGGTAAAAGCAGAAGATGTACTGAAAACTACTTTCAGGACCAAATATGGGCATTATGAATTCCTTGTAATGCAATTTGGGCTTACCAATTCATCTACCATGTTCATGGACTACATGAATCGAATTTTCCATTCATATCCGGACCAGTTTGTAGTTGTTTTCATTGATGATATTTTGGTATACTCATGGAGTAGAACCAAACACGAGTAACATCTGAGAATAGTATTGAATACACTAAGAGATAAGCAACTCTATGCCAAGCTGAGCAAATGTGAATTTTGGCTTCAGAGGTTAAATTTTGGGGCCATGTTGTAATACCCCAAATTTTGAGACTTGAGCTTAGAGATTAAGCTTGAGATTAGTGGACTGTTAAGCCCTGGTTTAGCAGGACCTCAAATTGGATTAAGAAATATGAAAATGAGTTTAATGGTGATTCCAAGTGAATTGCCATAATCAAGGGCAAAACGGTAAAGTTACCGACCAGTTGATGAATTGCTGAAGAGGAAACTCATTGGTAACTTCAAGATCAATAGTTAGGATTGATTTATGTATTAGATCAAGGGGCAGAATCATGTGTATGTGTGTGCATGTGAGCTCATGGGAGATGAGGCGGGATTGTGCCAAGTGGCACTTTATGAGCCATGGGATTTGGGTCAAATGTTCAACTTCCTCGTACTCAATGATATGGGATGGATTCAGTTGGTACTTCTTCAGTTGAGAAATATGGAATACATCATGGAGCTTGCTCAAGCTCGGGGGTAGAGCTACTCGATAACCAACAGGCCCAATCCTCTCAAGGATTTCAAAAGGACCTATGTATCTCGGGCTCAGCTTTTTTCTCTTGATAGCTCGCCCAACGCCCGTAACTGGTGATATTCTTAGAAAAATATGATCTCCAACTCCAAATTCTAGAGGTTTTCTTCTCTTATCAGCGTAACTTTTCTGTCGACTCTGCGCTGCAAGTAACCTCTTACGAATAATCCGAATCTGAGTTGAAGTTTGATCAACAAGATCCGGTTCGTACAACTTCCTTTCTGATAATTCGTTCCAACACAAAGGTGATTGGCACCTCCTTCCGTACAATGCTTCATACGGAGCCATCTGGATACTCGCATGATTGCTATTGTTGTAGGCGAACTCAGTAAGTGGAAGAAAACGATCCCAACTCCCTTTAAAGTCGAGAGCACACGCTCGCAACATATCTTCCAGCGTTTGAATAGTTCTCTCAGATTGTCCATCTGTCTGAGAATGATAAGCCGTATTAAATCTCAGCTGAGTACCTAATGCTTCATGTAATGCTCTCCAGAATCTCGAAGTAAATCGTGGATCTCGGTCGGAAATGATATTCTTTGGTGTACCATGAAGTTTCACAATCTCTCGGATATAAATCTCCACTAGTTTATCAGGAGAATAACCAGCATTGATTGGTATGAAGTGTACCGACTTCGTTAACCGATCCATAATTACCTAGATCGTATCATAGTTCCTGATCCTGGGCAATCCCACAACCAAATCCATGGTCACGCTTTCCCATTTCCACTCCGGAATCTCAGAACTCTGAAGTAAACCAGGCGGTCTCTGGTGCTCGATCTTTACCTTCTGGCATGTGAGACACCTCGCCACATACTTCGTCACATCACTCTTCAATCCCGGCCACCAATACACAGATTTCAAATTATGATACATCTTGGTCATACCAGGATGAAGAGTGTACCGGCTCTTATGTGCCTTATCTAAAATCTTCTGCCTCAACTCCGCCTTTAGTGGAACATAGATTCTCTTCTGATAGCGAACCAATCCACGAGGCGATAGGTCATAGCCCGGAACTTCTCCCCTCTCGATTCGAGTTAGATTGCGTTGTATCTAGTCATCTTGCCTTTGAGCTTCTTCAATCTCAGCTCTTAAATCACTTTCTTCTTGGGAAACAGTGTAATTGGCACAGATGATCTGGTTTGTCAAATTCAAATCACAAAAATCTTCAATCAATTTCTTCTCTTGTATCATCATAGCTGCCACAAGCGTAGTCTTTCGACTAAGAGCATTAGCGACTACATTTGCCTTACCTGGATGATATTTTATTTCCAGGTCGTAGTCCTTAAGCAATTCCTTCCAACGACACTATCTCATATTCAATTCTTTTTTATCATATAAATACTTGAGACTCTTGTAGTCGCAGTACAGTTCCACAGTCACACCATACAGGTAATAACGCCAAATCTTCAAAGCAAACACAATGGCCGCAAGCTCCAGATCATGAGTGGGATAGTTCAATTCATGAGGTCTGAGCTGTCGAGAGGCATAGGCCACCATACGTCCCTGCTGCATAAGGACACACCCTAATCCCTGCCCACTGGCATCGGAATACACAACATATGTCAAACTGGAATCGGGCAAAATCAACACAGGTGCCGTAGTCAACCTCTCCTTCAGCTCCACAAAATAGTTTTCATATTTCTCTTCCCATACAAACGGTTGATCCTTTCTCGTGAGCTTGGTCATCGGCAACGCAATACGGGAGAAATTTTGGATGAATCTCCAATAATACCCAGCAAGACCCAGAAAACTACGTACCCCCGCCACAATTTCTGGCCGTTTCCAGTCTAGTACTGCTTCCACTTTACTAGGATCTACCGAGACCTCTTCTTGTGAGATAACATGGCCTAAAAATTTCACTTTTGATAGCCAGAACTCACACTTGCTCAATTTCGCATAGAGTTGCTTCTCACGTAATGTATTCAATACGATTCTCAAATGATGCTCATGTTCTTCCATACTCTTGGAGTATATCAAAATATCATCGATAAACACCACAACGAATTGATCCAGATATTGTCGAAAGATACGGTCCATGTAGTCCATGAAAACCGCAGGCACATTGGTTAGCCCAAATGACATCACCAATAACTCATAGTGACCATACCTAGTTCGGAAAGTAGTCTTTAGAACATCCTCTCCTTTCACTCGCAGCTGATGATACCCTGACCTTAGATCGATTTTTGAAAACACACATGAACCAGAGAGTTGATCTAAAAGGTCATCGATTTGGGGAAGAGGGTACTTGTTCTTAATAGTGATCTTGTTCAATTCTCTATAATCAATTCACAAACGAAGGCTTCCATCTTTCTTCTTCACAAACAATACTGGAGCTCCCCAAGGTGATGTAATACCCCGAATTTTGAGACTCGAGGCTAGAGAATAAGCCTAAGATTAGTGGATTGCTAAGCCCCGGTTTAGCAAGATCCCAAATTGTGATTAAGGGTTAATGACTCCAAAAGTGGATGTGGTTAGTGATAAATAACCCTTTTGGAGAATATAATGTGATTTGGCACTCGAATATGATTCGTGTGTGTTGTGAGCAGCGCCGAAACCTTGTATTTGAGTTCAATTGTGGATTAACATCCAAATTGACTTAGAATAGAGGGAAGAATTGAATAGGGTATTGTGTTGGAAATGGTGTCATAGTGTGTTTTGATGTAATTGAAATTGGTTTGGAACTTTGGAATGGAAATGTTGCAATGTTAGGTTTTGAAATGTGAATTGTGTTGACATGTTGAGATTGTTGTGAAAACATGTCAATAAGATGTGAATTTGATTGATTTGGTGTTTCCAATGGATTCCTTGTGAAAATTTATGTGGGAATGATGTTTGGTATGAAAATGGAACCATTGGAAGCAAAGATGCAAAATCTGAAATTCTGTCCAGTGAAACTCTATTCTGGGCAGTCTTCTCGTGTGGATGTTTTTACTAGGCAAAGGATGTCAGAAAATTATGAAACTTTCCAGTCTTAAATTTCACATCCCAAGCTTCAAAATGGACATATAATTTGTGGCATTTCGTTTTGGGAACTGGGAGATATGACTGTCCAAAGTTTGAGGTCGAAAATGGACTCTGTTTTGGGACAGTGATGAAATTTGTGCAATTCTGGAATAGTGTGGTGATTTCTAGTAATGGAAAATATTTTTCTAGTAAAGAGGACTTAAATAAATTTCATTTGGATTTGGAGTCACCTCATTTCTATTTTTCTAGAATTAGTTATGATTTTTCAAAGTTTGGGCAGAAAATCTGCCAGAAAATCCGAAAATGGGAATTATGACATCATCTCAATAAAAGATGACATCAGCATAAGATATGTTATTAAACGGTTTTTTCCTTCTTCCTCCTCATTTCTGACGCTGAGAACAGCTGAAATAGAGAGAGAGCATATGGGATCTTTAGAGAGAGAAAGAGGAAGAAATCTTGTAAGGTAAGCCGATTTCTCCGACGATCTAGCTCCTAACGCGTATAACTCCGATCCTAAGCTACTCCTTTATGTTCTTTAAGGTTTGGAACCTCTTCCTTTGGTGTTAAAACAGCTAGGGTTTCAGCCAAGACAAGGAAAAGCTAGTGGGAGCTTGAGGTAACTTCCAAACTCTTGTGTATTGACTATTCTGGCTGTTGTAGACAATTTAATCGGTGAAATTTTGCCGGATTGTCATTGGTTTCAAAAATGGAAAATGGGTGTGTGGGGCTGTTATGCTGCCCAAATTGGTACTAAATGGTAGTTGTAACCTAATGGAATAGTCAATAAAGTGGTTAGGAGTAGAAAGGAACGCGTTTACGGAGCCGAAACCGAAAAACCCCAATTTTTCCCTGGGAATTGAGAATTTCGGCCAAGCCTGGTTTAGAGGGGTTAGAGATGGATTTTCAATGATTTGATGATTCCATTGAGTTCAGGAGCAAAAATTAGGTGGGGTTATAGTTGGTTACTTTTTCGGAAAAGGCTGAAAAAGCATAATTACGAAAATGCCCTTAAAACCCTTAAAGTGGGCCTGCCAAGGGTAAATTTGTAAATTGAAATTGAATTTGATAATTCCGAGTCCAGAAATGGATTCCTTGGGCGAAAATATGTCAGAATAGCCCATGTTAAAATTTCAAGAAAAGTACAGTCGGACCGGGTACGGCGAGGCCAGGTCGGGTCCCCAGGGGTATTTTAGTAAATTTTCAATATAGCCTCATATAACCCCCAGAAACACTATGGAAGTGTCTAAATGGTACATTTGACATTGTAGGATCGAATGTGAAGCCCCAAGTTGCTGGCACGCAAATCGAGGAGAAAAGACTGGAGGTAGGGGACTTACCTTACTTGCATGTATTTGATATCTTTGCTTGTGTAGTGATGTATGTGATTGCTTTACTTGATTGTGTAGAGCATATTTGAATAAATGAAGCTCTGTTTCTATTTTATTGTGGCCATAGTTTTGTTACATGAAATATTGAGCATGCAGAAATGTCATTATGGGGCATGCATCTAGATAAAGCTAACATGTCATACACATAGCATCTATCATGCATGCATTATGGTATCTGTTTCCTACTGAGATTCTCTCGAATCTCACTCTCCCCTACCAACAATTTAGACAGGGCAAGTGGCTCGTGGAGGGAGCGGCTAGGACTCCTCCAAGATCAGATTGTGAAATCCCCATTTGAAGAATTGTAATGGGCAATTGTACCCTATGTATCTTTAGTGAAGGTATGTACCCGAGATTACCGGGATGATTAAGTTGTGCACTTTGATATTTATATGAATGTGATTTATCTTCGCGTAGTAATTGTATTCGAAATGTGAATATGAGACCAAGTTTATAAATGATTTCAAAAAGTATTCGTGAAAACCCAGTCATGTGATGGGTTAGTAAATGTTATTTGATTATTATTGGTCTCTATTTCATTTTAATCACGTATTTCGGATATAATTACTGAGGGGGTTACAGGTGACACGCTGGGTCTAATAAACCCTTTTTTAAACAAATCTTCTATTTGTTTCTTTAACTCCGCCATTTCGTTTAGGGCTATGCGGTATGGGGCCTTTGAAATAGAACCAGCTCCAAGCTGCACTCGAGCAATAACTTCAGGTGCACCCGAGCACCAAGAAGTGAGGCTCAGCGAGTAGCTACCCGAGAGCAACCATAAATCCCCAAGTCTTAAACTTACTCCCTCACTCGAGCATGCCTATGCTCACTCGAGAAGAATCATATCTCACTCGCAAGTCAAGAAGTGTGCTTGCGGTTTTTGCCTGAAGACTTAACCAAAATACCCAGAATTTCATATCGTGCTCGAGTGAGTTCCTCCCTCACTCGAGTGATGTCTATCAGATGCCAAATCGCAGCAACTGGTATGGTTTTCCCAGAATTTACCAATTTGCTACTAATGGTCCTAAAACTTATACCACAACTCATTTTCACCTAAAATTCCATAAGGAACCTATTGGTAACCTCAAAATACCCAAAATCATACTACAATGACATTTTCCTCTTATGATCATACTAATTCCACACTTAACCCAATTTCATTAACTTTACTTCCAAAGTTCCAAATCAAACCCAATGGCATCCAAACATCATTTGACACCATTTTTACCATAAAACAGCATCATTCCACAATTATACCAAATTAGGGCAAAAACCACAAATCACAAAACTCAACCAAATAACATAATATATAGATCAAAAGGGAGATATCACTCACCTCTTCCTCTTTCTCAAAGTTACTCCTCAATTCTTCATCTTCCAAGATTCCACAAGCTCCCAAAACATATTCTTTCCCAAATCTAAAACCATAGCAATGAAGCTCTCATTACTATGAACAACTTTAAAGAAGATGATTTAAGCTAAAGGAGACAAGAACAAGGCTAAAACTCACCTTTTCCATTTTCTCTTTCCTCCTTGAGCTCACCAAAAATGGAGGAACAAGAGAGATGAAGATGATGAAGAAGGAGGGTCAGCTTTTTGGGCCATTTGGCTGACCAAGAAGGAAGATAGGAGAGAGGAATGAGAGTTGAACATTTGACCCAAATCTTATGGCATTCAATGGAATAAAATGGTGAATATTGATGACATTGAAATAACAAGAATATCTTTGATAGAGGTTATATGAGAATTGGGCTAAAGCAAGACTTAAAGCTAAGTTTTGTTTTCCAAAAAGGCCATTACTAAAGCCCAAAATGGAAGAATAAAAGAACATAATATTTGGCCCAATATTAAGAGGAATTTCTACCAAAGAAGCAAGAGAGGAGAGAAGCCACAATTAAATGTAAAAATGTAAGGGTAAAATGGTAATTTTCTAATAAAGCACAAAATTAATTATTTTCCCATTTTCTTGAAGCCAGTTTCAGTTAATTAAGGAAATAAAGGGGAAACTATATATTTGGAGATAAATATGCAATTTTGGAGCAATTAAGGCCAAGTAAAATCAAGTTGGAAAAGTCAAAAGTAACAACTACTTAATTAATTAATTGATGAGAGAGAATTATGAAATTCAAGAAGCAATTTTTATTTCCCTTTCCTTCTTGATATTTTTGGCCATAAAAGGAAATTAGAGGGAAAAATGTTTGCTTGGATGATAATAGTGCCATGTGGTATCATCTTGCACCAAGTAAAAAGATGAGGTAAAAGTGAAAATTCACATGGTAATTGGTATTAAAAATACATTATTTCCAAGGGGATATTTTTGAATCACTATCATCCTTTTCCAAGACCCTTATTTTATCCAACACCAAGAGAAATAGAGAGAGAAAGAGCTTGAAGAAAATAAGAACAAGAAGGGAATATTAGGGTTCAAGAGCACAAATCAAGGTAAGAACTCTTGATTTCAAGTGCTTAAGCCTCTAGAATCCATGGAAAAACTCATCTGAGTTCTTTTTCTTATTGAAAATCTTGTATAAAAATCTCAAGAGAAGAGAGAGAGAGGAAGGTGACGCCCTATGTCAAACCCCTTAACATTTTGATATTCACAGAGTATTAAGCGTGTAGTTCCGTAAGGCATACAGAAATAGTGAAAACAACTGACATTAGATACTTGATTACAATACAGGAGAATCTCTATAGGGTTTGAAAAATATCTACAAATGTACAAGTGTTCTAAAAAGAAAAAAAGTACAAGCCTAGATAACTATAGCAGCTTCAGTTTAAAACGGGACTCTATTCACTGGTAGCCACTGCCTTGCTCTTCGAGCCACTACCTTCAGCTGTAAGGTTTTTCAATTTAAAAAGGAGTGAGATTCGAGCGAATCTCAGTAGCAACAGGCAATCAAACATATAGAATATATTAATAAATATGCAATGTGCCATGTCATGTAAGATACGAACTCGTGTTATGTGCACATTGTCATGTAAGATATAAACTCGTGTTGTGTGCACACTGTAATACCCCGAATTTTGAGACTCGAGGATAGAGAATAAGCCTGAGATTAGTGGATTACTAAGCCCCGGTTTAGCAAGATCCCAAATTGTGATTAGGGGTTAATGACTACAAAAGTGGACATGGTTAGTGATTAATGATTAAATTTCACATCCCAAGCTTCAAAATGGACATATACTTTGTGCCATTTCATGTTGGGAACTGGGAGATATGACTGTCCAAAATTTGAGGTCGAAAATGGACTCTGTTTTGGGGCAGTGATGAAATTTGTTTAATTCTGGAATTTTGTGGTGATTTCTGGTAATAGATTATATTTTTCCAATGAAGAGGACTTAAATACCTTTCATTTGGCTTTGGAATCACCTCATTTTGATTTTTCTATAATTAGTTATGATTTTTCAAAGTTTGGGCAGAAAATCTGCCAGAAAATCCGAAAATGCCAATTTTGGGAATTATGACATCATCAAAAGGCAAGATGACATAAGCATGGAATTAAAACATCTTTTCATCATCTTCAGCTCTCATTTCCGACGTGCTGCACAGCTGAATATGGAGAGAGGAGTTGAGAGAAAAATAGAGAGAAAGAGGAAGAAATCTGGAAAGGTAAGTCGATTTCTTCGACGATCTAGCTCCTAACGCGTATAACTCCGATACTAAGCTACTCCTTTATGTTCTTTAAGGTTTGGAAGCTCCTCTTTTGGTGTTTTGAAGTTAGGTTTTTCAGCCACAAGAAGGAAAAGCTAGTGGGAGCTTGAGGTAACTTCCAAACTCGTGCATATTGACTATTCTGGCTGTTATAGACAATTTAATCGGTGAAATTTCGCCGGATTGTCTTTGGTTCTAAAAATGGAAAATGGGTTTGTGGGGCTGTTATGCTGCCCAAATTGATACTAAATGGTAGTGCTAACCTAATGGAATAGTCAATAAAGTGGTTAGGAGTAGAAAGGAACGCGTTTACGGAGCCGAAACCGAAAAACCCCAATTTTCCCCGGAATACTTGTATATTTCGGTTATGGCTATAAATGGGTCTTAGAGTTGGATTTTCAATGATTTTATGGTTCCATTGAGTTCAGGAGCGAAAATTAGGTGGGGTTACAGTTGGTCACTTTTTCGGAACAGGCCGAAAAAGCATAATTACGAAAACGCCCCTGAAACCCTTAAAGTGGGGCTGTCAAGGGTAATTTTGTAATTGACATTGAATTTGATAATTCCGAGTCCGGAAATGGATTCCTTGGGCAAAAATATGTTAGAATAACCCATGTCAAAATTTCAGGAAAAGTACAGTCGGACCGGGTACGGTGGGGCCAGACCGGGTCCTCGGGGGCATTTTAGCAAATTTTCAATATAGCTTCATATGACCCTCAGAAACACTATGGAAGTATCTAAATAGTACATTTGACATTATAGGATCGAATGTGAAGCCCCGAGTTGTTGGCACGTAAATCGAGGAGAAAAGACTAGAGGTAGGGAACTTATCTCTCCTGCATGCTCTGATAACTGTATTAATGTGTTGATGCATGTTATTGCTTTGCTTGATTATGTGGAACATGTATGAATGATTTGAAGCTATGTTTCAATATATGCTATGGCTATATGTGTATCGTTCGAAGCATTGAGCTTATAGATTTGTCATTGTATGTGTGCATGAGTTATGTGATGCAAGCATGTTATGCATTAAACACTTATCTTGCCTGCATATTGATAATGTTTCCCTACTGAGATTCTCTCGAATCTCACCCTCCCTTACCAACAATTTAGACAGGGCAAGTGGCTCGTGGAGGGAGCGGCAGGACTCATTCGAGATGAGATTGTGTAATCCCCATTTGAAGAATTGTAATGGGCAATTATGCCCTGTATATCTTTAGCGAAGGTATGTACCCGAGATTGTCGGGATGATTATGTTGTACTCTCTGATATTTATATGAATGTGATTTATCTTCGCGTAGTAATTGTATTCGAAATGTGAATATGAGACCAAGTTTATAAAGGATTTCGAAAGGTATTTTTGAAAACCCCATCATGTGATGGGTTAGTAAATGTTATTTGATTATTATTGGTCTCTATTTCATTTTAATCATGTATTTCAGATATAATTACTGAGGGGGTTACACACACTGTCCAAGGCCAAACAACATGCTTGTAACCCTGGCTTAACTCATGCTTAAGGTCAAACAACATGCTTACAACCCCAGCTTAACTCGTGTCCAAGGTCAAAGACTGTTTGAACCCTGGCTTAAATGGTGTCCAAGGTCAAACAACTATTTGAACCCTAGCTTAACTCGTGCCCATGGTCAAACGACTATTTAGACCCTAGCTTAACTCATGTCCAAGGTGAAACGACTGTTTGAACCTCGACTTAACCTATGCCCACGATCAAATGACTGTTTAGACCCTGGCTTAACTCATATCCAAGGTCAAATGACTGTTTGAGCCCCTGGCTTATTTATGTGTGCCATTATTGGATCTCATATCATAGCTAGGTCTTGAGTTCTAGGCACTTGCATGCTACAGAAGATAGCATACACAAAACATATAGTTTATTACATAGTGCAAGAAATAAAATGTTACTACTAGACTCCTTTTCCAGTTCCTCAGTCTGTCCTAAACTCTTATTCCAGCTCGAGCTATTTCCAATTCCTATAAAATTAAGGTTACAAGTAACTGGTTATTACTTGAACTGTTACTACCTTTAAATCAAATTCTGTTGGTTATCTAATGCAGTTACAATAGTTTCTGCAAAGTACAACTCTGCACAGTGCATTCTTACTATTTCCAGAAATTGGCAGATTTTTCAGTTAAATTTGTAAATTCATAATTAATTCAAGAAAAATCCAATTTGACTGATTCCAAAGCCTTCGTGAAGCTCTCTAAATGTAATTTTGTATAAAAATACTTAAGCTTGACTACTACAACCATGTCTTTCCCAGAATTTTACCAAACCTCCTCTGTTCCAGATTACATTCCAAAAACAGGGCTCAACTTAAAAAAATCATATCTCTTAACCTACTTGTCCAAAAGTTGTGTTCTACCCACCAAATCAAAGCTCTATATCTCTACTTTATGACTGTGTAGTTTCAGAATTTTTGGACTAGGTTTGGCTAACCAAACTCACTGCATATTAACACTGCCTCCTGTGAAACCATCAAACAACATTTACTTTGAACTTTAAAAAGTTCCAGATTTGCATACAAATTTCCCAAAATCATAAAAACTCATATTCCTATACAATTTTCCCCTTTAAATCCAATGGAACCATTAAAATTACTAAATTCTAACTCCTCCCCTTATGTTCTGCATCTAACACTTCATTTCTACTTCTAATCACATAATTAACTACTTAGACACTAATTGGCCATGATTAGATGAAATGTTGGCAGCATTTCCCCTAGGGTTTCCATCAGCCCAAATTTACAAAACAATCAAAAATCAAGCCAAATCCAACAACATCTTATAGCACAAGAAAATCAAGTTTAAGAGATTACTTTTTGATTTCACCACTTTCTCTCTCTAAGTCGCCTTTGACATCTCTCTCTCTTCTCTCTTGATTTAGCTTGCTAACCATAAATTTCAAGGAGAAGAAGTTATAGGATGTTATAGGCAGATTAGAAGGCATAAGCACCTTGATTTCAAGCTCTTACCTTGGATTTTGGCTTCTTAAACCCTTATGCTTCTTCTTTGTTCCTTATGTTCTCCAAATAGCTCTCCTTCTCTCCTCTCCTTGTGCCAGCTGAAATATGGCCTTTGGGAAAGAGAAGAGTTCTTAAATAAAAATCATCTCCACCTCCTCAAAAAATACATCATTTGCAATTTCTTGCATGTGTTTTCTTTTGACCAAAGTCTTCATCTTTTGCTTGGTCATAATTGTTTCTCTTTCCTTCTTTTGTCATACAAAATATAGCCTAAGGAGATGATAATGATCCATTTAAAATATCCCTCTTCCACCTCCTCAAGTAATAATATTTTATTACTACTTCTCACATGTTCATTTGTTTGACTTTTCAACTCTTTATTTTACTTGGCTAGAAATGCTTCCAACTTTTGCATATTTATCTCAAACTTCAATTTCCCTCCTACTCTTACTTTTTGACCGAAAGTTATCCCAATCAAAGGGAAAAATAAATGGCTTCTTGTTTCATTTAGCAATTTCCCCTTTTTTACCAAACTTAGAAAATTCATATCTTTATTTATAGATGTCCAATTGTAGTAGTTCCAAAGGCTATGTGACTCTTATTAAGTTTATTTTTAAGGAAAAATATAGCCTTTAGCCAATTGGACTCTCATTATTCCTAGAATTACCATTATTGAACGCTGGCACAGAAACTTGCCAGTTTTACTTGGCTAACTTCAAAAAATACATAACTCTTTTGTACAGCTCCAAATGATTTATATACCTATCATTAAAGCTTGATAAGTCTACTTTCATTCTGAAAAATTTCCTATCATTAAAGCTTGATAAGTCTGGAAAAATATAGCCTTTAGCCAATTAAACTCTCATTACAGCTTGATAAGTCTATTTTCATTCTGAAAAATTTCCTTGACATTGGACATCATTTGCTCATTTAAAAATGTCACCAAACTAGACTACCTTGCAGGAAAACACACTGGCAACACCTTGTAACTTTGCAAATTGTGCTCCAACTTAATCCTAGTGTGTGTGTGACTATTAATTTCCTTGTCTTGAGATTTAATGTGCCCTTTAATTCACCATTTTATTCCTTAAATTCCATAATTACATACAAGGGATATTGTTGAATAAAAAAGGAGATGTTACAGCTTCCCCCCTTAAATAAATGTCATCCCCAAAATTTGCTACATGCACTGCTTATGAATTTTGGGTAACGCTTCTACATGTCTTCCTTGACTTCCTAAGTAGCTTCTCTAGGAGATAACCCCCCCCTTCGTACCATTTTTATGAACGAAATACTCCTGTGCCTGAGTTATTTCTTATGCCGATCAATGACTCGGTCAGGTGTGGCCTCATACGCAAGATCATCCCGCACATCTACTTCCTCATATTCAATCGTATGTTTCTAGGTTAGGTTGATACTTCTTTAACTATGAAACATAGAAGACATCATGCAACCTGCTCAAACTTGGGGGTAAAGCTATTTTGTACGCTACTTGTCCAATCTTTAATAAGATTTTAAATGGACCAATGTGCCTAGGGCTTAGCTTATTCACCTTTAGTACCCTGTTAATATTGAGAATAGGTGAAACCTTTATGAACCCACAATCTCCAACCTCAAACTCTAGAGGTTTCCACTTCTTGTCGGCATAGCTCTTTTGCCTGCTTTAATCAGTGAATAATCTCTGCTTTATTAACTTAATCTACTTTGTTGTCTGATCAATGATATCCATCCTATACATCTGACTCTCAAATAGATCTATCCAGCATAAGGGCGACTTACACTTCCTTCCCATACCATACTTTATACGGAGCCATTTGGATGCTCGAGTGATAACTATTGTTGTTTGTGAATTTCACAAGTAGAAGGAATTGATCCCAACTGCCTTTGAAATCTAGTACGCACGCCCTTAGCATATTCTCTAATGTCTGTATTGTTTTTTATGTCTGTCCATTTGTCTAGGGTAATAGGCCGTACTGAGCCTGTGTTAACTGCCAAAAGCCTCGTGTATCGCCTTCCAATACTTGGAAGTAAATTAGGGATCTCTATCATGAAATCCATGGTGATACTCTGCCATTTCTATTAAGGAATTTTAGGGTTTTGCAGAAGCCTTAATGGTCGTGGATGCTCGACTTCCACTCACTGACAAGTAAGATAACAATTAATTAACCTTGTCAAATCTCGTTTTATGCCTAGCCAAAATATGTGGACTTCAGATTATGGTACATCTTGGTTACTCCTAGGTACATAGTATATTTACTCTTGTTCTTCTCTTCTAGGATTAACCGCTTCAACTCTGTTAGCCATGGAACGTATATCCACTTTCGGTACCTAAATAGCCTACCTGGTGACAAGTCATATGCTTGAGTCTCTCCCCTTACGATCATATCTCTATAAAACTGGCCATGTTTATCCTACATCTGAGCTTCTTCTATATCTGCTCTCAAGTCATTCTCTGCTTGACTGATGTTGCTACTATTGATCATAATCTAATTCGACAAGTTGAGATCTCTGAAGTTCTCAATTAGCCTTTACTCAAGAATCATGAGGGCTGCTACCTGTACTATTTTGTGGTTCAATGCATCTGCTCCACATTAGCCTTGCCTAGATGATAGTTGATCTCCAGGTTGTAATCTTTAAGCAACTCCATCCATCTTCACTATTTTATGTTGAGCTCTTTCTGATCGTACAGATATTGTATTGCAAACGCAATCTCTGCTAACTCAAGATCATGTATGGGATATCTCTATTCATGTGGCTTCAGTTGATAAGGTGCATATGCCACTACTCGACCTTGCTGCATTAAACACATCCCAATCCATACTCACTGGCCTCTGTGTAGACCACGAGGGTCATCTGTGAATCTGGGATTGCTAACACTCGTGTTGTTGCTAATTTCTGTTTCAGCTCTATAAAGCTCCTTTCACAACTACTATCCCATACAAAATGTTGAGTTTTCCTGTGTTAACTTTGTCAACGGCAAAGCTCTTCTTGAAGAAATTATGTATAAAACACCAACAATACCTGGCAAGACCCAAAAACCTGTGTATCTTAATAACAGTTTCTGGCCTCTTCCAATTCAGTACTACTTCCACCATATTTGGATCTACCAAGACCTCTTGTTGTGAGACTACAAGGCCAAGAAATTTAACTTCCAAAAGACAAAACTCACATTGCTCAGCTTGGCATGGAGTTGCTTATCCCTTAATGTGTTCAATACTATTCTATATAGCATAAGTACTTGTCAGGTCTTACTGCCCAAGGACACTACCCCATGCAATATGCACCTCGAGTCTTATTGCCTCTTTCCCCCGTTTGGCATAACTCTGATTACATAGCAATCTGCTAGCTAAGGACTTACTAGTCCAACAAATCTTACGATCTGTGGACACACTGTCTACTAGTAATTCTAGGCCTCATTGCTTTTCAGAACATTGCTCGGTGCATTCGGCCTTATGGCTTATTTCATTCTATTCATACATCTCCGAATATTTTATTCTTACTGCCTTGTACAAACATGTACACCAGGACTTCCTACCAATCTGTCTCTCTATAACCAGTTTTGTCTGTAATATAACTATTTGAAACTATGTCTATCTGTTAGGGGTTCAAGATCAACTAACTATTTAATGCTTACTACCCGTATGGTGTGCACTGTTTAGGATCAAAGCGATGATTCTGTTCCAGACCAAAATGATTGCTTTACCCTACTTGTCACATCATGTATCCCTACTTCTCATATAAATGTTCCGGAGTAGGCATTAACTTGACCTTACTTATCTTATGTTCTCACATCAAATCCATCTGTTGCTAACTCTATAATGATGAGTGGGGGTATTTGATTCGTGAGGCTTCATCTGTCGAGAAGTATTCACCACCATTATGCCCTACCACACTAGGGTTCATCCTGATCTCTGTTTACATGTGTTAGTACAACCATATAGGTGGTGTGACTATTGGCCACCACGCTTATGCTGTACCACTCTGATATTTTATGCCCTCAAAAAAGCTATCAATATCAAGATAATCCAATAGGAGTTCTATAGGAGCCTTCTCTAACTTCTAAGATGTTAGTTAAAGGGGCTTCATGTCTCCTTGAGATATTTCCCATTCTTTGACATCTGTCACAAGTTGTCACAATTCTGTAGGTGACCTTGAAGAGTGTAGGTAAGTAAAATCTAGATTGAAAGACTTTTGTAGCTGTTTTATTGCTCCAAAATGACCACTATATGGGGATGAATGGTAGTGATTTAAGATGCTCTCCATTTCTTCTTCACGAACACATCGCCTGATAATTCAATCTGGGCATTGTTTATATAAGAAAGGATCCTCCCAAAGGTAGTGCCTTACATCAACCAGAAACTTCTTCTTTTATACTTTAGAAAGTTCATAAGGTATTACTTTGCTTGCTAAAGAATTCACAAAATCAGTATACTAAGGGGTGGGTTATGATTGTATGAAAAAAGTTGCTCATCTGGGAAATTCTCCTTGATTGGTGATTCTCTCTTTTGTTCAGATGGCTCTAACCAAGAAAGATGATCTGCAATGAAATTCTCGGTCCCTTTTTTGTCTTTGATCTCCAAGTTAAATTCTCATAGCAGAAGCACCCATTTGATCAATCGGGGCTTAGCATCTTTCTTCTCAACCAAGTATTTGATTGCTGAGTGGTCCGTCTAAATAATGACTTTTGACTAGATCAAGTAGGCTATGAATTTGTTGAATGCAAACATGATTACTAATAACTCATTTTCTATTGTTGCATAATTCAGCTATGCGTCTGAGAGTGTCCTACTAGCATAATAGATGGCATGAAAAACCTTATCTCTTCTTTGGTCTATAACATCTCCAACTACATAATCACTTGCATCACACATCATTTCAAATAGAAGGTTCTAATTTGGAGTTATGATAACTGGTGCAGAAGTTAAGGCACTTTCTAGAGTTTAGAAGACTGATATACATTCCTCATTAAACACAAAGGGAGTGTCTTTCTCCAACAGCATGCAAAGTGGCTTTGTGATTTTTGAGAAGTCCTTGATGAATCTTCTATAGAAGCCTGTATGTCCTAAAAAATTCTGAATGCCCTTGATTGAGGAGGGAGGTGGTAGCTTTTCAGTTGTTTCAATCTTGGCTTGATCCACTTTAATGCCTTGATTAGATACCTTGTGACCTAGCACGATTCCTTCTTTCAACATGAAATGGCATTTCTCCCAATTTTGAACCAAATTTGTCTCCACTCAACGTTGCAAGACTTTTGCCAGATTTGAAAGACAATGATCATATGATTCTTCAAAAATTGAGAATCATCCATGAACACCTCAATGAACTTTTCCACCATATCTGAAAAAAATTCGCCATCATACTCCTTTGAAATGTTGTTGGTGTATTACATAAACCAAATGGCATCTTTCTAAAGGCAAAGGTACCATATGGACATGTAAAAGTTGTTTTCTCTTGATCCTTCGGTATAATTACAATTTGATTATATCCTGTGTACCCGTCCAGAAAACAATAATAGGCTTTCCCAGCTAGTCTATCAAGCATCTAGTCTATAAATGGTAGAGGGAAGTAATCCTTTCTAGTAGCTTTATTGAGCTTTCTGTAGCCAATGCATACTCTCTAGCCAGTCACTGTCCGCTATGAAATCAATTCATTTTTCTCATTAAGCACCGCTGTCATACCACCTTTCTTTAACATAACTTGATCTGGACTTACCCATTGGCTGTCAGAGATTGGGTAGATTATACCAGCATTCAGCCACTTTATTACCTTCTTTATTACCACCACCTTCATATTTGGATTGAGTCTTTTCTGGTGGTCAACTGATGGATTTTAGTTTTCTTCCATTAGGATCTTATACATACAAAGTGAAGGACTAATCCCTCTTATATCAACTATTGACCATCCAAATGCTTTTTTATACCCCCTTAGAACTCTTAATAACTATTCTTCTTTATCGGGAGTAAAAGCTTCAAAGGCGACTACTGGTAATATTGAATTTCCTCCCAAATAAGCATACTTTAAGTGGGATGGTAGTGTTTTCAACTCCAGTACTAGTGATTTCTCTATTGATGGTATCGGTTTACTCGGCCTTTCTCCCAAATATTTAAATGGTTTCTTGATAAAAATTGGGGGATTTGCTTTAAGATACCTATTCTACTCCAAGATTTCAGAATTAGTAGATTTTAATACATCAACTATTCCTATTGCTAATGGTTGATCCATGCAGATTTCGTTTACCATGTCTTTTATACAGATAGTTAATGTATCTACTTTGTAATAGATGTCACCTTCATCTGGAAACGACAAAGTCTTAAAAATATTAAAAGATACGTGATTATCTTGAACTCGTAAGGTTAACTATCCCTGTTGCACATCTATTAAATTTCTCCTAGTTGTAAGGAATGGCCTCCCAAGAATGATAGGAGTTTCTTGGTTTTCTTCCATGTCAAGTATTATGAAATCAGCTGGAAATATGAGTTTGGCCACCTTCACCAGAATATCTTCTAAGACGCCCTTTAGATGTTTTATTGATCGGTCAGCTAGAAGTAATAAAACTGTAGTAGGCTTCACCTCTCCAAGACCACATTTTTTGTAAACATATAGAGGCATGAGATTTACACTTGCTCCTAGGTCACAAAGTGCTCTTTAAAAGTGACATTGACCTATGGTGTAAGGTATGCAAAAGCTTCCTGGATCTTTCAACTTTGGTAGTAATTTCTTTTATAGAATAGCATTGCACTCCTCGATAAGTGCAATTGTCTCAAATTCCTCAAGCTTATACTTATTTGAAAGAATATCCTTCATGAATTTTGCATAACTGGGCATTTGGGTAAGAGAGTCTGCGAAAGGGATGTTGATATGTAACTTTTTGAAAACCTCTAGAAACTTGCTAAATTACTTGTCTAGCTTTGCCTTCACAATTCTCTAAGGGTATAAAACTAGTGGTACATACAGAGGAGGTTATCTGGAAAGTTAATTCTTCTTGGTAGCACATCATCCTTTTTATATTTATGTGCGTCCTCCTTCTGTTCTTCTCCACTTTCTTTTCTCCGTCATTTTTTATAATTACAATATTTTTAATTCTTTCCTACTCATTATTACATCGGCCTTCACATGCTCTTTTGGGTTTCTTTCAATGTCACTTGGTAGAGTTCTTGGTTGTTTAGAATTCAGCATGTTTGCAATCTGGCCCATTTGGATCTCCAAGTTCTTTATTGAGGCTTCTTGGCTTTTAAGTGTTGCGTCATTCCTAGTCATGAATTAAGATGTATTCATGGTTAGTTGAGCTACTACATCTTCTGTATTCACTGTCTACTATGATGGATTTGGTGGTTGAAGAGCTTATTACTGGTAGTTCCCTTGCAGCTTGAACATATTTTGATTATTCCTCCAACCAAAGTTTTGATGATTTCGCCAACCTGGATTGTAAGTGTTTGAGAATGGATCATTTCTTTGATTACTGATGTAATGAGCTTGCTCCGGCATGAATGGGTGCCCTTCTTGACATTGCATGCTGATATGAGATCCCCCACATCGATCACAAGTTTTACTAGGAGTGTTGATTACATTTGCTTGGCTTGTTAATGAGCTAACTTATTTGGATATAGAAGCAACTTGAGAAGACAAAGTTCTAAGGATATTCAGCTCGTGCACTCTAAGTGATTTCTTTAAACTGTTACATTCAGAAGGCCATTGGTATGCATTGGCTGCCATCTCCTCAAGTAGGTTGTAGGCACCATCTAGACTTTTTCTTATTAAAGATCCTCCAGCTGCAGCATCTATAAGAATTCTAGAGGTGCACGTCATCCCATTATAGAAAGTTTGCAGTTGTCACTAATCTGGTAACCCATGATAAGAACATCTCTATAGCAACACCTTGTATCTTTCCCAGGTTTCATAGAGGCTTTCTAGTTCATGCTGGGTAAATGAGGCAATTTCATTCCTCAATTTAGCAGTTTTTCCTGAAGGACAGTATTTTACAAAAAAATTCTACTCCAAGACATCCCATGTAGTTATGCTTTCCACTGGTAGGGAGTGTAACCAGCACTTAGCCTTATCCCTTAGTAAGAAAGGGAAACGTCTAAGTCTAATGGCATCATCAGTAACACCATTATGCTTGAATGTGTCACAGATTTCTAGAAAGTGAGCTATATGTACATTAGGATCTTCTCTTGATAAATCACCAAACTGATTTACTTGCACCATCTAGATAATTATAGGCTTAATTTCAAAATTGTTGGCTGCTACTGGTGGTTTTTTTATTCCAGAATATGTCCCCACCATGACTGTTGGTGTTGCATAATCATGGAGTGTTTTGGTATCTGTTGTTTCTCCCCCTGGATCTGCCATTGGACTGCTTATGATTGAAATAGACTGCTTTCGAACTCTTCAATTTCTTCAACAAGTTCTCTCGATCTCAGAATCAAAAGGTTATAGTTTAGTCTGCTTCAATCTAGTCATGCATTAAGCAAAAGCCTAAAAAGAAACACAAGATACAAAAAAGAAAAACAAATGTAATATGAAGACCAAATTGGTATTAAAATTACTTGATATTGATATTAATGACAACAATCCCTGGCAACGATGCCAAACACTTGCTATGAGTATAAATGGTCTACTAAAAAGTATAAGTGTACACTGTCGTAACCAAGTAATATAAAGGTGAGTAAAGTACGTTCCCATGAGAATTGATCACTAAGTACCAAAATTTGTAATCTTAATTCTATTTAGTCAACCGATTAGTTGGTGAATGAGATTACAAAATTAAAAATGACTAAATATGAATGCAATTTATATGAAAACAACTATAAGAAAAATTTTAAGGATCAAATTTCACTTAGCAAATTTCGGATTGAACCACTTATTCATTCTAGTCTAATTTATTCCACATGTTTGATAGTCGAGTTTCCCTAATTTAAATACTAGCCTCTTCCAAGGTCAAACAATTCTATAATTAATTGCTAATCCAATATATCCCTATATGAATTAAAGCAATTAATCATGTATTAAGATTTATTGAACTCATTAAGACTACACAACTCATATGAATATATTTCTATTTCATATGCAAGTTATGGCTTTAATTATAAGATCTACACACATGCATCTCTTTCCAGTCTCAACATACATATTGAAATCATCCAAAAGTTGGACAATCAATTGAAAGCAATAAGAACAATAATTTAAACTCAATCATGAAGGAAAAATTAAAACTAGATTTAATAAGTTAAGATTCAATTTGTCATTAGTAAACGACATCATCACCCTAAGAAAATGGAAATTTAGCTCATAATGGAATTAAAAACAAAACTAAAATAAATTGAAAACTTCATAAACATTGCATAAAACTTAATTATTAAATTCTAAAACATAAAAATACAACTACACGATGCATGAAAATGGAAAATTCTAGCCTTCCATATAGGAGGTAAAATCATCCATAAAGGAGGACTACCTAAACCTTCCATGAAAGAGGCATACAAGAAATATTACAATGCATGAAATTAAACTCTAAGATGGTGTGTTCTCCTTATGTCTTCCACTTCTCTATTTATAGATGAATGGGGTGCAAAGAGTTCAACTTGTTAGGCATGAATCTTGACCTTAAGCCAGCAATGTTAACCTTGTGGCAACTATGCTTCTTGATTACTGCCTAATTTTGACAAATAAAATGGTGGGATTTCACATTTTGATCTCATAAAAATTGTAGCTTTGGATCTTAGCTTGAAGATGCAAGTTGAAGCTCCTCATTTCAACATTTATAGCTCAAGTTATGGTCAAATTAGTGGGACAAGGTCAGATTGGGACAAATTCATGTTCTCAACTTCCAAGCAAAATTAGGAACCCTTAAAGATAGAACTGGGTTTTGGCCACAACAAAAAAGTTGTAGATCTTTTTCTTAGCATTTTATCCATATAAAGAACAACTCAATCTGACATCTAGAACTCCATATTTCGCCCAAAAACTTAAACATGGTTAAATTTAGATTTTTCGATAAATTCTATTTTTTGCCAAAATCGTTATTTATTTATCAATGACACCCAAATTCATTATATTAAGGAGGAGGGGGTATTATAAATACCTCCTCACCCTACTCACTTCACGCAATTCATTTGTGTGAAATGTCGTGTAGAAGGGCGTATAGTGAGACACTGATAGAAGTATTTTTATATCTTTGAGGATCAATAAAGTACTCAAAATCACTTCTAATCACAAAACTTCTTTTATGAAAAATGTTCTAAATAATTTTCTCTTTCCTATGATAGCAATTTCCTGCTAGTTAGAGAATATTTTGGCAATAAGATTTTAGGCAAGTTTTGAGTTTTGTCAATATAAGACTATAGAAATGTAGAGAATAATTAATGGTTAATTTTAATTGGTTTAGATTTAGTATTTTGTTGTTTTATGATTTTACAATCAATTTATTTTATAAACTTGTCATAAATTAGTTCTATAGGATTTTTGACCAATTAAAGTTGGTTTAAATAATTTATTTGGATTATTGGAGGTATTATTGAAGTTTTAATCATTTTATTTTGTTAGATTTTGAGCTATGTGAAAATATGATATATGACTAAATATTTAAGTTAGAGTTTGATATGATTTTTGGATTATGTGGAGGTTTGAAGAGTTGTTTAATAATTAGGTTATACTCATATAAATTAGAAAAAGAGATTTAATTGGTTTAGAAGGTTAATATTAATGATTTTATGACTACAGGTGTGTTATGTAATATTTCAAATTTCAGTCACCAAGATTCTTTTACACCTTTGTGGTATTAAAGAGAACAAAATGTTGAATATTACCACACTTGAATTAGCCAAACAGTGCAATTAATGGCTACACGAATTTTGGGCCACAATAAGACATAAAATTTAAATTGTGTCTTCATAAAAGTCCATTATTGGAGCCCAAATTGGAGAATGGAAGAGCACAATTTTTGGGCCCAATATATTGTTAATTTTGGCCAAACACAAAGAAAAGGAAGAAGAAGCCCTAAAAGTCAAGCTTCATATGATTAATTAGCAATAAAATATATTATTTTAAGGAGGTGGAGTTAAGATATTTAAAAGCATATTTATCCTTTGCCTCTTGACATTTTCATCCAAACAAGAGAGAAGGCAAAGGAAAATAAATACTCGGCTCAAAATTAACCAAGAAGGAGCACTTTTTGCCAAGTAAAAATGAATAAAAAAAGTCAAAAGTAGACACTTGTTGAATTAGCAATTAAATATTATATTTCAAAGAGGTACAAGATGTAATATCCTGAATTTTGGGATTAGAGGCTTGAGAATAAGCCTGAATTAAGTGGACTGCCAAGCACCAGTTTAGCAAGAGTCCCAAAATGTAAACTTTGCTGCTAGTGTATTTTTCCTACCTGGTAATCTGTTTTGGATAATCAAATGATATCTAATGAATGTGAAATTTTCCAAAATAAAAGTAGATTGATCAAACTTTAATATGAAAGGTCATATAAGTTATTTGGAGCTGTACACAAAGAGTTTTGAATTTTTGAAGTTAGCCTAGTGAAACTAGCAAGTTTTTGTAACAACGTCCAAAAATAGAAATTCTGGGAATTATAAGCTTCTATTTGGCTAAAGGCTATATTTGTCCTTAAAAATAGACTTAATAAGGGTCACATAGCCTTACGGACCATACCATTAGACATCTATAAATTAGATATGAATTTTCAAAGTTTGATGAAAATTCTGTCAGATTTCCAGCAAAGTGTGAAAATGGAAAAAATAGTAATGGCAAAATGGTCATTTGCCAATAAAGCAAGAAGCCATCTATTTTTCCCTTTAATTGTGATAAATTTTGGCTAAAGTAGGGAGCAAGAAAGGAAAATAATTTACTTGGTCCATATTAATTCAAGAGGGATTAATTATAGCCAAGTAAATATAGTTGAAAAGTCAACAATTGTAGGCTAATATGTGTAGCCTTTCAAGAGACAATTGAGGAAGCATTTAACTCTCCCAATGGCCTAATATTTTGTCCAAGTTAAAGGAGAGAGAGGAAAGAAAATAATTGTGGCCAAACAAATAAAAGATGAAGCAAGGAAAAGTCAACAAAAACATGTGGTAAAATTCCAATAGAATATTAATTCTTTAAGGAGGTGGAGTTGGATATTTTAAATAGCTAATATCCTCTTCCCAAGCCTTCATATTCATCCAACATAAGAGAGAGAGCGAGAGAGAGAGAGAGAGAGAGCTTGAAGCACAAAGAAAGCCAAGAGAACTCAAGAAGGAAAAATCAAGGTATGTAAGTGTGAAATTCAAGTGTTTAAGCTCTCTAGTTCATGTATAACCCCCTCTAATCTCCATGCACCATGAATGTCATGGTTAACAAGAAAAATCAAGAGAGAAGAGAGGGAGGGTAGTGGCTTCCTAGAGAGAGAAAATGGAAGAATCAAGAAGTAATCTCAAGAACCCTAATCCTCTTCAATAGTATGTTGTTGTTGTGGTTGTTGTTGTTGTGATTGGCTTGATTTGATTGATTTTGTGAAATTTGGAAGATGAACCCCTTGAATGTTATGCTGCAAAAATTTCCATGAATCATGTTTATTGAGTGTTTAAATGGTTAATCATGTGATTATAAGTAAAAAGGAAGCATTTAATCAAGAGAAATCAAGAAAACACAACTTCCCTCCTAAGAACCCAGGTTTTCTCCAGATACAAAACCAAAGGGTAGAGCTGGAATTTCAAAATTCTGATAGTTCCATTGGATTTAGAAGGGAAAATTGTGTAGGAATGCATGTGTTCATGATTTTTGGATGTTGGTATGCAAATATGGAAATTTTTGAAATTGAAAGAAAATGTTGTTTGAATTGCTTCATTAGAGGCAGCGTTGTTGTGAAATGAATTTCATGGGTCAAACCTAGCCTAAAAATTATGAAACTTTCAGGATTATAGTAGAGATGTAGAGCTTTAATTTGGTGGGTAGAACATGATTTTTGGATGAGTAGATTAAAAGATATGATTTTTCGAAGTTGCACCCTGTTTTTGGAAGGAAATCTAGAACAGAGTAGGTTTGATGAAATTCTAGGAAAAATGTGATGATAATGGTTAGACTTAAGTATTTTTCCTTAAAATAACACTTAAATAAATTTACATAGGCTTTAGAATCAATCAAATTAGATTTTCCTAGAATTAATTATGAATTCCCAAAGTTGACTGAAAATCTACTAGTTTTTTGGAAAACTGTGAAATTGAACTATGTAGAGTTATACTGTGCATAAATTGTTGAAACTGTGATAGATAACCAACAAACTATGATTAAAGGCAATAATAGTTCAAGTAATAACCAATTACCTGTAAGTCTAATTTTATAGAAATTGGAAATAGCCCGAGCTAGATCAAAGGTACTGAATAGATAATAGAGCAGGAAAGCACAATTCCAGGTAGTAACTCTTTCTTTCATGCACTATGTGATTATTGTATGTTTGTGTATGCCATTTTCTGTAATATGAGCACAATGTCTTGGACACACATATTAGCTTAGTTGCGGTCTGGGACCCAACGGAGGCACAGAGTTAAACCAAGGTTGCAAACAGTCATTTGGCCTTGGACAGTGTGCACACAGCATTCTATCATTTTACATAACATGGTGCATGGCATATTTATTTTCACATCATATATGTCTAATTGTATGTTACTACTAAGATTCCTTGAATCTCACCCTTTCCATAAATGTAAAAAGTTTTAAGCAACGATAATGGCTCAAAGGGCAAAATCATAATTACCTGCAACGGAAGGTTCTAGACCGGTACAAGAGGAGACGTTGGAATTTGAAGGCATTTATCATTTTAAGGTCTGTAAACATTATGCACACCCTTATTGGGAAATTCCTGCAATAAATCAAGCATATTGTATCAATAATATAAATATTTTTATGCTATTCATGTGTGCCCACCGCACTGTGCGCTAATACTCTAAAAATGTGAAAATAAAATAAGGGTGTTACAAAATATGATATTTAATAAGATCATCATCTCCTTTTTCAAGAGCATATTTTCATCCAACATGGAAAGGATGAAAATAAATAGTTGAACATAAATGGTGACCTTTGGAAGCCATTAAAGACAAGTTCAAAAAGGTGATGCTTAAAGTCAATTTTTTCATGCTAATTGACAATTTAATATTATTATATGAGGAGGTGGAAATATGATATTTCAAGAAGCTCTTTTCATTCCTTTAAGGGCCATACTTTGATCACATTAAGGAGAGCAAAGAGAAATAATTATGACCAAGCAAAAAGATGAAGACTTTGGTTGCAAAAAGATTATAAAAATACAATAAAATATCATTAATTAAAGAGGTGAAAGAGGATTTTTATTCAAGGGTTCTTATTCCTTTTCAAGGGGCCATTTCAGCCAAACAAAGAAAGAAGAGAAAGAGAGAGAGGGGTTGGAGAAAACAAGAGCAAGAGAGAGCTCAAGAGATTCAAGGGGCACAATCAAGGTAAGTTGCAAGCAATTCTCACTTGTTCTTGCCTTGAAATTCATGGAAAAATCTCCTAAACTATATCTCTTCATGAAACACAAATGTAGAAATAGCAAACTCAAGAGGCAGAGGAGGAAGAGACCACGGTTTTATGGCCTACAGAGAAAAGCAAGAGGTAATCTGTAATATCCCGATTTGTGATTAGGGCTGATAATCCTGATAATCATTGAGATTTGTGTAATTAAGCACTTTTGGGATTAATGCAAAGTGATTTTGAGAATTTATGTGTATGGTATTTAAGATCAAGGGTTGTGATTCATTGATAATGGGTCGGGATCCTACGCTTTGAGATTGTGTGTGTTCATGGAGGAGTGCTTAAGATGATGACATGTGGCTTAAGTTGGACCATTAGATATGGCACTAGAGGACAAAACCTCACTTTTCTCTCATTTTCTCTCTCCTATTCGGTTGAGTGTGTGTGTGTGGGAGAAGGGTTGACTTCATCATCATCCTACCATCTCTCATCTTCTCTCTCTTCCATTCCTCCATTTTTGCTGAATCAAGCTTGGAGAGAGAAAGGAAAAGCTCTAATCTTGGTAAGAAATGCTCCTCCTTTGTTAAGAATCTCTTCTCTAATAATGTTCATCTCAATAAGAGCTACATTGTGGTGGTTGTAGAATCTTGAGAGGTGGTGCTTAATGATTTGCTCGAAATTGAAAGTTGAGGAATCAAGATTCTGAATTGAGCAAAGAGAAGAGGTAGGCATTTAGAGCATTTTGGTGTATTGTCTATGATTTTTGGCTAAGTTTAGTCAAATCTGGAATTTTGCCCTAAGTATGCCAAATGTTGAAGATGTGGATTTTATGGTGTTTGATAGTAAAAAATGGGTTAATGTTAAGTTATTTGATTATGGGAAATGATCTGAAATGGTAGAAATGTGTTAAGGGAAATCTGGGAAATGTGTGTCATAGAGACCTTAGTGGTTGATTGTGGTCAAAGTGGTTTTTGGGGTGTTTGTGGAGTTGCCATTGTGTTCCCTAGTTAGTGCTTAGAGTGTATGAGCATTGTGGGGAGTTTGGGAACCTTTGGGCATGAATTTGACCATCTGGTGTTTTTCTGGTTTTCTGCAATTCTGGGTTTCGGATGAGCATCACTCGAGCAGAGGAAGAACGTGCTCGAGTGATGGAAGAGTTTTCCCTGTCCTGCTTCGAGTGCGTCTGGGTTTCTTTGGGTGATGCTCGAGCACAGCGCTTTGTGCTCGAGTGAGCGAAGAACATGCTCGAGCAGGCATGGTCTGCTCGAGTGAAGGTGGGAGTTCAGAGTGAAGGGTTTCTTTCGGGTCTTCACTTGCTGGTGGATGCCACGAGTGTGCTCTGACACTCGCGAGCATAGCCTTCTCACTCGAGCACTGGGGGTCATGCTCGAGTGAGGTTGTGCTTCAGGTGAGAGTTGTGCTTTCGGGCTCTCACTTGCGAGTGTGTGCTCGCGGGTGTGAGGTGTGTGCTCGCGGGTGTGCTCGCGGGTGAGAGGTGTGTGCTCGCGGGTGTGAGGTGTGCTTCTGGTGGGAGTGTGCTCGCGGGTGGGAGTGTGCTCGCGGGTGTGGTTTTGTGCTCGAGTGATCCTATGCTTGGAGAGCTTTGGGTGCTCTCGGGTCCTCACTTCCTGGTTTTCTCTCGCGTGTGCTCGAGTGAGGTATTTGGCCTTGTGCTCGAGTGAGGGTCAGCGTGCTCGAGTGAGCCAGTTCCTGCAAGTGTCTTTATGCTCTCGGGAGCTCACTCGCAGTCTCACTCGCACTTGTGCTCGAGTGATGTCCGTACTTGTGCTCGAGTGAGAGCATCTGTGCTCGAGTGAGAGGACCAAAAATCTGTGTTTTGCCTTCGAGTAAGGGGTCTTTTGGGTAGGTTCTTCCAACCCTTTAGGCATATGTTTAGGCTTATTTTAGTCACCTAAAGAGTCCTAAACGATAACCAACTTAGAGTATTGTTGAAATATGATTATGGAAAAGAAATTGATCAAGTGTCCCTAATTTGAATAGGATTTGACATCTGTCGAACGCGTGAGCCCACTGTGCCAAAGATTATCAGGAAAGATTCAGGTAGCGACCTCTCTCTTATACTTTGTGTAAATGTACTGTATGTTTGCCTATCATGCATTGTGTGCTGCTGCTGCCTTGAGATACATTGTGATACGTTGTGGAGCTTTGTGTACTGTGGAGCATAGTGCCTTGTGATACATTGTGTTTGGAGATGCTTAGTGATACATTGTGCTTTGAGTTGCTGCTACATAGTGTTCACCGCGAAAGCGGGCGTTGTGCATAGTGATTACCGCGCGAGCGGGCATAGTGTTTGCAGCGAAAGCTGTCATTGTGATCACCGCGTAAGCGGGCATAGTGCATTGTGATACAGCCATGAGTGCTGTCGTCTGTGGCGCGAGCTATGGATCATTGTGTTGCGGATGATGTTGGTGAACATGATACATTACATGCTTTGTGTTTATATATTGTATGAGTGAGTTGTTGCTCTGGGATTCTCAAGAATCTCATTCCTCCATATGACTAACCTTTTCAGGCAGGGCAAGTGGCTCGAAGGAGAAGCGTCCAACCCGTAGTGGTTAGGGTCTCTTAGGGACATTAGGGATTTTTGGGATAGTTGGTTATCCTTACTTTGGATTTGGGATTGCCAAAGTGTAAATTGATGTAAATGATTATTTTGATCGTGTAATCCCCGTTGTTGGGAAATATATAAAACCCATATTATTTATGTAAGTAACCCGGGGTTGCCGGGATTTTAGTTTCCGCACTTTGATATTTATTATGTACTCTGATTTCTCAAGTAGTTATATCCGTACATGAATGTGAGACCAGGAATATATAAGTTTTGAAATGATTTTTCGAACGCCCCATCTCTTGGATGAGGGATTATAAATTGTTAAACCATCTTATTGGTCTCTATTTCATTTAAATTTCGTAATCCGGATGTAATTACGGTGAGGGGGTTACATTTTTGGTATCAGAGATGCAGTTCCTGGCAAGGGTAGAGTTTGCTAGGATAGCTCCCATAGTGTGTCCTTAGTGATAATGGATTGGTAGTGAATGTTTGTTCGTTTACACATCTTTGAGTTATAATTGTGGATATATGAGCTCTGTAGAGATGTGTATACCATAATTGTTGGATTAATGGGGTGAGTTCTTTGTAGAATGAAAAGAACAACAAAAGGTCGCCCCAGAGTACAACAAGAAGATCCCGATGTGGAGTTGGTCAATGACAATCCACCGGATCCTATGCAAGAGTTAATGGGCTTGATAAAGGATCAGAGGGATATGATTGCGGAGCTTAGAGAAGAGCTTAGAGCTGAAAAGGCCAAGAACAATGAGGGCCGGGGTCAGTCTACTCATGAAGGAACTCGAGGGGAAACCCGAGAGGAGACTAGAATAGAAGATACTGCTGAGGGGTCGGCACGACCACTTGAATCTCCTTCTCATGTGATTCCGAACCAAGGATCCCATGGAGTGCCAGTCAGGGAGGAACGAGACCTTGAGTATTGGGTCTCCAAATTCTGTAAACAACTACCTCCGGCATTTAAAGGGAAGTTTGATCCTCAGGCGGCTGAAGATTGGCTACACCGTCTTGAGAAAATTTTTGAAGTTTTAGTGTGTCCCTCAGAAGTGAAAGCCAAGTTGGCAGTGTACAAGCTTGAAGGCGATGCTGATCGTTGGTGGCGTAACATTGCCTTATCAATGCGGTTAAAGAATGAGCCATTGACCTGGGAGGTGTTTCAGCAACACTTCAACGAGAAATACTTTCCTAAGTCAGTGAGGCTTGAGAAGGAAACGGAATTCCTGAATATCAAGCAAGGGGACACGGAGTCTTTTGACGAATATTTGTCCCGATTTACCCGCCTATCCCGATATTCCTCCTATCTTCAGAAAATGGACGATGAGGAGTTGAGCTCAGATTTGCTGATTCGGGGCTTGAGGCGTGATATGAGAAAGAGAATAGCAACTCATCAGTTTTCCAAGTTCAACAAGGCCGTTGAAGAATGTCGGATTACTGAGAATAATCTTAGAGAGTTGTATCCGGCTAAGGCTGGTAGTGGTCATAGTGAGCCTAGTAAGGGCGGTGCTTCTCAGAAGCGGAAGGGCTCGGGATCATCCTCTTCATTTAGAGGGGGTAATAAGAAGCCTTATCAGTCTGGGAGTCGTGATCATCAGAGGGCTCCTAGTGTATGGACATGTCCTCGTTGCAACCAGCCACATCATGGCAAGACGTGTGATGGTCGGGTGATTTGCTTCAATTGTAAGCAAGTGGGGCATACATCTGTTGAGTGCAAACAGTCACGACCAGAGCAGAGACAGAGGACTCAGGGCCGAGTATTTGCTATGACTCATGAGGAAGCCCGGAAATCCCCAGAGCTGATACAAGGTAAAGTCCTTATCTATGGCATTGAGTTACAAGCGTTATTTGATTCGGGTGCAAGTCACTCTTTTATTGCTTATGCTTGTGTAGAGCGTCTGGGAGTGAATGTGCATAGGTTGCCATTCGATTTGATTGTGTCTACACCGATGGGTGTTAAGGCTGTGACCACGGAAGCCTGCTTAAATTGTGTTATAACCGTAGACGGTTATGAGTCTGTGATAGATTTGATCTGTTTACTGCTCTGCCAGTTAGAAGTCATTTTGGGTTTCGATTGGTTGAGAGCTAACAATGTGTTGTTAGATTGTGGGAACAAGAGGATAGTGTATCCTGTTTCTCAGAGCATTGAGGGCGAAAATGCCGGTTTGAATTTCCTTTCGACAGCTAAGGCTGAGAAATATTTGAAAAAGGGTTGTCAAGGGTATATGGTTTTCTTTTCTGTACAAGGAGAGACCAGTGAAGCTGTGAGCAGTATACCCGTAGTGAATGAATTCCCTGAGGTTTTTCCGGATGATCTAAGCGGATTACCTCCGGAAAGGGAAGTTCAGTTTTCGATTGACATTGTGCCTGGAGCGGGTTCGATATCCAAAGCCCCATACCGTATGGCCCCAAATGAAATGGCCAAGTTGAAGAAGCAGATTGAAGATTTGCTTGAGAAAGGGTTTATTAGACCCAGTGTGTCGCCTTGGGGTGCTCCAGTTTTGTTTGTGAAAAAGAAAGACGGGAGTCTTCGGTTGTGCATTGACTATAGAGAGTTGAATAAGGTTACCATTAAGAATAAGTACCCTCTCCCTAGAATCGATGATCTCTTAGATCAATTATCTGGAGCATGTGTGTTTTCGAAGATTGATCTAAGGTCGGGGTATCATCAGCTGCGTGTGAAAGCGGACGATGTTCCGAAGACTGCTTTCCGGACCAGGTATGGTCATTATGAGTTCTTAGTGATGCCATTTGGGTTGACAAATGCGCCTGCGGTATTCATGGATTACATGAACCGTATTTTCCGACAATATCTGGATCAATTCGTTGTGGTATTCATTGATGATATTTTGATATACTCTAAGAGTAGAGAAGAGCATGAGCATCATTTGAGAATTGTGTTGAATACATTGCGTGAGAAGCAACTCTATGCTAAATTGAGTAAATGCGAGTTTTGGCTATCAGAAGTGAAATTCTTAGGCCATGTTGTCTCGCAAGGTGGGGTCGCTGTGGATCCTAGTAAAGTGGAAGCAGTACTGGACTGGAAGAGGCCAGAAACTGTTGCTGAGGTACGCAGTTTTCTGGGTCTTGCTGGTTATTATCGGAGATTCATTCAGAATTTCTCCCGCATTGCGTTGCCGATGACCAAGCTCACGAGAAAAGATCAGCCGTTTGTATGGGATGAACATTGTGATAATTGCTTTGTGGAGCTGAAACAGAGGTTGACTACGGCACCTGTGTTGATCTTACCCGATCCCAGTACGACATATGTTGTGTACTCTGATGCCAGTGGGCAGGGATTAGGGTGTGTCCTTATGCAGCGGGGACGTGTGGTGGCCTACGCCTCTCGACAGCTCAAACCCCATGAATTGAACTATCCCACACATGATCTGGAGCTTGCGGCCATAGTGTTTGCATTGAAGATTTGGCGTCATTACCTGTATGGTGTGACCGTGGAACTGTACTGCGACCACAAGAGTCTCAAATATCTGTATGATCAGAAAGAATTGAATATGAGACAGCGGCGCTGGATGGAGTTGCTTAAGGACTACAACCTGGAAATTAAATATCATCCGGGTAAGGCAAATGTAGTCGCTGATGCTCTTAGTCGGAAGACAGTGGTTGTGGCAGCAATGATGATACACGAGGGGAAGCTGATTGCGGATTTTCGTGATATGAATCTGGCGAACCAGATCATTTGTGCCAACTATAATGTTTCCCAAGGGGAAAGTGATTTGAGAGCTGAGATTGAAGAAGCTCAGAGGCAAGATGACTGGATTCAGCGTAATCTGGCCAGAATAGAGCGTGGTGAAGCTCAGGGCTATGATGTGTCACCTAGTGGATTGATTCGTTATCAGAAGAGAATTTGTATTCCACTTAAGGCGGAGTTGAGACAGAAGATCTTAGATGAGGCGCATAAGAGCCGGTATACCCTTCATCCTGGTATGACCAAAATGTACCATGGGTTGAAATCTGTGTATTGGTGGCCAGGAATGAAGAGTGATGTGACAAAATATGTGGCGAGGTGTCTCACATGCCAGAAGGTGAAGATTGAACACCAAAGACCGCCTGGTTTGTTGCAAAGTCCTGAGATTCCGGAATGGAAATGGGAAAGTGTGACCATGAATTTTGTTATGGGATTGCCCAAGATCAGGAACTATGATGCGATCTGGGTTATCGTGGACCGATTAACGAAGTCAGCGCACTTCTTACCGATCAATGTTAGTTACTCTCCGGACAAGCTAGCAGAGATTTATGTTCGTGAAATTGTGAAGCTCCATGGTGTACCAAAGAATATCATCTCCGATCGAGATCCTCGTTTTACTTCGAGATTTTGGAAGGCATTGCATGAGGCACTGGGTACTCAGTTAAGATTCAGTACAGCCTATCATCCTCAGACGGATGGTCAGTCAGAGAGGACTATCCAAACCTTAGAGGATATGTTGCGGGCATGTGTTCTTGACTTCAAAGGGAGTTGGGACCGTTTTCTTCCACTTGCGGAGTTTGCCTATAACAATAGCTATCATGCGAGCATTCAGATGGCGCCGTATGAAGCGTTGTACGGAAGAAAATGCCAATCACCGTTGTGTTGGAATGAGTTGTCCGAGAGGAAGCTCTATGGGCCGGATCTTGTTGATCAAACCTCAGCCCAGATTCGAATCATTCGTAAGAGGCTTCTTGCAGCTCAGAGTCGGCAGAAGAGTTATGCAGACAAGAGGAGAAGGCCTCTAGAGTTTGAAGTTGGTGATCATGTATTTATGAGAATATCACCTGTCACCGGCATTGGGCGAGCTATAAAGCGAAAGAAGTTAAGCCCAAGGTATATAGGTCCTTTTGAGATCCTTGATAGGATTGGGCCTGTTGCTTATCGAGTAGCCCTACCTCCAAGCCTGAGCAGACTCCATGATGTATTTCATGTTTCCCAATTGAAGAAGTACCAACCGGATCCATCTCATATCGTTGAGTATGAGAATGTGGAGTTGCGAGATAACTTCACGTATGCGGTGGAGCCAGAGCGGATTATTGAACGAGAAGAACGTCGGCTCAGACACCGAAGTATTCCTTATGTGAAAGTGATCTGGAAGGGAATGACTCAGCGGGAAGCAACGTGGGAAACGGAGGAAGATATGCGAAGGCGATATCCGGAGTTTATGGCTCAGGGGATATCACAAATTTCGAGGACGAAATTTAATTAACAGGGGGAGAATTGTAATATCCCGATTTGTGATTAGGGCTGATAATCCTGATAATCATTGAGATTTGTGTAATTAAGCACTTTTGGGATTAATGCAAAGTGATTTTGAGAATTTATGTGTATGGTATTTAAGATCAAGGGTTGTGATTCATTGATAATGGGTCGGGATCCTACGCTTTGAGATTGTGTGTGTTCATGGAGGAGTGCTTAAGATGATGACATGTGGCTTAAGTTGGACCATTGGATATGGCACTAGAGGACAAAACCTCACTTTTCTCTCATTTTCTCTCTCCTATTCGGTTGAGTGTGTGTGTGTGGGAGAAGGGTTGACTTCATCATCATCCTACCATCTCTCATCTTCTCTCTCTTCCATTCCTCCATTTTTGCTGAATCAAGCTTGGAGAGAGAAAGGAAAAGCTCTAATCTTGGTAAGAAATGCTCCTCCTTTGTTAAGAATCTCTTCTCTAATAATGTTCATCTCAATAAGAGCTACATTGTGGTGGTTGTAGAATCTTGAGAGGTGGTGCTTAATGATTTGCTCGAAATTGAAAGTTGAGGAATCAAGATTCTGAATTGAGCAAAGAGAAGAGGTAGGCATTTAGAGCATTTTGGTGTATTGTCTATGATTTTTGGCTAAGTTTAGTCAAATCTGGAATTTTGCCCTAAGTATGCCAAATGTTGAAGATGTGGATTTTATGGTGTTTGATAGTAAAAAATGGGTTAATGTTAAGTTATTTGATTATGGGAAATGATCTGAAATGGTAGAAATGTGTTAAGGGAAATCTGGGAAATGTGTGTCATAGAGACCTTAGTGGTTGATTGTGGTCAAAGTGGTTTTTGGGGTGTTTGTGGAGTTGCCATTGTGTTCCCTAGTTAGTGCTTAGAGTGTATGAGCATTGTGGGGAGTTTGGGAACCTTTGGGCATGAATTTGACCATCTGGTGTTTTTCTGGTTTTCTGCAATTCTGGGTTTCGGATGAGCATCACTCGAGCAGAGGAAGAACGTGCTCGAGTGATGGAAGAGTTTTCCCTGTCCTGCTTCGAGTGCGTCTGGGTTTCTTTGGGTGATGCTCGAGCACAGCGCTTTGTGCTCGAGTGAGCGAAGAACATGCTCGAGCAGGCATGGTCTGCTCGAGTGAAGGTGGGAGTTCAGAGTGAAGGGTTTCTTTCGGGTCTTCACTTGCTGGTGGATGCCACGAGTGTGCTCTGACACTCGCGAGCATAGCCTTCTCACTCGAGCACTGGGGGTCATGCTCGAGTGAGGTTGTGCTTCAGGTGAGAGTTGTGCTTTCGGGCTCTCACTTGCGAGTGTGTGCTCGCGGGTGTGAGGTGTGTGCTCGCGGGTGTGCTCGCGGGTGAGAGGTGTGTGCTCGCGGGTGTGAGGTGTGCTTCTGGTGGGAGTGTGCTCGCGGGTGGGAGTGTGCTCGCGGGTGTGGTTTTGTGCTCGAGTGATCCTATGCTTGGAGAGCTTTGGGTGCTCTCGGGTCCTCACTTCCTGGTTTTCTCTCGCGTGTGCTCGAGTGAGGTATTTGGCCTTGTGCTCGAGTGAGGGTCAGCGTGCTCGAGTGAGCCAGTTCCTGCAAGTGTCTTTATGCTCTCGGGAGCTCACTCGCAGTCTCACTCGCACTTGTGCTCGAGTGATGTCCGTACTTGTGCTCGAGTGAGAGCATCTGTGCTCGAGTGAGAGGACCAAAAATCTGTGTTTTGCCTTCGAGTAAGGGGTCTTTTGGGTAGGTTCTTCCAACCCTTTAGGCATATGTTTAGGCTTATTTTAGTCACCTAAAGAGTCCTAAACGATAACCAACTTAGAGTATTGTTGAAATATGATTATGGAAAAGAAATTGATCAAGTGTCCCTAATTTGAATAGGATTTGACATCTGTCGAACGCGTGAGCCCACTGTGCCAAAGATTATCAGGAAAGATTCAGGTAGCGACCTCTCTCTTATACTTTGTGTAAATGTACTGTATGTTTGCCTATCATGCATTGTGTGCTGCTGCTGCCTTGAGATACATTGTGATACGTTGTGGAGCTTTGTGTACTGTGGAGCATAGTGCCTTGTGATACATTGTGTTTGGAGATGCTTAGTGATACATTGTGCTTTGAGTTGCTGCTACATAGTGTTCACCGCGAAAGCGGGCGTTGTGCATAGTGATTACCGCGCGAGCGGGCATAGTGTTTGCAGCGAAAGCTGTCATTGTGATCACCGCGTAAGCGGGCATAGTGCATTGTGATACAGCCATGAGTGCTGTCGTCTGTGGCGCGAGCTATGGATCATTGTGTTGCGGATGATGTTGGTGAACATGATACATTACATGCTTTGTGTTTATATATTGTATGAGTGAGTTGTTGCTCTGGGATTCTCAAGAATCTCATTCCTCCATATGACTAACCTTTTCAGGCAGGGCAAGTGGCTCGAAGGAGAAGCGTCCAACCCGTAGTGGTTAGGGTCTCTTAGGGACATTAGGGATTTTTGGGATAGTTGGTTATCCTTACTTTGGATTTGGGATTGCCAAAGTGTAAATTGATGTAAATGATTATTTTGATCGTGTAATCCCCGTTGTTGGGAAATATATAAAACCCATATTATTTATGTAAGTAACCCGGGGTTGCCGGGATTTTAGTTTCCGCACTTTGATATTTATTATGTACTCTGATTTCTCAAGTAGTTATATCCGTACATGAATGTGAGACCAGGAATATATAAGTTTTGAAATGATTTTTCGAACGCCCCATCTCTTGGATGAGGGATTATAAATTGTTAAACCATCTTATTGGTCTCTATTTCATTTAAATTTCGTAATCCGGATGTAATTACGGTGAGGGGGTTACATAATCCAACAAACATTGCTCCTCTTGTTGATTATTGATTGTTGTTGGATGTTTTGGTTGAGTTTGTGGTTTCTATTGGCTTGTTTGATTAGTATTGGCTTCTTTGATTGGTTTTGGGATTTTAGGATGACCAAACTCTAAGGGGAAGTGCTGCCTAAATCTAGATTAATCATGTGGGAAATGTAATTAGGTGGTTAAACAAGTGATTTAAGGTGAAAAGAAGGTGTTTTATGGATTAAAATCAAGAAACTCCAATTTTCTTAATTTATTGTGATTTTCGTCCAGACCTATTTTGGTAGTGTTTGGACTAGATTTTTGGTGTTTTTAATGATTCCATTGTGTTCTACATGAAAAACTATGTGGGAATGGCCCCTAGCTATAAATTCTGGATCATTGGAACACAAATTGTAAAACTGGAATTTGCTACCAGTGTGATTTCTTGCAAAGCAGTGAGATTGTCATGTGTTTTTTTGATAATCAAATGATGTCCAATGAATTTGAATTTTTTCATAATAAAATTAGACTTATCAAGCTTTAATTTGGTAGGTCATATAGGTCATTTAGAGCTGTACACAAAGAGTTATGTATTTTTAAAATTAGCCAAGTAAAACCGGTAAGTTTCAGTGGCAGTGTCCAATTCATGATAATTCTGGAATGCTGTGCATCCAGTTAGCTAAAGGCAAAATTTTTTCTTAATAAGGGTCTCATTGCCTTTAGAAGAACTGCAATTGGACATTTATATAAAAAGATTTGAATTTTCAAAGTTTGATAAAAATTCTGGTAGTATTGGTCAATATGTGAAATTAAAAAGGTAATGGCAAAATGTAATTACCTTGAACTATAAGGGTAAAGATAACTAACAAAATAAGTTTGAAATAGTATATGAATGAGTAATAACTCAATTCTTGAACATTTGGGAATTTTAGGATATATCAGTAGCCCAAGCCGGACACTGGATATTTGATAAACAAACAGGCGAGGAAAGGGCAATTCAGGTAGTAACTCTGTCTTTCATACACTATGTGGTGGTATATATGTTGAATGTTACTATATTACATTATATGAATAATGAACACACATTATCTAGCTATGGTTTGGGGCCCGGCTATGATACACAGTGCATTGGGCACATTACTTAGCTATGGTATGGGACTCAACTGAGGTACACGGGACAAGTTGGGTTTTGGCCCTGAATAGTGTGTACACTCTGTTTTATAGTGTTATTGTTATATTTACACTATATGGTCCATTATATATCTATTTATCACATTTTATATGATTGATAGCTTGTTACTACTAAGATTCTTTTGAATCTCACCATTTCCATAAATGTATAAATCTTTCAGAAGCAGGCAGCGACTCAAAGGCGCATAAGTGTAATTACCGGCAACTAGAGGTTCCGGACCAGTACAAGTAGGACAGTTGGTTATTTGAAGGCCTTTTTATTATTTTAAGGTCTATAATTATTATGAACACACCCTGTGGGGCATACCTGTAATGTAATCAAGTACTTATTATTAGATTTTTGTATGTTATTTCTGTGTCCACTAAACTGCACGCAAACACTTTGATGAATGCTGAAATAAATAAGAGGTCTGACATGTTAGAGGGGAAACTTTAATTTATAAAATTGAGTGATTGATGTGAGAATATGATATAGGATTATTTAAGGATTTTAATAAGTGATTTGGGCTCATGAGGAATGATCTACGGTAAAGATTATTAAAGAAATTGGAATATTTGAGGATAATGGTTGTAGAGAAAATTGGGTTTCCGGGAGTTGAATTTGCATAAATTATTTATTGTATTATTGCTTGTGGTTAATTGGTATCTAAATTGATAATGTAGAGCTTTCTTGTCATCAGTGATCGCTCTGTTTTTCTACTCAAGTTAAGGTTAAGCTTAGAGTTGATGTAACTTGGGTTAATTTATTATATATGCTTGCTTTGAACTGTCAGGTGTTTTCTAAACCCACCACATATCTTCTCTTAATAATACATCCACTCCCATTGACCCTCTCACTACCATTATTCCCTATACTCCCTCATACTCCTCTTCAGAGGAAGAACTTGTCCCTTATCCTGCACGTCTTCGTGTTCCTTCACCTCCACCTTCTGACCTCACCTTCCTACCCCTTTCACTTATTTTGATTTCATGCATGTATACTACCACCTTTAGGTGAAGATTATTAATGAAAAAGCTTCAATCTCTTATATGCCTTGTGAGTTCTTATTGTTCATGATCATTTTGTGTTATTAATCTGTTGTTGATGAAAAAGTTTCAATCTTTTTATGCCTTTTAAGTTTCAATCTTTCTATTATTTCCTATTGATAATCATTTTGTGTTATAAGAGCATTCAGATCGTTGAAGTTTTTATTTATGAATTTTGTTTCTAAAATTTTATATATTGTTCTATAATTACATTTTAGACTGGTTGATTTAAAAGACGGTCTGGTTATGAATTAAAAATTTTATTTTACATATAGAGACCAATCTTTAATGAGGGTCAATCTAGAAAAGGTTGCCGTAGTATATATTCTCACTTTCTTGCTCTGCCTTCATCTCTAGCCTCTCTTAGTCCCTCGTGTGTCCTCTTCTTCTCTTCATCACCTTCAGCTGCCATGATATCTCTCTCTTCGACCTCAGGATAGCTTGGTATTCCTTTTAGTTGGGCTCTCCCTCTCTATCGTTGTTGATTTGCTCTCACATTTGATAAAAATCATTGCTTTTCTCAAATCCTTGCTAGCACTCTTCTGTTAGTGTTATCTTTTGTTGTCTTTGCTAGCTCACTCCTTTTATTTCTTTGTCAAAACATTGATGCTTATATGCCTTGTGTCACTCATAGAGCCTTTATGCTATGTATCCATGTCTTGCATCCTCTGACCATCACATATATTACAAGGTTCAACCTACGATGGAAATGGACATAAGGCATGCATAAATAGCATAGAGCCTAGACGAGTGCCCTTTATCTAAACACTGATGCTTACTTCTTTTGCTTATTTGTCGAAGCCCTGATTGAAAGTTTAGTTTTTTGGCTTATATCCACAAAAATGAAGGTTTTTTGCTTTATCGATGTTCTCTTTGGTTGTTCTAAAAAATATTTGCAATTTTACATTGCATATTGGACCTTGTTAAATATGTGGTGGTATTGATTGGGGTATATGCCCTAATCACTTGGTTGTGATTAATTCAAGCCTACTAACACCACCATATATTTTATAAGGTTCATCTACAGAAGACATGCATACATAGCACATAGGCTAGATGAGCACCAAACAGACCATATATTCAAGTCTTGAGAAGTGTCTGATATGTGTTATATGTGGTGGTGTGGGTAGGCCAATATAATTTGCTGCTTATTTCAAGTTAAATGTAGCTCGTGAATATATATACGTAATATATTGAATTTGAAGTATGTAATCATAATTCTGGCGAATCAATACCACCACATATAGGACAATGCAAGATGAGTGACAAATAGACCATATCTTTATGAGTGTGAAGAGTTTATGAAGAGGCTAGGATTATTTAATTTGCTGCTTGCTCCAAATACAATACAGTTCATCAACATATGTGGTGCATTAAATATGTAGTAATTCTGTTAAGTAGTACACATGTTGAAGAGCTACACTACATTTGCAAGTAAGAATTTTATATAACAGCAATTAACTCAGCCAACCAAGACATGCATACCTAGCACAGAGGCTGGATGAGCGCTAAACAAACCGTATACTAATGAGTAAGTCAAAAGCTTTATTTTCATTACAATGGATTTGAATTTAATTTTCTTATTATTAATTTATTCTTTTTAATTACAGAAAGGAGTATGAAGAGTGAAAAGACATGTGAAGAGTGCCAAGTTGAGTGGTTTGTTGTAGCTATCATTTATGTTTGTGTAGACATGTGAATAACATTAAATAATCTGGTTTAATATATAACCTTGTGTAATTGAAAATAGGGGATGAACACAGTTGGAGGTTGCAAATATAGGCTGGCAAGCCATTCCTATAGGACTTGAAAAATGAAAAAAAAAAATTAAAGCCTTCCTTCCACATGTGTAAATATGATATTCATTTTCTACTTGCTCAATATTCAATTAACATACATGTATGCAAAGTTTTTCCACAAAATTCGTCATGGTTCAGATAGAATATGGCTATGGCCTACTTCAGTTTTAGGTAATAAAGGCGGAGTATCTTATTTAATGAAGTTAAGTCTAATATGGTTGATATACAACTTGAGAATTTTATTTTGTATAGTTAAACATGGTCGTGTGATGAGGTTTTGGTTGAGATGGAAATCAAAGTGAAGGCTAATAATAAGGACCTACCCGACTAGGTAGAGTTACTAGTGACGAATTGATCATTAAGACATCTCAATTTGACGATGAAAAATGTAGGTCGGGAGATCAATGCTTGAAAGGAAAAATTCGTTGAACTGGATTACCACCCAGTCCACAAATTTATCCTTTCAAGTGAAGATTATCCAGCCAATGTTTTTTATCCTCCAATTTAAAGTTGTTAATCCTCACCTCTTCAGTAGTATTTCCACCTAGTTGGTTGCTTCCTTATTATTGGCCTTTAGTTTGGTTTCCTTCTCAATCAAGATCTCCCTAAGAGAGCATATTCACACATACAAAATCCAGTTCTCATACTTGTATTAACTCTGTTATACTCAGCTTCATTAAATAAGAATCTTCTCCTTTATCACCTGAGACTAGGGTAGGGCAGAGCTATGTTTCATATTTAAGGTCCAAAATAATCAAAATGCATAACTATAGTAACCTAGCATCCAATCCATGAGTAGCAACATTCAACTTTAGGGATGCTCACAATATGAATCATGCATCAACAACATACAGATGCTGGCCCTAAAACTGCATCTACTAAATCCAACACTAAAAAAATCATCTAACTCCTTTGAATGTGGGGAAAATGCAAGCAAAAAAGTAAGCCTTGAAAAAACAAATGCTGGAATTAAGATTCAATAATTATTTGATAATATAAGGCTTAGATTTGTGGTTATTAGTTATAATTAGTTTTTATATCAATTACATTTGTATTTTTAGGGCTATCTGTAGAATTCATATTGCATAATATAGCTTTTAGATATAATAATATACAATTTCTACCAAACAAAATAAAAATTACATTTTTAAAAAAAAGAAAATATTGCCCACTTTTTAGATCGGATATGAAATTACTTGGTCTAAAGAGTGAGCATTTTTTAATTATAAATTGAAACTTTTTTAAGACCAGTCGTTTAACCAATCGATCTTAAAAAGTAACTTTTAAGACTAGTTGTAGGTTCGATTTTAAATAAGACAGACTTTCTAAACCAGTCGATACAAGACCGAATCTAAACCCAGTCTAAAACCAATTTGAACCAATCTAAAACACCTTTTTTCTAGTAGTGTTAGATGTAGTATATAAATTGAGAAAGAACGCTAAATTATTTCTTGGCAATCACATGAAGAGAATATTTTATAGTGACCACTTAAGTTAAAGCAGTTAATGGAAATCTAGAAAACTAGAGGAAGCTTCAACTTATGAATATATTTAAAAGATGCATACTTGAAATGCACACCTAATGAAATAGCCAACACTCGCTTTCTTGCGTAAGACTGAATTATTAAACACCAAAATTGAATTCTTCAATACTCCCTTCGATCCTAAATATAAGACGCAGTTGATTTTTTTTTTTAAAGATTAAAGAAGCTAAATAAATTACTTAATCATATCATATTTTGTGTATCCTTGGATTATATAATGTTACGCCCTTATCTTATTTTCACCTTTCTTAGAGTCTTTACTAAAAACGATACACGGTTCGGTGGGTAACAAAGGAATAGCATGAATATACTGATAATAAGTGCATGATTAAAGAAATTTCCCCCATAGGGGTTCATACATGATAATTATAATCAATGTAGCCGCATAGGACTACTAGGATGTCTAAACTCATCCCAGTGAAGTAGAAACATCTTCCCGTCTTCGTTCCACCACTGCAATTCTCTCGTGTAATTCTCTTCTTTGATCTCTACGTACCTTCTGTATTGCCTGTCTAAATTGTTGGTAGGAGAGGGCGAGATTTGGGAGAATCTCAGTAGGAAACAGTCCCAATATGCAGGCAGGATAAGTGCTTAATGCATGACATGCTTGCATTACATAAACTCATGCTAACATAATGACATCTATGCCTACTCAATGTTCCAAATAAAATACTTATGGACATAGCATAAATAGAAACTGAGCTTCAATCATTCATATATGTTTCACATAATCAAGCAAAGCAATAACATGCATCAATACACCAGCACAAATATCAATTACATGCAGGAGAGGTAAGTTCCCTACCTTGACCCTTTTTCTGCCTCAAAACATGTGCCTCGTAAAGCGTTCCACGACTAGCTTTCAACATAGTCCTAAAATGTCAAATGTACAAGAATTTGGTTAAAACTCATTCATATACCATTTCAGGCACTTCCATAGTGTTTTTAATAGTTATATGAGTCTATTGTGAACATTTACCAAAATGCCCCCGAGGCCTGGCCCGGTCTTGACCCGCCATACCCAGTCTAACTATACTTTTCCTGAAATTTTGACCTAGGATATTCTAACATATTTTCACCTAAGGAATCCATTTCTGAATTCAGAATTACCAAATTCACTGCCAAAATACAAGAATGCCCTTGGTAGTCCCTATTTCAGGGTTTTAGGGGCGTTTTGGTAATTATGTTTTTTCAGGCTTTTCTGAAAATGTGATCAACTGTAACCCCACCAAATTTTCCCTCCTGAGTTCAATGGAATCATCAAAACATCATAAATCCAGCCATAACCCCTCCAATTGGTCCTGGCCAAAATCTGAAATTCTCCAGGAAAAATTGGGGTTTTTGAAATTCGACCCCGCGGACTTGCTCCTTTCTACTCTTAACCACTTTATTAACTATTTAATTACGTTAAAACCACTATTTAGGCTCAATTTGAGCAGCATAACGCCTAAAACCCATACTTTCCCAAATTTACAATAAAAACCAATCTGACAGAATTTCACCGATTAAATTACTCACAGCAGCCAGAACAATCAGTATATGAAGTTTTAGAAGTTACCTTAAGCTCCTTCTTGCTTTTCCTTTAGGTGGATGAAACCCTAACCTCTAAACCACTAAAATTTAGGCTTCAAATACCTTAAATAGCATAGAAGAGAAGCTTAGGAGAAGGATTATACACGATGTTAGGTATGAATTCACCGAAGAAATCGACCTACCTTGTGAGATTTTCCTCCTTCTCTCTCTAAAAATCAACAAGCTCTTCTCTCTCTCTTGGCTGCAGAATTTCAATGAAAATGGGAGGAGGAAGGTGATGATGTTGCTTTGAAAAATTTAGTTAATTTCCATTTTCGGATTTTCTGGCAGATTTTCTGCCAAAACTTTGAAAAATCATAACTAAATTTGTAGATCTCGGATTGGAGTGATTCCAAAGGCTATGAATCCCTCATTAAGTCTAGTTGCAAGAAAAAATATATTCATTATCCAATTGAAAGCTGAAAATGCCCAGAATTAAATTCTTTGGATGTTATTCCTGAAAATCAACAGTGTTTTTGGGCCAACTTCAAAAATTCATAACTCTTTGTATATAGCTCTAATTGATTTATATAACCTATCAAATTAAAGCTTATGATGTCTAATTTAATCCTATAAAATCTCATATTTTTTTCTCATCATGTGGTCGTACAAAATCTCATGGCAAGCTCACTACCTCCCAGGAAATTTCACTGGAAGCATTGTTCACCTTTCTATTCCCAATATTTAATTCCCATGGCCATGAATATTCACCATGTTCTTGAATATCTTACATATTTTCAATACATCCTTGGTGAATAAAATTTTAGGGCATTACTGTTCTCTCTCACTAAAATAAATTTCGTCCCCGAAATTTGCTACACTTATATTGCCATAACCTTCGGGTAACGCATTCGCATATCTTTTTTGTTTCCCATGTATATGTGTGAAATGCCTATGAGCCTCCACACATTCAACCTATTACTATTCACATATACTACTTGTTTGTTATACATAGGCCACGTAGTCCATTACTACATAAAATGTTTGTCTGGTCTTAATGCCCCGGGACATTGCCCCATGTAAACATACATCTCGGGTCTTACCGCCTTTGTTCTCTGTTTTGTACTCATGGGCCACCTAACCCATTACTTTACTGATTATTCATCAGGACACTCAGTTCATTATTCTAGGCCTTATTGCTTTATCGGGATACTACCCGGTGTATTTAACCTTGCGGTTTATGTCACTATACTTTTATAGCATTGAGCATCCCCAGTTTTACAGCCCTGTACAAACATGTACACTGGGACGTACTGGCAATATATATGTTTGTATTTATGCCTGCCTGTTCGGTGTTTAAGACCAAATTATTTTTTAACCCTTACTGGCCATATTGTGTGTACTGTTCGAGATCAAATTACTATTTGTCCCTTACTAATCATATTGTGTGCACTGTAACATGAGTGGGTAAGTGATTCTATAAGGCTACACTATTGAGAGTATTTGCCACCATTATACCTTACTACACTAGGGCTCATCCCAATCTCTATTCACATGTGTCACCACAAACCACATAGGTTGTGTGACTGTTGACCACACAGATCATGTCACTGTAAACCACACAGGTTTGAATAGGTAATATCACTGTACACCACACAAGTGTATATCACTATGACCACACAGGTTGTATTACTGTATAGCACACCGCTCAGCAGCATATTTTATGCATTGCCTCTCGGCCTTAGGGCTACCCGTGAATTCTGCCAATGCAACCAGGATTCTCTCCTGGCCACATCAAGGTTGCATACTGATCATAGGGTTAATTAACATGCTCTGATGGGCTGTCATACCACTATACATCACATAGGGTAAATCACCATATGCCACACAGGTTATGTCACTATAGACCACATGGGTCTTGTCAAGATCTGGGATGATCAACATCGGTGCAAATATTAACCTTCCCGATTGTCTTCAAATGTTACACATAAATTTATTGTCCCACTCAGTTGTGTTACTGTTTCATATTAGCTTTCATTGTGCCACTCTGATGTTTCACACTATTAAATATAATATAGGTGAGGCTACACTGACTGCCCACCCTTGTCTTACTACCTCAGTTTGATCCCACTTGGCCTCCGTAGTAAACCAGAATCGTCCATAGAAAATGTGATAGATAAATATGACATGCACCATATAAGTAATAGAATTATAACACCATAAATCTAAATGTCTGGTTGCATACATTATTCAGGATCATATGACGATATGACCCTTACTTGTGCCCTCACTTGTTGCATACATTATTTATGATCATATGATTATATGACTCCTATTTGTGCCCTCACTGGCTGCATGCATTATTCAGGATCATATGACTATATGACCCCTACTTGTGCCATGTTCCTGTGCAGACAACTGCCTACCAAGAAATGTTTCTCTGTTCTGATGCAGACAACTGCTTACCCAAAAAATTTTCCCTGTCTAACGCAGATGACTGTCTGCCCAAAAATGTTTCTCTATCCCAATTGGGTTCCACACCACAGCCAGGCTGTGTCTCTACAACTCCCGTCATAAAACATGGCATATACGGCATATAGATAATCACATAGCGTATGAAAGATAAAGTCACTACATTGGCCTTTCCTGGATAACATTGGATTTCTTATCTTCCCCTGGTCTATGCTTTGCTGCACCTCTCACAGCTCATCGCTAATATTATCCATCATTGTTTGTTGTTCTATTAGCATGCCCAATATTTGCTGCGTTGCGTGAGGTCTAGCTTATTGACCTTACCCAACATATATACCTCTTGGCCTTACCATCTTTGTGTTTCACTATATGAAACAAGAGAGAGGTAAATTCCATATAAACATAATGGCATATCAATCATTTCACAAGGTTTTGGGTACATAGGTATTCCTGACATCATATATAACAGATGTTTGCAGTAGCTAGGGAAGACCTATAACAACATACAGTCCTTTGAACTATTGTACAGCATGTGTTTATTCCTATTACATGGCATATCACAACATGTACATGTAACTTCCCAGGGGTTCACCCATCCTGAGATTTCCCTAGGTTGAGCACGCTTAACTTTTGTGTACCTATGCCAAAATGAAGATACTGGCTATATCTACCTCCGACCACTGATACCCTGTAACTACCCTCGGTTCAATAAGTCATGCCAACTGTCGTCGGCCAACTAAACATTGTTTGTGGACTTCATATCAACGCCGGTACATGTACCTAAATACGTACCCTAATATGTACCCTGATGTCTACAAAGTTGTCTGTCTGACTCCGTTCTGCAATCTCTTCTTCCGGTTCAAAACACTATATCCGGAAAGAAGTGCAGTGTTGTGTGGATCCCTATGTCATCCAGAATCCCCTAATTAGCTTATCCCTGACCACGCGCCACTGGGTCGGTTTATCCGTACATACTGTATACTAGCCACTGGGGTGTCGTACTCACGGACATCTCACAGGTATATGCTTCGAACATCCTCCCATAATCCTCGATCCGGTTGTAAACCATGCATCACTATACCGCTCCAACTCTGAGATCAATAACAAAACCCTGATCTGTCTCTGTCTTGTTCGTTTGTGGCTTATCTACCTGACACTTAACAACCACAACTATGGCTGGACACTGATCAACCTAATGGTCATTCTGTTCCAGGATGAGGCTAATGCTCAAGCATTACTCGGACCTGCTTCCTCGGTGTCCATGTCATCCTTGTACCATCTCTCTCTTTGGTATGGCAACATGTATTGCCTTCTGGGTATTCCACTATTTTCTCAGGGCGTGTCTGTTCCTTTCAAGGGCTTGTGAACTAGCTGAAGTAATTCACTTCGCTGTTCCAATCAGTGTATAATCAAGCATATCAGTATACTATCCTATTGCCAGAACCACCTTATTTACTCTGAGCAAACAATTCTGTGGCCAGAATCCTTACTCTGATACCAAAATGTTGTACCCTTATCTTATTTTCACCTTTCTCAGAGTCTTCACAGAAAACGATATGCGATTTGGTGGGCAACACAGGAATAGCATGAATATATTGATAATAATTGCATGATTACAGAAATTTCCCCCATAGGGATTCGTACATGATAATTATAATCAATGTAGCCGCACATGACTACCCGGGTGTCTAAACCCGTCCCAGAGAAGTGGAGACATCTTCCCGTCTTCATTCCACCACTGTAATTCTCTTGAGTAGTTCTCTTCTCTAATCTCTACGTACCTTCTATATTCGCCTATCTAAATTGTTCGTAGGGGAGGGTGAGATTCGGGAGAATCTCAGTTGGAAACAGTGCCAATATGCATTCAGGATAAGTGCTTAATACATAACATGCTTGCATTACATAAACTTATGCTAACACAATGACATATCTGCGTGCTCAATGTTTCAAATATCATACTTATGGTCATAGCATAAATAGAAACAGAGTTTCAATCATTCATATATGTTTCACGTAATCAAGCAAAGCAAAAACATGGATCAATGCACCAGCACAAATATCAATTACACGCAGGAGAGGTAAGTTCCCTACCTCAACCCTTTTTCCACCTGGAAACATGTGCCTTGTAAAGCATGCCACCATCTGGCTCTCAACTTGGTCTTAAAATGTCAAATATACAAGAATTTGGTTAAAACTCATTCATGTACTATTTCAGGCACTTCCATAGTGTTTCTAGTGGTTATATGAGTCTATTGTGAACATTTACCAAAATGCCTCCGAGGACCCGGCCCGACTCCGCTATACCCGGTCCAACCATACTTTTCCTGAAATTTTGATCTGGACTATTCTAACATATTTTCACCCAAGGAATCCATTTCCGGACTCGAAATTACCAAATTCACTGCCAAAAGACAAGAAAGCCCTTCGCAGCCCCTATTTCAGGGTTCCGGGGGCATTTTAGTAATTATACTTTTTCAGGCTTTTCTGGAAAAGTGATCAACTGTAACCCCACCTAAATTTTCCTCCTGAACTTAATGGATTCATCATAACATCAAAAATCCAGCCCCAACCCCTTCCATTGGTCCAGACCAAAATCTGGAATTCTCCGGGAAAAATTGGGGTTTTTGAAATCCGACTCTGCAGACTTGCTCCTTTCTACTCCTAACCACTTTATTAATTATTTAATTACATTAAAACCACTATTTAGGCTCAATTTGACTAGCATAACGCCTAAAATACATAACTTTTCCAAGTTTTCAATCGAAACCAATCCGATATAATTTCACCAATTAAATTACTCACAGCAGCTAGAACAATTAGTATTTGAAGTTTTAGAAGTTACCTTAAGCTCTTTTTTGCTTTTCCTTTAGGCGGATGAAACCCTAACCTCCAAACCACTGAAATTTATGCTTCAAATACCTTAAATAGCATAGAAGAGAAGCTTCTGAGAAGAATTATACACGTTAGATACGAATTCACCAAAGAAATCGACTTATCTTGTGAGATTTTCCTCCTTCTCTCTCTAAAACTTGACAAGCCCTTCTCTCTCTCTTGGCTACTGCAATTCAACAGAAATGGGAGGAGGAAGGTGATGATGTTGCTTTTATCATATATATTATATGATATTTAATTATTTAGTTAATTTCCATTTTCGGATTTTCTACCCAAACTTTAAAAAATCATAACTGAATTTGTAGACCTCATATTGGAGTGATTCTAAAGGTTATGAAACCATCATTGAGTCTAGTTTCAAGAAAAAATATATTCTTTATCTAATTAAAAGCTGAAAATTCCCAGAATTAAATTCTTTGGATGCTGTTCCAGAAAATCAACAGTTTTTCTAGGCCAACTTCAAAAATTCATAACTCTTTGTATATAGCTCTAATTGATTCATATGACCTATCAAATCAAAGACTAGGATGTCTACTTTAATACTATAAAATCTCATAATTTTTGCTCATCCTTTGGTCATACAAAATCGCATGACAAGCTCACTACCTCCCGGAAATTTCACTAGAAGCATTGTTCACCTTTCTATTCCCAATATTTAATTCTCATGGCCATGAATATTCACCATTTTCTTGAGTATCTTACATATTTACAATACATCATTGGTGAATAAAATTTGGGACATTACATATATCAGTTTATAAGTTAGGCAAAATAGTTTGGAGAAAAGAATGACAATATAAATATTTTAAAGTAAATTAAATAGCTTTATTAATCTTTAAAAAAAAAGTCAACTTTATCTTATATTTAATATCATAGAAAGTATTAATGACTCACCAAGAAATAAACCCACATCAAAGAAGGATATTATCACTAGCAAATAGTCTTGGAAAACCATTCGGTGTCTATAGTTTCCTTCAATTCTTAATTTAATATTTGCGTGTTTTCCTCTTCTCATTTAATCCTTTAATTTTACTTTCTTAGTACAATTAACTTCTGTACATAGACTAACAATGCTGATAGAGCAAAGTTACAGGGGCTAACTTTGCTAAAACAGTAAAATTAAAATATTTGATCAGAAGAAAATGCACATCAATACTAAATTAAAAATTGAAGGAAATTACATGTAGCTTAAGAATGGTTTTCCCAATAGTATTTGGTAGTTGCTCATGAAGAAAGGAAAGTATTTGCCAATAGTCATGTGGTCTAGTGACATTAGCTTCACTATCATATGAGAAGTTGCGGATTAAGCTTTTAAGTACATGATCAGAGGCAGTCAGACAGCACTTTCCAAATTAAAAGAATGACTTTTGAACTTGAAATGCTACTTTTTTTAATATAACTGAATATCATTGCATAAAAGGCAAAAATACAAAAAAGATGCCACAACAACCTAGGTTCTTTAATCATCTCCCACCTTAAATGCTACTAAATTTGAACAATGCAAATATGTTGATCCTTGTTACTGAATCCTAAAAAACATTTTCCTTGAGACATTGAAATCTCCAAAGAAACAATGTCATTTACAAGTAACACCAATTACCTAAAGAAACCTTTCTTTCCTCCATGTATACAAGGCTGATGTATAAACTTGGAAGGTACAGATTTGCTAAAAGTTACATGGTTTAAGAACATTATATGCATTTCTTTTCAAACTTATAATAGAACCACAACATGACCGGCCCTGTCAGAATATCCAAAATATTCATCATATAAAGAAAAAAGAGAAGTAGTGAGGGCCCAGCAATCATAGTACTAAAAATACTATCAGTGCCATCTGCAAGAGCTTATGGAACTCTCTTGCCACTGTTCAAGGCCTACACAGCAACTTCAGCCGCATTCCTAACAAGATTGATGTGGACTCATTTGGTAACAAGTTTAACAGGTGATTCATTAGTAGTTGTTTCAGGTGTCTCCACTTGAGTTTCTTGTACTTTCGATCTCTTTAAGGGTCTTCTAATGAATTGCAATGCTCTGGGATGTATCTTCCCAAGTAGTTGCCATTTTCTAGGTTTAATCAGCCCAAGCATCTTCGTCTGCTCTTTTCTAAACTTCCTATTTGCAAACCAGCTACCACTTCGCCATCCCAAGCCATACCTGTATATGTCACCCATGGTGAGGGGCAAAAAAGAAAAAAGCTAACAAAATAAGGTATATCACATTCAGAGAGTGAAAGAGTGCAGATTAGTGTTTGTCATCCTTTATGTCAGCTGGCTTTTCAGAAACAGTTTAATATATGTAAGTGAACGTGTTTCACCATGTAACATCAAAAATTTTATTCACCAAAATTCCTTGCACTCTATAGCATTTAATGGAATTAAATGGTGAATCAAAGAGCACATGAAATGACAAAACAAGACAATTAGTGGTCACACACAACATGATTAAGTTGAAACACATTGTAAAATTTGGATTTGCTGCCAGTGTGTTTTCCTATGCGGCAGTATGGTTGTGTGATGGTTTTGGATAATCAAATAATGTCCAATAAATGTGAAATTTTTCAGAATAAAGTAGACATATCAAGCTTTAATTTGATAGGTCATATAAATCATTTGGACCTGTTCACCAAGAGTTATGTATTTTTGAAGTTAGCCAAGTAAAACTGGCAAGTTAATGTGGCAGTGTCCAATAAATGGTAATTCTAGAATGCTGTGTGTCCAGTTGGCTAAAGGCCTTAAAAATAGACTTAATAAGAGTCACATAGCCTTTAGAACCACTGCAACTGGACATCTATAAATAAAAATATGAATTTTCAAAATTTGATGAAAATTCTGCCGGCTTTTAATCCATGTGCAAAATTAAAAAGGTAATGGTAAAAATATATGGGCAAAATAGTCATTTGGCTAGATTTAATCCAAAGCCTATATTTTTCCTTTTTCTTGTGTGTGGGACGTCCAACATGAATAAAAGCAAGGGAAAATTAATACTTGGCTCACATTTAATCAAGAGGGAGCAATTTTGGCCAAGTAAATGAAGTTTGAAAAGTCAAAAAAGTTGGCATGTGTAAATTGGAAATTAAATAATAGCATTGTAAGGAGGTGGAAGGAGATATTTTAAAGGCTATTAATCTCTTCCAAAGTCTCACACATTTCGTCCAACATGGAAAGGAAAGAGAAACTAAATAGTTGAACATAAATGGTGACTTTTGGAAGCACTTTAAGACAAGGTCATAAAGATGAAAGCATAAGTCAATTATCTCATGCTAATTGACAATTAAAATATTATATATTTCAAAAGGTGTAGGATGATCTTATAATAAGATCATCATCTCTTTTCCTATGACATATTTAGTATAACATGAAGAGGAAAAGGAAAAGATGAAGACTTGGTCAACAATCTCATGCTAAGTACAATAAATAAATATTATTTGAGGAAAGGGAATTTGCTTCTTGAAGAAGCCATTTTTCTCTCCAAAAAGGGAGCTATTTTTGTATGACATGAGAAAGGGAAAGAGAAAATAATACTTGGCTCAAAATAATGCATATGGGAGCATTTTAGACCAAGTATAAAAGATGATGACTTAGGTCATCAAACACATGCAAAAATCATAATTAAATAATATATTTAGAGGAGGTGGATGATGATATTATTAAAGGTCCCTTATCTCTTTCTTTTGGCCATATTTCGGCCAAACATAGCAACCAAGAGAGAGAGAGAGAGCTCATATGAAAGACACAAGAAGAGAAAAGAGAGCAAGATTCAAGAGGCAAACAAGCAAGCAAAATCAAGAGCAACAAGGAGAAGAGAGAAGATAGTTTAGAGAGACAAAGAAGAAGAAACCAAGGTAAGCTTGGAAACTTGTCTTATCTTATTGATTCATGCTTGTTGTTGGTGATTTGGCTGATTGATTGGATTGTTTGGTTGGATTTTGTAATTTGGAAAGTTCAAACCCTAAGGGGAGGTGCTGCCCAATTTTCCATTAATCATGTTTAATAGGTGTTTAAGTGGTTAAACAAGTGATTAGAAGGGAAAGGAAGGAGTTTGGTTGAATGGAATCAAGAAACTCCAAATTTCCCAATTTATTGTAATTTTCGTCCAAACCTGGTTTTGACAGTGTTTGGACTGGATTGTGGTGTTTTTGATTATTCCATTGTGTTTAGAATGGAAAATTGTATAGTGATCATGTATAATATGAAGAACAAAGGCCCTAGAATGTGAAATGACAAAATAAGCCATAAAACCCTAAGTTGGGGCTGCTAAGGGCAAAATCGTTTTTGGGCGGTGAATTTAGTAATTCTGATGTCAAAAATAGATTCTACATGCAAAACTATGTAGGATTAGCCCGGGTCATTAGTTTTGGAAAAGTACGGTTGGACCGGGTACAAAAGGACTTGGACCTTGTCCCTTGGGGCATTTTGGTAATTTTGCAGTTTTAAACCAAGATAACCATCAAAATGAGTTTAAAAGAGTTTAGAGTAGTAGATGAATGAGTATTAACTCAATTCTTGTACATTTGGAATTTTAGGACATATCAATAGCCCAAGCCGGATCAAAGGTATTGAATAGACCATAGAGCAGGAAAGGGCAATTCCAGGTAGTAATTCTATCTTTCATACACTATGTGAACTTGTATATGCTGTGTATGCCATCTTCTGTGATATATATAATGCACTATCTAACTAGGGCGAGAAAAGCACAAGTACCGTTACCCCAATGGCCCCAAAAGGGGATCCAGTTATGAGATTTAGTACCAATAGGGTACATTCCCTAGTCTGTGGTCAGCCCAGCTGAGGTACAGATGATAAGTCAGGGTTCTAACCATGGTTGGTCCTGAATATGTGCACATACCGATGATTGTGATTACAGTGTTATTATTCTGTTGCATTATATGGTACTTGGCATATTTATTTGTTACATTTTATATGATCGATTGTATGTTACTACTGAGATTCGTTTGAATCTTACCCTTATCATAAATGTGAAATATTCCAGCAACGGACAGGGGCTCAAAGAGGCAAAAGCATACTTACCGGCAACTGATGGTTCCGGTGCTGATCAAACAAGATTGTTGGTTATCTAAAGACCTTTTTATTATTTTGATATCTGTAATTACTATAAACACACCCTGTAGGGGATTCCTATAGTGAAATCAAGTACTTATTATCAATATTTTTATGTTATTCCTGTGCGCCCACTGAACTGCGTGCAAACACTAAGATGAATGTGGAAATAAACTAAGATAAGGGTCTTACACACCAGAGAAATATTTACCAATGTGTTGTCAGATTTATAATAACATGAATAGAAGTCTGAGTATTAAGATCTCTCAAAAAGGTGACAGTTGCGTGATTCAGTGCAGGTGTAGGATCGACATTTGAATTAGGACATATGGCATGTCGAGATTGATCATAGAACAAGGGTATAACCTCTAAGTATTTCTTATGACTTGTTACCATGGAGAGAGAAGAGGTATTATGACCAACAATAAATAAAGCTTCATGTAGTATGAACACCTAAATAATTAGTCAAAGGGATTTCACGGAATTGACATGACAGAAGTTGATAATTGCCAAATAGATACCAAGGCAAACCATGTTTACCGACAAACAAAAGAAAAGAAAGGCAAACCATTTCTATCAAACACAGTATCATCCTATAACTTGCGCGCATCACTTCTAACTTCTAACGGATTAAAAGAGTTAAAACAATTTGAAGTGAACAAGAGATTCAGGAAGTTGCCATCCAATTGCTACATTCTTTACTATAAATTTCTCAACTGTCAACTATTATTCCATCAAAGCTAATACTACTTTTATTTGTGTTCCACAACAGAGCAGAAAGAAAAAATAATGTCAAAACTAGGCCATTTTATATATAGAAGAATAATAATAATCAAGTAGGGGGAAAACCCCATGGTTTAAAATGAGGGAACAGAGGACCCAATCAATTACAAGCCCATTATCTCCCAGGAAAACTAGGCCACGATCAGTATAAATTCCCATGTGAAAAGAGCAAGGGAGGTACAAATTACAGGGAACTTTGTTGTTCAATATCTAATTTGTCATAGTCATACTTATACAACAGTTTTTTATCTTTTTATTGCTTTTTTTAAGTTGGGGACAAAGGTCATTTTTCATTTATTTCATTAATATTTTCATTTCCTCTCTCCCCATACCAAAAATTATAGGGTAAAAAAGGTAACCGAAGAGTGTTCATCAGTTCAGTGCAATCAGTTTTTGAATGATCCAAGCAAATTGATTCAGCAATACATCAGGTCAATTCATTTTTTTTTTTAAATGCCTCAATTAACCCAAACCAAACCTTTAGCAATCAGTTAGGTTTAATTCAGTTTAGTCGGTTTTGATCTCAATTTATTCTTTTTATTTTAGTTTATTTAATTTACAACTATGGCTAATTTTTACAAACTTTATATAAAAAGGTCCTATAAATCAAACTTAAGTTTACATTTTTTTTGGACTGAAGTAAGTTTACATATTTAATATACAACTTAATGTCTAATAAATAAAATAACCAAATAAATTATTAATACGACTACCAAATTATAAATCAGAGAAATACCTATTAGTTTGTTGGTTTGGCTCATTCTCAAACCGAAAACTGAACCAAGCTGCTCAATTTTTATTCATTTTAATCCATTGATTCCATTCTAATTTGTTGTTGGTCAGATTGGGTTGTCTCAGTCTGTGTCTGACTGTCCGCGTCAATAATTATGCTTCAAGGACGGGAATTTCTAGAAGTTATCAAGGAGAATGGAAATAAGAAAGAGAGGAGGTTAGGGCTCTGATGTAGCTAGATTGGGAAATCTTGTGGCCAGAACCTTGAGAAGCAAGAGATTTATTCTTTCTCAAAATTTCTAGGTCTTATCTGAGAACAGTTAGGTATAAGAAACAACGAACATACCCAATAACTAAGGTAGTTCCAGCAGTGGCAACACAAGCAGGAACACTGATGCCTCCTGTACCAACAATCTTTCGAATTTCTGGATGTTCAAGATCATAATTGTTTTTCATCTGGCAGAAACAGTAAATAGCAATTTAGCATTTTTAGATGAAAGCTACCAGTGAAGTTTAACTGCCTAAAGCAGGAAAGCACTGAGCTATGCCACCAAGAGGGATTCTCACCACATGGTGACTTGTTCACCATTCAAGAAAGCGCAGAACACATAAATACTAGTTTAATGTTAGAAGGACTCATTCAAATTCAGTAAGCCAAAACGAAAGAAACAGAAGAGCCCATTTTCTATCTTCATTTTCCTCTTGTTTACTGTTCAAGGTGATTGAGGCCTGAATGGCTATATGTTTATAATTTGCTTAGAAAAATTTACTTCACTCTTTTAAGAGTAGCACTTAGCAGATTTCTTATATTCTAAATCTATACCTTTTACACACAAAGTTTGCCTCTGGAAGATTTTCTATAATTAACTATTCAGAATTAATCATGAAAGCTCTTTATAACTAACATCCTATGCATGTGTGTTCAGATTTCGGAGAGAAATTTCAATTCAATGACAAAAAGTAAAATACTTCGCCTAGTTTCTATCAGTTAAAACTAAGTGTTTCTTATTTCTTTTAACCAGGAAAAATACAGAGAAAGGAGAAGTGCAACTTGCAGGCAAACAAAGAGAGAAAAGAGAATGTTAAAGAGAAATTAAGATGTACATAATGCAATATGTGCTTCACCACTAAATAGCAAACTCGATTGCATATGGGGGCAAACGTTGCACCATAGAGGGTATATCAAAATTTGTAAGAAAAACGTAATTTAATAATACTCACAGCTCTTTCAATGGACTCAAGCCTTTGATCAACTTTGCTTTCATGCAAGTGGCGTAAAGTATATCCTGAGTAATAACATTCATGCATCTAATTAGTTCTTCAGAGTACAAATAAAAAATTAAGAATACACTATTCATCAAATTACACTAGGAGTTCAAGAACACAGCTCAAAACTAAACTTCTATGATTCTCAGCCTTCCTTCCTTTGTCATTATTCTTTCTTTTTTTCAGTTTAGTTTTCCCTCTAATGAGATAGCAGCATAGAAATGTATTCCTTCCAATGCCCTATAATACTTTGGATAACAATGCCTCAACACTAAGAACATATTGCTTACAATCTAAAGTGTTAGAAACAAGTTCACAGAACTGAATTTATTTTTTTCAAGTTTCCTCGACAACTTGATGTAGAAAGGATAGTGAAATTGATGGAGATGTTTTGCATAGAATACAAGTTGAGTAGTTCAAGTAGAGAAACGCTATTGGAGTTATCTGTAATAAGAAAGTACTTAATAAGCTTAAAGGAAAATTTTATCAAATTGACTAGCAATGTTAAATTGTAGTGAATGTTGGGCTTTAAAGGGACAACAAGAGCATAAAATTGGTGTAGTAAAGATGAGGATATTGACATAGACATCTAGTCATATATTAAAACATAAGATTCAAAATGAGCATATAAAAAGAAGAGTAGAAGAAGTGCCTATTTAAGAGAAAATGGTAAAAAATCGTTTAAGGTGGTTTAGGCATATACAAAACAGCCATTAGAAGTGCGGGTGAGGAAGGTTGGAGAGACATAACGGAGTCCTATGAAAAGAAGTAGGGGAAGACTACAAAGAACGCCCAACACAATCATTGAACGCGACATTTTGGCTAACAATGTATCTAAGGATTTGGTTGCTGACAGAGCATAATAGCATCGCCGACCCCGCCTAATAGGATAAAGCTTGTTGTTGTTATAACCAGTCCCACCTTGCTTCAACTTTCCTTAGTGGAGTCATATTCTATAACATATCTATTCACAGTAATTTTATTCAGGATTGCATGAATTTAGCTATCAACCCATTTGTCATCATCCAAATCCAATTTCTCATTATCTGAGATGAGATTATAAGTGTTATTGAAATCATGGATTAAATGTCCTATCCAAGCTAAGGAACTGACTCTGAATAATCCTGACGAATGATGATTGAGGCGGGATTCGGCATTTTTAAACCACACTCACCCTCTCCTTCTGCTTACATAAAACAGGTATATATTCAAGTCATTGGCAATAGAAAGGCTTGATAATTTGCAATGTTTGCTAATCCAAAATATGTGAAAAGCCTACCATTCTCTAGTAAAAGGAATTCACATCAGGGAGTGCTTTCTTTAAACAAGCTTTCAGCAACTTAATTCTCCTTTTATCATTCACAAAACATTTTAATTAACACGTGTCTAAAGTTAAAGAACCATACATTAGTAAAAGCACATATTATTATATGTAGTCAAAAATTGCATATTCATCCCAAAAGACAACAACAACAAAACAACATGGATAAAGAAATAACAATGAAGGTAACACACCGATCCAAGCTGTGGCGACTGATGCCACGGAAGTCCCAACTGTAAACACCACCCGATGCCTCTCAAATGTGTCCTAATAAGTTGAAAATAAAAAAAAGAAACAACTCAACCGGCAAACCCTCCAAAAAGTTAATCAAAATCAAACAAAAAAATTATCGACCACAAATTATTATTGTGGTCAAATTGGGAAAAATAAACCAAAGGAAGAAAGGAAAAGATAAGAAATGGAGAGTACCTTGGTTGAGAAAAAAGTGTCCTGCACAGCAGCCCATGAATGTTGAGCCTTTCTCTTAACGTTGGGTGCAGAAAATGAACCCAAAATGGAGGCCCCAGAACTCCGCAGCCGCTGCATAGTGCATTCGACTCGAGATCTACTTTCCGTCGGACGATCCAACGGCGAATGGATCGCCGAGTTATGGCAAAAGGTGATGCCCAGAAAGCGCGAATTAGAACTCGTACCCTCGGGAAGATGGAATAAAGTTCTTCGGTTTTTTATAAATATTCCGTTGGTCAGATCTCAGGTGCGACTTCGTTTTTTTCATAATTTAAGGTGGAAAAATATTACTACTTCCGCGTAGGGGTGGGTATGGGCATGGTGAGACTCATGTCCGATGCCCTGCTTAAAGGATGAACGGGTTGTATTTTATAGTCCGATGCCTGACTCTGTCCGCTTAAAGTCTTAATAATTTTGGGCTGGGTAAGGGTGGGTTGGGTAGGGTGGGTTTACCTGTCCAAGTGATAACGCCTTATCTTATCCACTTATGAAAAAAATAATTCCTTACGAATTTCATAAACATTCCTGTAGTTACTAATATCATATATATCTTAACTTCGCCCTAAGTAATATAAACTTCAAATACATTCGATGATTTCACATCTTGGGATATTTCAAAATAAATCTACAACTTGAGTCTTGAAATTTAAAAAATACCATATGTCTTAACAAATATCCATACTTTAAAAATTAAACAACATCCATAATTCATTATAAATAAGAAAACAAAATGATTGTAATTAAAGCCGTGAAGTCAAAGTAGTTTGCATCAATTCAATGTCCCAAAAGTTGATCAAATGATGAAGTATCTGGAAAGAAAATAAAAAGCAACTACTACCTCCGGTCCTAAATATAGGATAAAGTTCGTAGTGCAAATTGCACTACAAACTTTATCCTATATTTAGGACCGGAGGGAGTATAATTTAATACAACATAAAGTAAAGAAGAAAGGAAGAAATCTACTTGTAAATAGTGTTTAGTGGTTAAGGCAAAAAAGAGAGGATCAGAAGAGTATTATACATTAGACAATATATATTTTAAATAAAAATATATATATGAAATAATATTTAATTGATATGAAATTTTATATTTTAAATAAATAAAAATAATTTTCAGAGCAGGGCCAAATGGGCAGGGCAGCACCCCTTGCCCGATGCCCGGCCTTGCCCGGTTATTAGCCCTCCCAAAGCTGCCTAAAATTTTTTCAAGCCACTTTTTTAGGGCTGGGTTGGGCAATTTTTTACAAGGTCAGAGTGGGCGCACGGCGTACCAGGCTACTGGGCACCATACTCACCCCTACTACTTCGTATTCTAAATACAAACTTAATTGATATTTTTTCGTAAAATTAAGAAAGTTAATTAATTTATTTTAAAATAATTATATTTATCATTTTTTAAATTAATTTATTTAATTTATAAATCTATATATAATTTAATCATATATAATATATGACATGATTGAGTAATTTATTTAGTTTTTTTAGTCTTTTCAAAAAAAAATTAGCTAGGTCTTATATTTAATACTAAATGTGGTATTAAGCAACTTATTATTTTAATTTTAAATTTGTTAGTGTGTTTATTCCATATTACATCTTTGTAATTTTATTCTTTCAGCACCTTTAGTTTTAGATGCTTTTCTTCATCAGTATTATTAGGTAAGCTAATTGTACTAATAGAATAAAATTAAAATATTTAATAAATATAAAAAACAAAAAATAAAAAATTAGAAATTGAAGGAAATTATAATTATTTAAGAATAGTTTAACCTTAAATTAAAAAGGCATGATAATTCAAAGAGCAAATTAAAAGAATTTTAAAATCTAGGAACCAAATTACTTAATTATGCATAGTTCAAGGACTATATACAAAGATTCCCTAAATAATGTGGTTGGGAAGCCAAGACACAGTTTTAGAGTGTGAATATTAACTACAACTTCTCATTTAATCATCTTCAATTGTGAATTAGTAATTTGGTTCCTAGACTTCAAATTACTTTTACCTTACTCCTTGAGTTATGATGCCTTGTTTGTTAATTTGTTTGAATTAACTCTTAGAGAATAAATTCTGAAAAATGTGAATAAAAAATAGATGTTAATTAAAATATATTTTGTGAAGAAAGTGATATTGTTAAATTGAAAATATTTAGATAGTTGTAATCGGAATCACTTTTTCATATATATATATATATAAGTTAATATGATATTTGCCCACAAATAGTTTGCAAAAATATCTACATATAAAATGAAAAATTATTTATTTTTACTTTTAAATAATAAAATATATAAAATGAAATTTCAAAATTATCATACTAAAATGAATAAAAAAATATTATTGTTGATTAATGTTAAAATAATAAAGGCATCTTTGAGATGGAAGAAGAAGCTACTAAGAGCGTGTTTGAATCAACGTTTGAAAAGTATATTCATATAAATCGAGACAAAACTTATCTCACATATTTGCTTCATGTGCTATAAATCATATTGAAAAACAATTTTTACCTCTGATCTAAATAGGTGGCTATGGCTCATCTGCTCATGCAACTTTGAAAGGATCGATATAAGGGTATTTATGGTATAATATTTCTAACACTCAGTATTACAGCAGCCATATATGAAGGAAAAAGCTATTTTGCTCAGCTTGGGCATTTGGGTGATTCGATCCGTATCAAAACCAATATTTTTTTTCATAAAAAAGTGCTGTTTTAAAGTTTCCAATTATCATTGATCATTTCCATTCACCTATTTTTGGTAAAGAAAACATTAAAAATATTGTAGTTTAGGCCAATTTAATCATTTTCATAGTAGTTTAATAGAATAGTACATCACCAACTCTTTTTTGTTGTTAATTCATTTTCTTTTATAGTTAGCTTAAGAATTAAATAAAAACCTTCTCAAAAGAACGCGATCCGAACCATTCCTTAGTTTTATGTTTTATTTAACTCTAAGGTGACTAAACTCGCATCAACATCTATTATATATATGCTTGAATATTGATCAAGTTTTAGCATTAAGCAATGGAACTCGGCTACGTAATGCTCATCTATCTTGGTAAAATCCATGATTGAAGCAAAAACACGGAATAGGTCACAGCCCAATTAAAAAGTTCCTATTCATTGCAAATTTGAATCCTTCTAATAGTTATTTTCCTTTTCACTTGAGAAGATAGTTTTCAATTACTTTTTCATTCGCTATGACCATAAACAAAAGTTAAGGACAATTATTATATCATATGGGTTTCTATCAACGAAACATGTGTTTACACATGGGCTAATATGTGTTGCCCTTAATTTCTAAAATAAAATCCATTGAAAGATTGAAGACTATTTTGCATGATGATGAAAGAATTCAAAAGTATACAACTAACAATTTTGTTTACAAAGAGGTGTTTCGAAATTTGAATACATCAAGTTGATTAGTTCTTTTTTGGTACTTTAAATTGTATCAAACCAAGCATAGTATTACAGTACTGTTGTTTGAAACATCAGTTGAACATGTTTATTGTTCTAGTAAAGTTGTTTTTTTTTTTTGCCCAAAAATTGATCTAGTTAAATTGATGCACGTGTTTTGTACCGATGCTTGAGCACTTTTCAGCCCCCTTTTTTTTGGGAGAGGGGTGTTTCCATTGATTTTCCTCTCCATTTACTCTCCATTGAGTGTATCTACCTTTAGATCAACTTTTAATGGTTGAGATTTATCATTGTGGATTTTTATTATAATTTTATTTTTTACATATTATTAAATCTCGACTATTGATAGTTGATCTAACGGTAGATACACTTAATGGAGAGTAAATAGAGAAGGAAATCAATGGAGACACCCCTCTCCCCTTTTTTTTCGGGTAACCCCATCTGACCTCCAATGTTGCGGTTGCGTTATGAAACAGAAACATTTTAATTACAATAGCCTTAAATAAAAAATATAGAAAATGTTTTAGGGAACTGAAAAATAGTCTGATGATTGAGACGAAATATGGGATCAAATGCCAGCATTATAACTGTCATCAATATTTAATATTCTTATATTCAATAAATTAATGTTGACCACAAAATAAATTAATATTAAATTTTGGATTCTCTCATCGAAATTTAATAGTATATATTACAGGTTTAGTCATCTAAATTTACATTAGATTTTCGAAAGTCCTTTAAATTTATAAATTGTTAATTAATCTTATTAACTGAAAACTGCTAACTCAGCAAATTTAAATGAGGCTCTTCTATGCTTGCTAAGGATATTTAAATTTTAATCTTTTAATATAATATTTTATATTTAAAATTAAAGTTTCACAAAAACTGGAAATCTCTTCCTCTTCTTCAACAATGACCTCCAGACCCAGTCGCGACTGCATATGTAATTATGTCTTGAAGTTGTAATATCTTGTCTCCAATATTCAAACTGCAATTATGCCCAAAACATTGGTCCTCGTTATGGGGATTTGTATAAAAAACGAATCAGGTGCGGCCCATTAGCAAGCTTTTTAGCACGTGCATGTGGTGGTCAGATTTTACTTTGTATATCACTTGTGGTCGCAATATATAGAAGGAAACTATAGAACCTATCATCTCATCAATTGCAGCTGGAGCAGTTGGGTTTGGAGAAGTGGAGAGGCCATTGCCCAAGTAGAAGAGGAGGAGAATCAATCCAGTTTTTGTGAAACTATGCAGCAGGTTTATTTTAATTTTAAAATATAAAATTATTATATTAAATTATTAAAATTTAAATATTTTTTTTTGTCAGCATTGTACAGTCTCAATTAAATTGGATGAGTCAAACATTTTTCGTGAAGAAAACTGACAAAAGACTGAAAATACAGAGTTTATAAACTTAGAGATTAAGTTAAAACTTGATGTAAACTTTGACAGCTAAACAAATACTTTAGCCTATAACTAAAGATGCAGACATCCATTTATTTTCTTATAGAATAAATTATAGTTAAATTTCTTTATGTAAAGATGATACGGCACCCGCACATTTTGAGCATTGGATTAAATTATGACATTATAAAATATATTTTTAAACATTAATTTATTTTTATCTTATATTTTTTGGGTTAAAAATTAGTTTAAATTTAAAACTGTAATTTTTATTTCAGTTTTGAATAGATTTAATAATTTAATAATACTGTATATGTCATATAAATAATTTAATATTTGGAAATTCCTCGCCCACTTGTCCTTTGATCTCACTCCGAGACTCTCGCTTGTTTCCTCCTTGTCATTGTGTATGCGTTTTCTGGGTTCTGATATGGTCACTCAAGTGATCTGGGGCTCACTCGAGTGAGGGTAAACATCAATCAGGTGTGGTTGGGTTCCACTCGAGTGATTCAGTGAGATTCTTCATTTTTCCTTCAGTTTCAGTGTTTCACTTATGCAAAAGTGCAAGAGTGTGTCTCAACACTCGCAAGCATTCTGTCTCGCTCGAGTGTAAAGGCCAGTACTCGAGTGCTTCTCTCCTTTGAAATTTCCATTGCTCTTGGGTTCTCACTTTCTGGACTTCACTCTTTAGTGCTCGAGTGAAGCATTTGGCTATTACTCGAGTGAGGTTCAGTGTGCTCAAGTGTCCCTGTCTCTGAAAAGTTCTTGTGCTCTCGGGTGCTCACTCGCTATCATTCACTCTCTGGTACCCGAGTGCAGACTGTACCACCACTCGAGTGAGGCCTTCTTCACTCGAGTGTCAGTGCCCCATTACTCGAGTAAGGCCATCTTCACTCGAGTGAAACAGTGAGAAATGTCAGTGTTTGTGTTTCCAAAAGGGGATCCCTGGGGTAGTTCTTCCAACCCTTTAAGGTTTTTATTAAAGGCATATATGCATATATGAATATATAAGTGGTAAAGAAACAGTAATGATAACCAAATTAAGTATTGTGAAGTTATTGAGTATTGGAATAAGTGGTGACGTATCGTCCTTAATTATGACTTTAGGATTTGATATTTGCCCAGAGCGTAGAAGGCCTGTGCTTGCTCAAGAACGGAAAGACCAAGGTAGTGATACTTTATCCTATATCATGTTTATTGCATCGCTTGTATGCATTAGTCATTGAATATAGTGAGGGGACGTGGCGAAAGCCCAGACTTGAATACAGATACAGTGAAGGGAACGTGGCATAAGCCCAATCTCAAATACAAATATAGTAAGGGGACGTGGCGAAAGCCTGACCTTGTATACAGTGAAGGGGACGTTGCAGTGTGCCCGGCGTCGAATATTGATTGATACATTGTGATATATGTTTACTTGCTTTGTATATATGCATCATATTCATAAACTGTTGCTACTGAGATTCTTTTGAATCTCATTCTTTCCAAATAACATTTTTAGACAGGGCAAGTGGATCGAGGAGCAAGCAAGTGGACAAGGGCGATTAGGACTGCTGGTGGTAGTCTTAGCTAGTTTCTTTTGGTTTTACATTGAACTAGTTATCATTTTGGAAAAATGTACATATTGAATAGATCATAGCATGGTAGTTTTGTGTAATCCCCAGTATGGATACTGAGATAGGCAATGATGCCTTATATAAACCTTTGGATTAATGTTATTATCCCGGGTGTATGTCGGAAATTGTGTTGATACTTTGATATTGTATATGTGACTGACCGAACATGCCTATTGCTTTTACTTTGAAATGAATGGAGATCTATTTGTACAAGTGTTATAAAAAGTTTTTAATTACCCCGGATCTCTTATTCAATTATTAAATGTGTTTAAACGCTTAATCTCGGCTTTGATCGTGACAGGGGTTACACGTCATCTCCCCACGTAAGATCAGGCAGATTATCTTTAATTATCTCTACCTCCAGGTCTACTCATCAAATTCTCGGGCGAACCATTATGTCTTTCAATTCCACAATGATTCACCACTTCCGAATAACCAACGGTGCATACACATAATCCAGAAATCACATATATCCAATCAACAAAACACACATGTGTATACACAACCACAATCACAAATCATCTTCTACCACCAAGGTAGAGATCTAAGGGAGCTATCCTAGCAAATTCCTATACTTGCCAGGAACTGCAGCTCTAATACCAAAAATGTAACTCCCTTCGTAATTATATCCGAAATACATGATTAAAGTGAAATAGAGATCAATAATAAACAAAGCACAATTTCAAACCCATCTACCAGACGAGATTTTCACAAAAAGCTTTTTAAAATTCAAATAACCTGGTCTCATATTCACATTTCGAATACAATTACCACTCAAAGATAAATCACATTCATATAAATATCAGAGTGCACAACATAATAATCTCGACAACCCTGGGTTTATACCTTTACAAAAGGGTACACAAATTCCCTTATAGGGGATTACACAAATCTATCTCGAATACATAATCGAATCTTTATCCACATATACACATCCCAACTATGGTAACCAACTACTAAAATCTCATCTCGAAGGAGATCTCGTGGCCCTGGGTGCCAGCTCCATCCTCGATCTACTACCCTGTCTGAAAGGTTAGTAGGGGAGGGTAAGATTCTAGAGAATCTCAGTAGGAAAATATTACCAATATGCATATACGATATATGTTTAATGCATAACATGCTTGCATAACTCATGCTCACACACAATGACAAATCTGTAAGCTTAATGCTTCGAACAATATACTTATGGCCATAGTATAAATTGAAACATAGCTTCAAATCATTCATACATGTGTCAAATAATCAAGCAAAACAAAAACATGCATCAATACACCAGAACAAATATCAAATATATGCAAGAGAGGTAAGTTCCCTACACCGGTCTTTTCCACGTGTGCTCCAGCACCAGCAACTCTCGATCAAGGCGAACATCAAACCCCATAACCAAAGCAAGGACATAGGGTTAATCCCTTTTCCAATTCCTTAACTTTCAAACAATTAAGTTGGTTATCATTTAAGACCTTTAGGTGGCTACTCAAAGCCTAAATGTAACCCCCTTCGCGATCAAGGCCGAGATTAAGTTTATAATCAAGTAATTAAGTGAAGTTATAGACCTTAGATGATTTGGGACTTATTAAAAATAATCTTTTGTCCAAAATCAGGGTTTACAAAAACTTTTCAAAACCTGTTTACAAAGGTCTCATATTCACATTAAAATACACAAATGGCCTGTATAGGTTGATTCCATTTATAGATATCAGAGTACAGCATAAATTCCCGACACATCTGGGTTCCATTAATTAAATAAGGGTCTACATGGCATAATTGCCTATAAGGTTTCCCATAACAAGGGGATTACACAATTATTATCCAACATATATATATGTAATTCCCAACCGAAAATATATCCAAATGATTTACAGAATGATAACCAATTTCCAAAATAAAACTCCTAGCCAGGAGCTCTATCTAATCTTCGTCGCTCGCTTTCCTTTGGATCCTTCAGCCCTGTCTAAAATTTGTGTTTTGGGAGAGTGAGATTCTAAAGAATCCCCGTAGTAACAAATCACTCATAGTATGCACAACAATAAGGCATGAAAGCAAATCATCACACACATATGGTAACTACAACGGTAGTTATAACGGCAAGGGCAGGTATGACTCATGTCACCCTTACATTTACTCACGTTGTATTGCACCACAACAGTTCACACAATATATTTCACCACAGCTGGGATTCATATAAAGCATTTCATACGCAAGCCATACATGCAAGATATACAACACACCGACCCATGGGTCAATTCACAAAGATCCATGTCGATTACAACATCACTACAACGGCCGAGCTAGAGATGACCAACGTCAATCCCTAAACGGCCCACGCTACATTGTTGACGTTGTAATGGACCATGGCACATACAGTTCACAAAACTCAATGACAACTCATGTATACCAAAACATCATACACAACATGAGAGAAGAGTCACTACCTTGATCGTTCCGTTTGTGTCCTAGCGCCAGTCTCTCCCGAGCAGGGCAAATGTCAAATCCTATATTCATAATTAGGGACGAAATATCAATTCTCTATACCAACTCTCAATGACTTCTTAACACTTAGTTTGGTTATCATTATTACTCTTTTAGTACCCATGCATAACTCTATCAATAGCTCTAAAGGGTTGGAAAACTATCCCCAAAAATCCCTTCTTTGAAAGCTCAAACCTGATATTTTTCACTGTTTCAATCAAGTGAAGACGACCTCACTCGAGTGATGGTACGGTCTGCACTCAGGTACCAAAGAGTGCATGACAGTGAGTGAACACCCATGAACACAAGGACTTTTCAGAGACTACAACACTTGAGCCCACTGGACCTCACCCGAGAATAGCCAAATGCCTCACTTGAGCACTAGAGAGTGAAGTCCAGGAAGTGAGGACCCGAGAGCACAAGAGATTTCAAGGATCAGAAGGACTCGAGCACATCCCATTGCACTCAAGTGAGTACCACATACCCGTGAGTGAGAAGGCACACTCTTGCACCATAATCGCGAGTGACAACCCGAGATGTAAGTCCTTGGTGTCAAATATACCTGTACTCGAGTGATAGAAAGCTCACTGAGTGATGTCCCACCGCACTCGCAAGTGAGGCAATACTTACCTTTGACTATGGTAGTGCAACAAGAACATAGAGAGTAGAAAGGAAGTTTGCACTACCTCACTCAAGTGGAACTCATCACCACTCGAGTGTTATTCACCCCACACTTGAGTGAATCCCAGATCGCTCGAGGGATTCTATTAGAAACCAGAAAACATAGCAAAACTGACCACATTTCCTAACACTTGCTCAATTGATCCCAATAGACCCCAAAACTTCTACCAAAGCAACTCCCACACAAAAACATCTAAGGAATTTAATAGAATCATCAGAATTATCCAAATCCTACTCCATTATCATGCTTTGGTTTTGGGCAACACAAATCACCAATTTTCAATATCACTAAACTCATAATCAAATTTCCCAATCAATCCTATCTATCCATATACATTTCCAACATACCAATACTATGCCAAAAACATGCCAAAAGCCCAGTGGTCATCATTTTCGGATTAAAGGCCAAAATTTCTAGAAATTTCAAACTAATCCATTTGGTATAAAACTTATATAGATATATTAGTCTTACTTACCTCTTTCACTTTGCCAAAGAGATTCCTTGATTCACCAACCTTCAAAATTTTGTTTGGGTGCAAATCAACCCCAATAGGCACACTATAAACACCAAAATGAAGCTCTCACTCCAAGGATCAACATTAATGAAGTGAGTTTAAGCAATAGAGGCCATTTGCTTACCTTAATCACAAGCTCTTTCTTCTTCTCACTTGGCCAACAATGGAGAGAGAAAATGAGAGAGAGATGAAGTGAAGAGATGAAGGAAATAATGATCCTTCCACACTCCCATGCTTCAACCAAAAATGAGGGGGGGAGAGGAGAGAGAAATAATTAAAAACTCAATTTAAATTTTCCCTATTCTCCCTCCACATGTGTGCTTGCCAAGTGTCACAATGCCATTGGCTTTCATGAATTAAACACCCAATTAGCTTCTCTAATCCCTCCATTAGCCATTTAATCACACATCTTATTTTCCTCTTAGTTAGTAATTAATTTCTCCCTTAATTACCAACTCATGGCCAAAAATTACATTCTTCCAATTTCTCACTAATTATGGCACAGTAATTAAAATTGCCATAAAACACATAATTATCCATATTTAATTTCACAATTATCCATAATAATTGTCATTAGCCCTTAATCAAAATTTAGGGCATTACACTAAACACATGCCCAAAGGGTTGGGAGAAACTTAACCAAAGACCATCTTCCGAACCCTCGAAACCCCATTTTTGACTGCATCACTCGAGTAATGGATGACGCACTCGAGTGATGGATGACTCATACACGAGTGAGGATGGCTTACTCGTGCGAGTGCTTGGTCGAAAGCACAAACAAAAACCAGAAATACTCACTGCACTCGAGCACTAGGATCAACACTCGAGTGATACCCCCATAATCACCCGAGTTCTACAAAGTGTGGCATATGAAGTGACCATCCGAGAGCAACAGAAAACCCAGAGCTAGAAGCGCACTCGAGCACTAGCTCTGGCACTTGAGTGATGGCACAAAACTCGTGAGTGCTAACACACAATCTTGAAAAATCAACTGCGAGTGACAACTCGAGAAGCGGGCTCATAGTGAAGAAGCACATGATCACTCGAGTGAGACCACCATCACTCGAGTGATAAACCATATCACTCGCAGATGAGGAAGTGCACTCTTGCTTCTTCCACTTGCAAGTGCAACCAAAAGGAAAAGGAAAAGGAAAAATATGATGATGCACTCGAGTGAGACCCCTGTTCACTCGAGTGAGGCTCTATCAGAAGCTAGAACGCAGCAAATATTAGAATTTTCCCTAACTTCCAACATATGTTTCCAATGGTCTCAAAACTCTAACACAAAGTTACTCCCACATAATTTTACACAAGGAACACATTGGAAACCTCAAAACACCCAAATTCACATCACAATGACTCCCCCTTGGTCACACTTATTGCACACTTTACCCAATTTTACTAACTTTGCTTCCAATTATCCAAACCAATCCTAATGGCATCAAAACACACCATGACACCATTTTAACCACAATAAAACATGCAATTCATACAATTACATGTCACATAAAATTAGGGAAAATCCATAATTCACATAACTTAACCAAAAGTCACAAAACTTAGATAAAAAAGGTACAAATACTCACATCTTCCTTTTCCTCTTCCTCTTCCTCTTCCTCAAACTTGTCCCTTGATTCCTCATCTTTCAAATTTCCTCAAGCTTCAAAACACCTCCTTTCTCAAATCTAAAACCATAGAAATGAAGCTCTCATCACTATGAATAACTTTATAGAAACGTATTTGAGCTTAAGAGGACAAGAATAAAGCTAAAACATCACCTTCCCATTTCTCTTTCCTCCTTCCTTTTGGACAACAAAGGAGGCTTGGAAGAGAGAGAGATCATATTTTTAGGGAAAGAGGCCATTTGGCCGACCTAGAAGGGAAGAGAGGAGAGAGAAAAGAGTTGAAATCTTTGACCAAGATCCAAGGGTCCATATTGTGCCAAGTGTCACAATATCAACACACCTCCCATGAGCTCACATAGGCACACATGCATGGGATTCCACCCTTTGATCTATTGCATAAGTCAATCACAACCATTGATCTTCAAGTTACCAATGAGTTTTCTCTTCAGCAACTGACCAATTGGTCGGTAACTTTACCATTTTGCCCCTAATTATGGTAATTCCTCTTGAATCACCATCAAACACATTTTCTCATTCTTTTAGCCATAATATGCGCCCTCCCTATATTTTAAGTCAATTTAGATGTTAATCTATAATCGAGCTTAAATACAGGGTTTCGACGCTACTCACAACACATTCAAATCACAAAGCATATCACATTCTCCAAAAGTGGTTATTTATAAATAATCTCATCTACTTTTGAAGTCATTAGCCCTTAACCAAAATTTAGGATATTACATTAAGGTGGTGCACAGGGAATGTGAAACCATTAATTGCATGCATGAAGGAGGGGATGTTAAGTCAACCAAGGTAGTTGGGGAATATTCTCAAGGAAATAGTAAGGTGTATTTAGTTGAAAATCTCAAATCATCCATAAATGAGAAATGAGCAAGTAGGAAGTAAGTCTGCACCACAACCTCTGCGTTGGTAAATTGAAGTTATAAAAGGAAGGCAATCAGGTCAAAAGGCTAATAGCTGGGCCGACTTAAACTAGCCCAAAGTTACAATCCCATAAATTAAAATAAGTGAGGTGTCCTTTCAATTGGGTCAAGCTGAGTTAAAACTAACTTTTCCAGCCTAAAAGAATACTAATTAGGGTGTGGAGTTAGTGGAGCAAAATGAAGATATGGAATATGCCCAACTTGGTGGTGCTGCAAATTAGTATGGTGAAGAGGTGGGTGAATTGGCAATGCAAGTTGCATGTATAAATTTAAAAAGAGCAGCGGATGACAAGTGGATGTCTCCATTAGCTAAATGGAAAAAATCCCACTCATAAGAATCCCTTGGGTTTGTGGAAGAAAAGCAGCATGCTGAATGGTATTTACAGAAAGTGGCCAATAGGGAAAGGATCTCTTATATAAGTGCTTTATTCATTACTGAACTAAATGAGTCAAATTCAGGAGCTAAGGTAAATAAGATTTCATTTGATAATCTTTTGAATTTATCCTATGAGGCTGTTAATCAACAAGAAAGGTGACGGATAGGGGAGAGAGGGAAAGTGAAAAAGGTATTATTTTAAAGGTGAGATCTCATCCTCGATTAATGAGAAGGGTCGTGACTGGCCTTCTCCAATCACTAAGGAGCTATGATTCTTGCCAGGAACTGTCAAGCTCTCAGAACCACTTTGACAGTTCAAAATCTAAGGTACCAGTACCAGAAGTATAAACCAATGATTGTATTCTTATGAAAAACTAAAATCCAAAGGGATAGAATTGAAAAAATTAGAAGAAAGTTGGGTTTTGATTATGGTACATATTATGACCTTATAGGTAGATCGAGGGTTTAGCTTTATGGTGTAAAGAAGGGGTGGATCTGACTGTAAGTGTGGTGAGTAGATTTATTATTAATGTTGAAGAGGTATTGATCGATGGGAAGATTTTTAGATCAATGACATTCTTCTGTGAGTCGTGTGATCCGATTTTGAAAAGAAGATGAAGGCTGAACTTAACAAATCTCAAACCTGCCTCCCAAATCTTATAGTCATAAATGGGCAACTTTAATGCCCTACTATATCAATCGGATAAGGAAGGTGGTCATTGAGTACCAGAAAGGGAATTTGAGAGCTTTAAAGACTTTATGTCTGTATGTGAATTATTATAGCTGGAGACAAAAGGAAACAAATTTACTTGGATGAATATGAGGGATGGTGAAGGACTTATAAAGGAATGTCTAGATAGAGTAGTCATAAATGGTGTATAGAGATGGTCTTATCCAAAGGGATTATGTTATGTGTTAGAGGTTGTTGGATCTGACCATACCCCTCTTCTGTTACATTTTGAGTATAAAGATGCTTTATCCCAAAGATCTTTCGATTTGACCAAAGATGGCTTCAACATCCAAACATAGAGAATCTTGTGAAATCTAATCAGGAGGCAGAAAATGTCAATCTGAGTTAAGAGGATTGTGCTATAACCTAAAATCTTTTAGCTCAATTTTATAAAACAATAGTAAAAAGGAATTCAGAATAAATATCAATTGGTTAAGAAGCTGATGAGGCAGATTAATGAATGTTTATCAAGGGCTAATGATGAGAATCTGACCAAAGAACTATCAGACTTAAAGAAGCAATTGGAGGAAGCATGGAAGCATGAAGAACTTTACTGGGCACAAAAATGATGGGTTTAGTGGCTAAAGTGTGGTGATCAAAACATAGTTTTTTCATCTCACTACAATCATGAGAAGATATAGAAAAAGGATAGCAAGTTTAAAGGGTGGAGATAATCAGTGGATTGATGGTGAAGAAGCTATTGGCCAATGTTTAAATAAGTTTTATTCTGATCTGTTTGAGTCCTTAGGGCCAAGAGATTTTGTTGGAATACTACAATACATTGAACCTAGTATTTTGTGTGAAGAAAATGAAATATTGATTAGGATCATTACTAAAGAAAAAGTTAGAGAAGCAGTGTTTAGTCTTGGGGGCATAAAAGCACCAAGGCCGCATGGTTTCACAGGATGCTTTTATAAAAAACATTGGCACATCATTGGAGAATAGGTGTGTAATTTAGTTACCAATTTCATTGAATCTAGTTTTTTGTTAAATGTTATTAATGAAGCAGATTTGGTTTTGATTCCGAAACCTGAAAGACCAGAATTTGTTAATAAGTATAGGCCCATTAATTTGTGTAATTTTCCCTATAAAGTTTTTCCCAAGGTCATGGCAAACAGGTTTAAACCGCTTCTTGATAGGCTCATTTAGAAGTGTCAAAGGGCTTTTATCACAGATATAGTTACCCAGAACAACATCATTATTGTCCATGAGACTTTCCACCATTTGAAAAGTAAAAAAGCATACTCAAAAATGGCTATCAAGCTTGATATGAACAAGACTTATGTTTGTGTAGAATGGGGGTTTTTTGGTAGCTTTAATGCTAAAAATGGGATTTTCCAGTAGGTGGGTTGAAAGGATATTATGGTGTATATCTTCTGCCCATTTCTCTATCATGATGTCTAATAGAAGAATGTATGAAATGGGTCCTAAAAAAGGGCTATGTAATACCAAAAAATTTGGAGCTAAAGGATAGGGAATAATCCTAAATAAAGTAGGCTACTAAGCCTAGTTTACTAAGAGTCCCAGAAATGCATAAGAAACTTAATGACTTTTAGAAACCGCACTCAGAATAGAATATGAAATTTAGTGTGAATTAGTTGAAAGAAAGTACCTGATTCCTTTAAGATGTGTCAGAATGACATAAAACCTAACTCGGATCCAAAGCAAAAGGGAAATGGTGTCTATAAAGAAGCAAAATAGAGAACTAAAAGAACTAATGGCACAAGAAATAATTTTCCATAATCAATGGCAAAAGAGACAATTGCCACTTGATATTGAGGTTAAAATTATAAGACAAAATGAAGGGCTAGGATTTGCTCTCCAAAAGTAAGAAGTAATTATGAGAATGAAAAGAAAATTTTCTCTCTCTTAATGCCATGGAAGCCATCCAACTTAAGGGCAAAGAAGGAAGAGGAAAGCTTGATCAAATAGTCAATGCTTCTTTAAATTTTTCCAACTTAGAAAGTTTGCCCAAAAAGCAAGACAAAGAGACCAAATTGGTCTACATTTCCTCTCCCTTTTTTAGAGTGAATTTCAGCCAAGTAAAAATAGAAAAGGAATGAGAAAATCCTAATTCAATTAAATAAACTACACATGGTTAATTGACTTTAGGCTTGTCCAAGTAGAATGAATTGTGGCCACATATTATTTTCTTTTTCTCTTATTTCTTTTGGGCCAATATTTCGGCCAAGTTTTCAAGTGTAATGGTAAATGAAAAAATTAGAACATTATACTCTCCCTCTTACTTACACAAGTCGGCCAAGGAGCTTGAGGAAAGAGAAAAGAAAGACAAGAACAAGGTGAGCACTTTTATTTAGATTTTCACCTTCAAGATCACCTCTCTAGCTCTTGAGGTCTTCATGAATGTTGTTCTTCTCACTAAGAGCTTCATTTCTATGGTCTTTTTTTTTTTGAAGAGGAGGTTTTTTGAGTCATCCTGTAAGAGCCAAAGTTGGAGAATCAAGAAAAGAGCCTAAGAAAGAGCAACAGGTAGGCAAGAGTTTCCCTTTGACATATATATTGTGTTGTTTGGTGGACTTTGTTGGGCTTGTTCTTGCTTCCCTAATTTCATCCACTTACGGTTTTCTAGGGTTCATGAAGCTTTAATCATATGCATGCAATTATATGATGTTTTAAAAGCATGTGAGCTAAGTTTGGTGGTTAAACTGTGAATTGGTAGACTGTTATGCTGAACCCTGATTTCTAATATGAATAAGACATTAAGAAGGGATGATAATTTGATTAATTTAATGTTACCATTATGTTCTACATGAAAAACTGTGTGGGAATAGCCCTTGGTTACAAATTCTGGAACATTGGAACACAATTTTTAAACTTGCATATTTGCTGTCAATTAGGGTTTCCTTCATGGCAATTTGTTTGCATTGTGTTTTCCTGTAAATGAAAAATGTCCAATGATCATGAGTTCTTCTAGAATAAAAGTAGACTAATCAAGCTTTAATTTGAAGGTCATATAGGTCAATTGAATCTGTACAATATGATATATGCATTTTTGAAATTGGTCATGTAAAACTGGCATGTTTCTAGGATAGTGTCCCATGAATGGTAATTCTGGAATGTTGTGCTTCCATTTGGCTAAGGGCAATATTTTCCATAAAACTAAACTTAATAAGGGTCACATAGTCTTTGGAATTAGTGTAATTGGACATTTTTATAAAAAGATATGAATTTTTAAAGTTGGTTGAAAATTCTGCCAGCTTTTAGTAAATTTGCAAAAATAAAAAGGTAATGGCACAATGTAATTTACCTTGAACTCAAATGGTAAAATTAAGCACCTTAGGATAGGTTGACCGCATTAACTCTTACTTTGACTTAATTTATTAACCCTAATGATAACCAACTTGAGTGTTTGAATTATGAAAGAATTGGAATAAATAAGATTCGATATCTACCCTGAGTGCTAGAACCAGAACAAGAACGAGATCGAAAAGGCTAGGGTAGTCACTTTTCCCTCATATTCTATGTATCCTACTTCATGCATATTATTGCCATTATGAAAACTTGAACTGTGAACATGAATTGGGTATAATTGCCCGTTAAGCATTCAGATGAGAAGGGCTTTGGCCCAGTAGAACACCCAGCGTTGTGGGAAGGGACAGTAAGTCCTTAAATAGAATTGTTTGCTGCATAAGCACATCTCTGAATGTTGAATGAATACAAAATTGTCTGGTATGTGATGGTTGATATGGCATGTTTCTCTATATACATTTTATATTAGTGTTATCTGTTACTACTGAGATTCTTTTAAATCTCAACCCTATCCGATAACTAATCTGCAACATGGGCAAGTAGCTCACATGGGAAGAAGGTAGCTACTGACAAGTAGAGTTGAAGACTTAAAGTTTATTTTCTGTTGGTTATCTGGTTTTTAAGTGTCAAACCCCTTTAACATTTAGATATTTGCAAGAGTGATAAATGCATAGTTCCACTGGCATACATAAATAGCACATATATATTGATAAGAACTACTTGTTTACAATACAAGAGTTCCCCGTAGGGTTGAAAAATATATACAAAGTTTGTCCAAAACTAACAAAATAAACTACAATAACCAACAGCTACATCTTCTTGATCCAGAATTCTCAACCGTCAATATTTACTATTTTGCCCTGAAGCCACTAGCTTCTGCTGGAATATTTTTAAATTTGAAAAAGGGTGAGATTCAAATAAATCTCAACAATAACATGCAATCAGTCATATAAAACGTGACAGATAAATATGCCATATACCATGTAATGCAACATAACACAAACAACATGGCATGTGCACACAAGTCGGGACTACTTCCCCACTATCCGTAAACCTCTATAAGTGTGCCTACTCGCACAATGCCCAACTCGGCAATACAGTGTTCATATTACAGAAGATGGCATATACAAAGCATGTAAAAATTCACATAGTTTATGAAAGATAGAGTTACTACCTGAATCCTTTTTCAGTTTAATTGTCTATCTAAAGTTCTAAATCTGGCTCGGGCTATTGTAAATTCCTATAAATTAGAGTTAATAAGTAACTGGTTATTACTTGCACTGCTACTGTATTTTAATTACAGTTTATTGGTTATCTATCACAATTTCAACAATTTCTGCACAGTACAACTATGCACAGTGCAGTTTCACTGTTTTCCAGAAAACTAGCAGATTTTCATTCAACTTTGAAAATTCATAATTAATTAGAGGGAATTCCAAATTGACTGATTCTAAATCCTATTTGAATCTCTTTAAGTGAATTTTTAAGGAAAAATACTTAAGTCTGGCTATTCCAACCACATTGTTCCCAGAAATTCGCCAACCTCCACTGTTCCAGATTGCATTCCAGAAATAGGGCTCAAATTCAAAAATCCATATCTTTTAATCTACTAGTCCAAAAATTATGACCCACCTATCAAATTAAAGCTCTAATCTCTACTTTAATCATGCCAAATTTCATAATATTTGGACAAGTTATGGCCCACGTAATCCATCTACCACAACACTGCCTCCAGTGAAACAAATCAAAGATCATATCCCCTTAATTTCCATAATTTCCTGATTTAAACATAAGCATCCAAAAATCATGAACACATGTATTCCTACACAATTTTCCCTTCTAAATCCAATGGAATCATCAAAATTAAAAAATTCCAACTCTATCTCCCTGTTCTACCTCTAGCTTAAAATCAGAACCTTAGAAGAAAAGTTAGGTTTTCTTGATTTCTCTTGATTAACCACTTTCTTTTCACTTATAATCACAAGATTAACTACTTAAACACTTAATAAACGTGATTTGAGGAAATTTTGGCAACATAACCCCTTAAGGTTTCATGTTTCCATTTTTACAAAATAAAAAAATCCAAGCCAAAATCAACAACAACAACATCATATAAAGCAAGAGGATCAAGGTTTTGGAGATTACCTCTTGATTTCCAAACTTTCTCTCTCCTAAATGCCACTGCCCTCTCTCTCTTCTCTCTTGATTTGGCTTGCTAACCATGATTTTCAAGAAGAAGAAGATGTTAGAAGAGGTTCTAGGTAGATTAGGAGGCATAAACACTTGATTTTCAAGCTCTTACCTTGGATTTTTGGCCTCTTAAAACCCTAACTCTCCTCTTGTTCTTCAAGTGTCTCAAGCTCTTTTCTCTCTCTATTTGGTTGTGGCTAGCCAAAAATGAAGAGGAAGGAAGAGTGATAAAAGCTTATCAAATATCTCTTCTTGCTTTTATAAAATTATAGTTTAACGACCCAATTAAGCATGTGCAATTTACTTGGCCATGAATTTTTCTCTTCTTCATTTAATATCCACCGAGTAAATATATTTCCCTTCCAATTTCCCTTTTTGACTGAAATGTCAAATAGACAAGGGAATAAAATAGCTTATTGCATTTTTCCAATAATTACCTCTTCCAAATAATTAATTTGTGCCATATTACTTTTTGACTTTTTCCACTTAATTTCACTTGGTAACAAATGCTCCAAAATATGATATTTATTACCAAATAACCATTTTCCCTTCTTATTTTCTTAATTTGGCCAAAATTATTAAGAAGAGAGGGAAAAATAATTTGATTCTTGTTTTATTGGAAAATTACCATTTTACCATTACATTTTTGTGATTTATTGAAATAAATCATTTCTTGCTCTTTTTCCTTGGGTTTGGCTGAATTTTTGGCATATTAATTAGGCCAATGCTGGTGTCCTTTCATGCTCCAATTTAAGTTACAATATTAGGCCTTTAAGTGGACAATAATTACTCCTTTGTGTCCCAGCTTAGCCAAGTTGTGTGTAACCACCAATTGAAGTGTTTCTGTCATTTCATGTATATCACAATTCACCATTTTATTCCATTAACTATATCAATTACATACAAGGATTATTGGTGACTAAAAATTGGTTGTTACATTAAAGATCTGTATATGATATGTATAAGTGCATTGTAACAGTAAGACTAATGCTCATAGTGTAGTGCATCTACTAGCTGTAAACTCGAACTCTAGTATGTAAATGCAATATATGAACTAGGATAGGGTAACCATGTAATGTGGATCCTTTAGTTAACAAACTTATCTAGAATATCCACTGAGAACTTTGATAAGGACTCTGATATTAACAAATGGAAACAGAACCGAATGAGTCAAATAGATTTGAAAAACAAAAATGAGACCACAACAAAAATGTTTTGAAAAATTTTTAAACAACCCTCTTAAATACAAGATCATACCCCAAATTGAAGTCAGGATCCTAAATGGGTTGAAAACTATTTCTGGTCTTCGGTTTGACTTCATGACACGATTTAAAATTATTTAAATGCTCTGAAAGTATGGTGTTACAGGCTACATCAAGTAGATCCTCTATAACCCCCTCACCGTAATTACATCCGGATTACGAAATTTAAGTGAAATAGAGACTAATAAGATGAAATCAACAATTTATAATCCCTCATCACGAGATGGGGTATTTCAAGAAAAATCAGTTCAAAACATAGTTGCTCGTGGCCTCACATTCACTTGCGAATATAATTACTTGAGAAATCAAATCACATAATAAATATCAGAGTGCGGAAACTAAAATCCCGACAAACCCTGGGTTACTTACATATAATGGGTTTAAGGTTCCCAAAATGGGGGTTACATATCCAAAATCATCATTTACATGTCATATACAAATGGTAATCCCAAATCCCAACTAGATAACCAACATCCAAAAATACAAAATGTCCCTAAAGCCCTAACCACTCCTGGTTGGATGCTTCCCTTTTGAGCCACTTGCCCTATCTGAAAAGTTGGTCATTTGGAAATAGTGAGATTCTAAAGAATCCTAGTAGTAACAAATCACTCATACAATATATAAACACAAGGCATGTAATATATCATGTTCACCAGCATCATCAGTAACATTATGATCTATGGCTCACGCCACATATGACAGCACTCACGGCTGTAACACAATGCACTATGCCAGCTTTCATAGTAATCACAATGACAGCTTTCGCTGCAAATACTATGCCCGCTTTCGCGGTAATCACTATGCCAGCTTTCGCTGTAATCACAATGCAGCAGCATCGCAAAGAACAAAGTATCTCAAAGCACAACGTATCACAAGGCACAATGCTCCATAATCAACAAAGCTCCACAAGGCACAAAGCAGCAGCAGCACACAATGCATGATAGGCAAACATACAATACATTTACACACAGTATAAGAGAGGAGTCACTACCTCTATCTTTCCTGACAATCTTTGGCACAGTAGGCTCACGTGTCTGACAGCTGTCAAATCCTATAACCAAAGTAGGGACAATCGATCAACCTCTTTTCCAATTACATATTTCCATAATACTCTAAGTTGGTTATCATTTAGGACTCTTTAGGTGACTATTAGAGGCCTAAACATATGCCTAAAGGGTTGGAAAAAGCTACCCTGAAGACCCCCTTTTCAAAAGGCAAAACACAGATTTTAGATTGGATCACTCGAGTGAAGATGACCTCACTCGAGTGATGAACAACTCGTGCTCGAGTGAGAGCGATTCTCACTCGCGAGTGTTTGACAGTGAGCAACTACAACGACCAGAACGTGCTCACATCACTCGAGCATCAAAACTTTGCACTCGGGTGATGACTCTAACTATGCTCGAGTCCCCGAGAGTATAACACAACGAGTGACAACCTGAGAGCACATACAACCATCAGAGGGACAAGCTCACTCGAGCATACCCTCCAGTGCTCGGGTGAGATGGCCGTGCTTGTGAGTGTCAGAGCACACTCTTGAACAATGGCCAGCGAGTGACAACCCAAAAGCAACCCTAACTCTAGATTCACACCATCACTCGAGCATGCCCTTACTCACTCGAGTAATCATCAACCCCACTTGCGGATACAGAAGTGCACACGAGCCTCATTCATAAAACCTAAGCAAAACTCGAAGCAGAAAAGGGAGAATACACACAACACTCGAGCATGATCTTCCTCTGCTCAAGTGTTGTGCATCAGAGACCAGAAACGCAGAAAACAACAGAAAATACCAGATGGTCAAATTCATACCCAATGATTCCCAAACTCTACCAAAAGCTCATACACACTTAGTACTGACTAGGGAACACATTGGTGACCTTTCAAACACCCCCAAAACCTTTTTGACTACAATCATGCACTTTGGTCTCTATGACACAACCAATGTCCAAATTTCATTCAATTCATTTCCCACATTCCAAACTAAATCCATTACTCAAATATCTTCACAATGAACCAATCCCAACATTAATCACAATGAAATCCATACTTTCAGCATTTACACAAACTCAAGGCTAAATTTCCTAGATTTTCCAAACTTAACCAAAAATCACAAATAATATATCAAAATGCACTAAATGCCTACCTCTTCACTTTGCCAAACCCAGAATCTTGATTCTCCCACTTTCAATTTTGAATCAACTCTCAAATCACCACCTTTCAAGATTATGAAATCACCAAGTTGAAGCTCACAATGAGATGTACACCATTAGAGAAGAGGATTTGAGCATAGGAGGATCATTACTCACCAAGATTCAAGCTTTTCCTTTTCTCTTTCTTGATTGTGACCAGCGAAAATGGAAGAAGAAGAGAGAGAAAAATGAGAAATGAAGCAAATGATGAGGATGATGTGATTTTTCTCTTCCCCTTGCCCTTACCAACTGAATAGGAGAGAGGGAATAAGGGAAAAAGTGGACTTTTGTCCTCTTGTGACTTCATCCAATAACTCACACAATGCCACTTGTCACCATCCCACACTTCCACTAAGAGCTCACATAAACACAAAACATAGGATTCCAACCCATAGCCAAAAGATCTCAACCCTTGATCTCTAAGCATCAATGATTATTCATAACAAATTCATATCATATTTCACCAAAAGTGTTTAATTACATTAATTACAATGAATCTCAAAGTCATTAGCCCTAATCACAAATCGGGATATTACATCCTCTATCCCCATATCTGTTTATTTTGGTGCGCAATGCTCTGTCACTCATGATTGACACTAGGTAAGCTAGAGGGCTTATTAAAAGGATCAAAATTGCACGTTCTTGTCTAAAGTTAACTCATTGTTTGTTTGCAGATGATTTTGTATTTTTCTTGAAGGCAAACATTGATAATTATAGAAATCTGCAACATATATTGCATGTATACTATCATGCTTTAAGACAGTTGGTAAATATTAGGAAATCATGCTTACTTTTCTCTTACCAAGTCACGACTTTACTAAGAGAGGAAATTGGGCATATTTTTCATATTGCAGTGGTGGATGTACCTGGAAGTTATTTTGGAATACTAATCATTTGGGGAAGATCTAAGAGGCAAGCACTAGATTTTATGATTAATAAAGTTAAAAAGAAAATGCTCGGGTGGCAAAGAAGTTTTTTGTCAAACACGGGAAGAGAGGTACTTGTTAAAACAATTGCTAATTCTATCCCTGTTTATTCTATGTCCTATTTTTTATTCCCAAAATCTGTTCTAGAAAAATTGGATAGTATTGTAAGTAGATTTTAGTGGAAGGTTTATGTGAATAGGCAAAAAATTCATTGGGTTTCTTAGCAAACTTTAAAGAAAGCAAAGGAGGAAGGGGGAATGGGCTTCAGGGACTTTAAAACTTTTAACCTTGCTCTACTGGCTAAGATTGGGTGGCGCATTTTACAGGAACCAAGCCAACTATAGGTTCGAGTTTGAAGAGCAAATATTTTCCAAGAACGAATTTTATGGAAGCAAAACAAGGTAGCTCATGCTCATGGTTATGGAACAGTATTTTGGTAGGAAAACAAATACTTGAAGGCAATATGGTTGAGTCTGGGGAATGGTCTGTCTACAAGAATATGGAATAGCCCTTCGATTCATAAGCTCCCAGGTAATAAACTAAGTGCAAAATGCTCTTTCCCATCTTTTTCTGCTCTTAAAGTCTCTAAATTAATGAATAATTTTAGTGGGATTGATCTCTGACAAGGGAGTTTATTTCTAATCTAGAGGCTAATGAAATTATAAATATGCCTCAGGCCTTAAGTAACAAGATTGGTAAATGGATTTGAATTAGGGGCCCTAAAACAAAATATTCCATTAAGGAGGGATATAAATGGATTAAGGCTACTAGTACAGGTGTTAGTGGAATTAATAGATCTACAATAAATAGGGACAACTTTAATATTTGGAAACATGTATGGAGATTAAAGGTGTTGTATAAAATTTGAGCCCTCATATTAAATGCTCTACCTACCACGTTGAATCTGGAAAAAAGAACTTGTGTGGAGTCTGATGAGTGTCCAATTTGCATGGCCAAGAGTGAATTGGTGTCTCATTTATTGTTAACATGTGATTGGGCATAAAGAGTCTGGTATGGAAGCCCTTTTGCTTTTCATACTCAAGGACTCCAAAATGGTGATATGAGAAGTTGACCGAGTTATTTGTTTACACTTCCTTCTATGACTGATTATGGTAAAGCTCTTATTGTACTAATATTGTGGCATATATGGAAAGCAAGGTGCAATTTTGGCTTCCAATAGTAGCACCCTGATCTGATGTAAACTTTAAAGCAAGCAGGACATATTCTTGGGGAGTTCTGGGAGGCTAACAATTGGGGACCCAGTTCACTCATGCAAAATACTACTTCTATGGATAATATAAGTTAGGAGAAGAGATGGAGATCACCGAAAGAAAATATCTTCAAGGTAAATATTGATGGTGCTTTTTCTAAGAATGAAAATAAGGTTGCAGTTGCTTTCTTGTTGTTCATGATTCCAATGGTTTTGTTCTTAATAGGAAAGTATATGTGCTTGAGGCCATGTTAGTATTTATGGCTGAAGGCCTTGCAATGTGGCTTACATTATGTTATATCTAGGATATTGATCTTGATGATGTGATTTTAGAATTGGATAATCAATATATAATCTAATGTGTGCAAAAGAAGGCATTAGCCCCTAACTGGGAAAGCTTAAATGTTTTAGAAAACATCCTTTATATAAGGAACTTATGTAGAGTCCTATGTTTCATATGGATTCCAAGAGAGGCTAATGGAGTTGCTAACTAGGTGGCTTGTGCTTCGCTTCATGATCTATGTCCAAATAATTGGACTTGGAGAGCTCCTTCACAATTGCAAATTTTGCTGGCTAAGGATTTAGAATATCAAACTGTGAATACTGGAATAGGCTAAATGCCTTTGTTGCATTTTTTTTCATTTATGTTTTCTTTTTATGTCGTCCTAAGTTAGAAACCATTGATCTGTACTTCTCTTTAGCATGACACAAGCATAGACACCCCTGCTATGCGCAGGGGCATGGGCTCATGGGCATAGGCTCGATTGATAAGAAATATGATCAATAGCTATTTAAAACTTTTTACGTTTTCCACCTTTATACATGTGTACACATGATTTAGAATGAACTACAAAAAAACCAAAGGATGTCCAGCCCCAACATACTATATGATAAAAAAAATACACTGATGACTCTGGGAAGATTTTAAATCTCTAAAAAAAGACACTTTAAAAATTCATACAAAAAGGGCGGAGTATCAATTTCAAATGATTCGACCAAAAAAATTTGGGTCACAGGAATAATGATCAAAATAAAGATGGCAACAAAAATATACCTTCCAGTGAACAACAGTCCAGCTATATATAAGACCAAACACAAACATCATCTAAACTGGGCCAACATTATGCAACTAAGCCCATAACCTAATTATGGGACATAGATGACCTGAAGATAGAACGATTGAGCAACCGGAGTGTCTCTGGTTGCAATATAATCTCATATATTAGAAAGGTGAACTGAAAAAGATTTCTATCGTAGGCCATTATTTTATATGAGGATAGGACAAGAGTTAGTGTTAACACCAATGGTTTTACCCGAAATATCAACACATTGGAGAAAATCGATGAACGGTGGTGTAAAGGTAAGAATCAGTTAATTCGATAATTTTAAATCCATAGCATCAATTACTTGGTCTGCTAATTTTGTTTATTGATAAATCTTTGCAAAAGGGAAAAGAATTTCCTAAAATCTTTCGGATGAATGATTCAATGAGGGACATTGCAAAAAACGTAGATGATAGCATTAACTATGGTTGGATCTGCCACTAATTTCATATCTTAAAACACTTTCAAAAAATGGTGAGTGCTTTCCTATAATCTTTCGCTATATTAGTTAAAGTAACAGATTGTATTCAAATTCCTTTTTTAATCAATGTTCCTTCCGTTAGTTTATAAGAACACTTTACCGTGCTAATTTATATAGTGAATCAATAAAAAAACATAATGAAAAAAGTTGCTCATAGGATTTATCTTACTCTCTACTATGCAAACAAAATAATGAAAAAACCATTTCCCATGTTTTTGAAAATGGATTATTAATCAAAATAAAAAAAAATGATTTAAACAACTAAACTCACTATATCTTAAGGAAATGATCTTAATAAAAAAAATTCACCCCATCACCCCACTAAAACATCCTATCGATTAACTTCTGAGGGTGTGAATGCGATGAAAAATAACATTTACAATACATTTTAGTATATAACATATCACATTAGTCAAAAGAGTGTGATTAGGGATATAAACATATGCAACATCAACAACAAAAGGTCCATACTATTCTAGCTATATTTCAGTAAGATAATATATATTGCTACTCAAGTCCATATAGACATACAATTCGATAAAAAGGATCTAACCCAACCATTAGCATATCCTGAACAGAAAAATAGACAACTTTACAGCAAACACAGAGGATAACCCATCCATGATCAATGCCATCTATATAAGATTTAGACCAAATAGAACTCTAGTAGCATTAGTTAATGAACACAGGACAAGTGCTTCTACATTTATTAGTAAATAACAACCCTAAAAAATATGATATACAACATTCACTATAAATAACATGAGGAATTCATCCATGCATAAAAAAAAAACTAAACATAGTCTGTATATAGTCAATCCATAGAATACTATACCATCAAACAAAAACCAGGTTATGTCAAACCCCTTAACATTTTGATATTTGCTAGAGTTATAAAGGCATAGTTTCAAAGGCATATAGAAATAGCACAAATATACTGATATTGAGTACTTGTTTACAATACAGGAAATCCCCATAGGGTTTGAAAATATATACAAATTGTCCAAAACTACCAAAATAAACTAATGATAACCAATAGCTACGCCTTCTTGATCTAGAATCCTCAAATACCGGTATTTACAGTTTTGCCCTTAGAACCGCTAGCTTCTACTGGAATATTTTTAAAGGTTGAAAAAGGGTGATATTGGAATGAATCTCAGCAGTCATACAAAATGTGCTAAATAAATATGCAATGCACCACATAGTGTAAGAAAAAATTCAACTATATCTAGTATGTATACCAAATTTAGGGCCAACTCCCTCACTTGTTCGTTTAATTATATCCGATATGTATACACAATTCAAGGCCAACTCCCCTACTTGTCCAGGTACTGCAACTAGATCATAGACCGCAGTTAGGTAATATGCTCCCTGGCACTATATTCACCCACAGAATATGGAATACACAAAGCATACAAATATTCACATAGTTTAAGAAAGATAGAGTTACTAGCTTAAACCCCTTTTTTGCTCGTAAACTGTTCCTGAACTTTATTATGGCTTAGGCTAACTGTCCGGTCCTAAAATTCCCAATTTACAAGAATTGAGTTATTACTCATTCAATTATTGTTCTAAACTCTTTTAAACTCATTTTGTTGGTTATCTTAGCTTAAAAATGCAAAATGACCAAAATACCTCTAAGGACCCAGTCTAAGTCCCTTTGTACCCGGTCCAACTGTACTTTTCCAAAAATTATGACCTAGGCTATTCTTACACATTTTTGCATGTAGAATCCATTTTTGACCTCAGAATTGTCGAATTCACTACTAAAAGATGATTTTGCCCTTGGTAGCCCCTATTTAGGGCTTTTGGGATAATTTTGTCATTTTATATTCTAATGATTTTCACACTTCACACTTGACATATACCCCACACAATTTTTCCTCCTAAACTCAATGGAGCCATAAAAAATGCAAAATTTCACCCCTACACCCTGAACCAAGTATGGCCGAAAGTTTTAAGAAAATAAGGGGAAAATCCAATTTCATGATTCCATCCAACCAATCTCTTCTTTATACTCCTAATCACATGTCTAACCTCTTAAACACCATTTGAACATGATTAATAGAAAATTGGGTAGCATAACTCCTTAGGGTTTCATCATCCCAAAATTACAAAATCAATCAAAACAATCAAGCCAACAACAACTACAACCACCACCACAACAACATAATGAATAAGATAATCAAGGTTCTTGAGATTACCTTTTGATTTCCCTCTTTCTCTCTCTAGGGTTCCTCTTCCTCTCTCTCTTCTCTTGGCTTTTTAATTGCTACATATGGTATTCATAAAGGAATAGAGATTAGAAGAGATCCTACACAAATTAGAAGGAAACAACACTTGAATTTTCACCAACTTAACTTGGATTTTCCTTCTTGAACTCTCTTGTCTTTAATTGTTCTTTAAACTCTTTCTCTCTTGTGTTGGACGAATATGGAGCTTTAGGAAGAGGATATGAAGCTTTTAAAATATCCTTTCCTCCTCCTTACTTTATTGTATTTTATTCTAATTGACATATGCCAATTTTAATTGTCATCATGTTTTTCCATATGACTTATCCCTTACCAACTTAACATAATTATTTCTCTTTCCTCTTGCCTAAAGAAAAGTAATGAAATGAGGTGTCTAAATAACCAAATAAGCTTCTTGAATTTCCTTCATCCATTACTTTACAATTAATTGCAAGTGTGACCATTTATTACGAACTCGACTTTTTGACTTTTTAAACTTCATCTTTTTTGCTTGGTTTAATTACTTCAACTTGGCAATTGTATTTCAATCATGATTTCCCTTTGCTTCTTGTCCAAAAGTGACAAAATGAAGGCCCTTGAAATAACCAAGTATACTTCTTCAATTATCACATGGAAGTTACACTTAATGGCCATTTATGAGAAGCTTTGCTTTTGACTTTTCAACTTAGTTTTACTTGGCCAAGATTATTCAAACTCTTATCATATATTTCTCAAACTTCAATTTCCCTCTTGCTTTCACCTTTATGGATGTCCCAAGCCTCTTGAAATTGGGAAAATATGGGCTTTTTAATTTTATTAACCAAATGACTATTTTGCCCATACATTTTGGTGATTTATTGTACTAAATCATAGCTTCTTATTTCCTCTTAGTTTTTAGCCAAAATTTACACATATATATTGGCCCAAAAATTGTGCTCTTCTATTCTCCAATTTGGGCTTCAATAATAGGATTTTTGGAAGACAAAATTTATCTTTATGTCTTGTTTTAGCCCAATTTTCGTGTGACTTCTACTAAAGGTATTCCTGTTCTTTCAAGTGCACCAAAATTCACCATTTTATGCCACTAAATGCCACAAATATTTATAAGGCATATAGGTGAATAAAAATGGGGTGTTATAGGTTGCACACCAAGTACTTCAATCTTAATAAGAGTTGTTCCAACACATTCGTCATACATCTGAATAGTCACTTCTCCATTACTTCTACACAAATTGAAATATACATAGAAATGATGAAAGCATGATATAAATAGAGTTAAAGTTTTGAATCAATGAAAACAAAGAACTCATTCCCCTTTTCTTCTATCGACTCATCAATTAGCACTACAGTCAATTGCTTTCGATATACACCAACAACCTTTATAGGATATTCCAACATCCATGATTTTAGCATCCCACATATATCTGGAACAAAAACAAATATTACAACAAACATAACTTCTTGAACAACAAGCAAAAATAACCAACACCATCATAACTCACCAAAGTACCAGAATTCAAATGGAATAAACTTAGCAAGTGTAATATCCCAATTTTTGATTATGGGCTAATGAGGATTAGTGTGGATATTTATGAATTTAAATGGGAATTATTATGTGTTTTATGGCTATTTTAATTAATACGTCATCATTATTGGGAAATTGAAAGAATGGAATTATGGCCATAAATTAGTAATTAATGGAGAAATTAATTACTAACTAAGAGAGAAATGAGAAATGTAATTAGAATGGTTAATGGAGAGATTAAGGTGATTACTTGGGAAATTACTTTATGTGAGCAAATTAGAAATTGACAAGTGTCAATGTGAGATGAAGCAAGAGAGTATGTGAAAGTCAAATGGCATTAGAAAATGATATTTTATCTCTCTTCTTCTCTTACTTTCGGCTGACAAGGAGGGAGTAGGATTATCATTGTTTCCTTCATCTCTTTATTCCATCTCTCTCGTTCTCTCTCTTCTCCCTTCTTTAGACACTATTGTTGCAGAAAAAGGGAAGGGAAAAGCTTGAAAAAAGGTAAGCAAATGCCCTCTATTGCTCAAACTCACTTCATGAATATTGTTCCTTGGAGTGAGAGCTTCATTTTGGTGTTTATAGTGTGCCCATTGGTGTTGGTTTATTCCTACATGAAATTTTGGGAAGTGGTGAATCAAGAAGTCTCTTTGGCAAAGTGAAAGAGATAAGTGAGACCAATCTATCTATCTAAGTTTTATGCCAAATGATTGAGTTTGTAATTTCTAGAAATTCTAGCCTTGAATTCGAAAATGAGAGCCACTGTGTATTTGGTATGTTATTGGCATGAAAATGGTGTCTTGTGGGAAGTTTGGGATAGATAGAATTGATTGGTGATTGAAATGGTATGTTTGGATGAGTTTGGAATTTTGATGTTTGTGTTGCCCAAAACCAAAGCATGATAATGGAGTAGGATTTTGGTCATTTTGAGGTTGCCATTGTGTTCCTTATGGAAAATTGTTCGAGAATAGGCTTGATTGTTAATTTTGGAGCCATTGGACACTTTGATAGAAAATTGGAAAATCTGTCTTGTGTGAACTCTGTCTGGGTAGTCAGTTTAAACGAGCATTTTGAATGACCAAATCGTGTTGGAAAATTCTGAAACTTTCCAGTATTAAATTTCACATCCCAAGCTTCAAAATGGATATATAATTTTTGTCATTTTGTTTTGTTAACTAAGAGTTATGCTTTGCCAAAGTTTGAGACAAAAACTGGACTCTGTTTTGGAGTAGTGTTGAGTTTTGGCTAATTCTGGAAATTTGTGGTGATTTCTGGTCATTGTCCATATTTTTATAAAAAAGAGGACTTAAATACCTTTCATTTGGATTTGGAATCACCTAGTTTCAATTTTTCTATAATTAGTTACGAATTTTGGAAGTTCAGCCAAGAATCAGGGAATTTCTTGGCCACGGCCTGACCTGATTCTGGCCGCGGCCCATAGGTGGTTGGCCGCGGCCAGTGACCTTCTGACCTTATTTTGGCCGTGGCCTAAGGAAAGGCTGGCCGCGGCCAACCCCTGTGTTTCAGCACTTTGAGTTTTTGAAAGGAGATCTCTAACCTATTGTTTCCCAACCTTTTAGGGCTTTTATTAGAAGCATTTGTGGCCTCTTAAGGGTCAATTATGATAACCAAATGTAAGTGTTATGAAGTGAATTAAGTCTTGGAATAGAGTATAACTCTTCGTCCTTAATTATGATTCTAGGATTTGACATTTGCCCTACTCGGGAGAGACCAGCGTTAGGACACGCATGGAAGGATCAAGGTAGTGACTCTTCTCTCATGTTGTGTATGATGTTTTGGTATGCATGACTTGTCATTGAGCTTTGTGAACTGTATGTGCCATGGTCCATTACAGCGTGAGCAATGCAACGTGAGCCATTTAGGGATTGACGCTGGTCATCTCTAGCTCGGCCGTTGTAGTGTTGTTGTAATCGACATGGATCTTTGTGAATCCGACCTGTGGGGCAGCGTGTTGTGAATCCAGTATGGGCTGTGTGTTATAAATCTTACCAATGTTGCTTGCATTATGAAATGCTTTATATGAATCCCAGCTGTAGTGAAATATATTGTGTGGATTGTTGTGATGCAATACAGCGTGAGCAATTCAGTGTGAGCAAACGTAAGGGTGACATGAGTCATACCTTCCTTTGCCGCTATAATTGCCGTTGTAGTTGCTATGTGTGTGTGATTATTTGCTTTCATGCCTTATTGCTGTGCATATTATGAGTGATTTGTTACTACGGGGATTCTTTAGAATCTCACTCTCCCAAAAATACAAATTTTTAGACAGGGCTGAAGGATCCAAGGGAAAGCAGGCAACGAAGAGTAGTTAGAGCTCCGGGCAAGGAGTTTTACTCTTGGAATATTTGGTTATCAATTTGTAATCATTTGGATACATTTTGTTGGGAATTACTTGTACATAGTGGATAGTATTTGTGTAATCCCCTAATTATGGATAACTCTATAGGCAATTGTGCCTTGTAGACCCTTATTTGATTAATGGAACCCAAGTATGTCAGGAAATTATGCTGTACTCTGATATGTATGAATTAAATCAACCTGTACAGGCCATTTATGTATTGAAAGGTGAATATGAGACTGCTGTGAACAGGTTTTGTAAAAGTTTTTGAAAACCCCGATTTTGGGAAGTTTAATTTGAATAAGTCCCAAATCATTTTACGGTCTCTAATTTCACATAATCACATGTTTATAAACTTAAATATCGGCCTATGGTGTGAAGGGGGTTACAGCAAGTGTTGCAACTCGTGTAGGCTAAAAACATGAATGGGGGAACACGTTCTGAACCTTCAATGCTTTAGTATCCCTCTCAAAACAAATATGATACTCGCCTTTGAGTCCCATACCTCCAAACTTCACCTCGAAATGTTAAATCTTATACACAGAACCTTTAACCAACTTCGGTGCAAAGAGGTCTATACGTTAAGTAGCACTTAATTGTAGCAATACCCAATTATATTGTCCACATAAATTAAAAGCATAAGTTCATATCCCCTTAATGAGAAGGAAAGCACTTTACGCAATCACGAACCTTCAAGTCAAAGAGGATAACATCTTGTTGGAAATTATGCCCTAGGGGCCAATCATTGTACTTTGAACATTGTTATTTAATGAATTTCTGCATTTTGTTGTCATATTATTTGCATGTGAACAATAATAATTGTATCCTTGGATAGATCATTAAGATTGTCTTAAATGTCCCTAGTCGGTCATCTATGCGGAAACAAAGATGAAGTAAGACTAGTATGACTTTGATATGGTATGGAGATATGAATCAAAGTCTTGGGCACCTGTAAGAGTACAAGGTACTGGACTGACCCGCTTTGAGAAAGCTGCATGGATCAAGTCATAAGCTTATCTCATATATAATCGCATCACAATGCCCTTCAACTTGAGATCATCATGGATTCCTACATGAGAGTCGCTAAGCTTTGACCTAGTCAAAAGTCACCTTTGACCGGGTGATGATAAAGGCTATAGTCGTGCTTGGTGGTTTTCATGCAAAGGAATATGATGATTAAGATGGAATTTGTCCCTCATATTAGTAGAGAGATATTATCAGGCTCCTCGATGAGTGAGTCTGAGAAATGTATGGTCATATTGCGATGGAAAGGAGTTTCCATTTCTATTGTCAGACTACTCAGGAATCAGGAAAGTAATGGTCAGGATGTAACCCCCTCACCGTAATTACATCCGGATTACAAAATTTAAGTGAAATGGAGACCAATAAAATGAAATCAACAATTTATAATCCCTCAACGCGGGATGGGGTATTTCAAAAATCAATTCAAAATGTAATTAATCCTGGTCTCACATTCACGGGCGGATTTAACTACTTGAGAAATGTAATATCCCAATTTTTGATTATGGGTTAATCATGATTATTATGGATAATTATGAATTTAATGGGAATTATTATGTGTTTTATGGCAATATTAAATTAATATGTCATAATTACTGAAAAATTGGAATAATGGAAATATTGGCCATAAGTGGTAATTAATGGGGAAATTAATTACTAACTAAGAGAAAATGAGATGTGTGATTAAAATGGCTAATGGAGAGATTAGATAAGTTAATTGGTGACTTATTTGGTGCGAACCAATAGCAATTTGACATGTGGCATAGAGGGTATGGGGGAGAGGGCATGTTTGTAAGTCAAAATTGATTAAAATAATCAATTCTCTCTCCTCTCTTCTCTCTTTTTAGGCTGAAGTATGGGGGAGGGAGTATGTTATCATTTCCTTCTTCTTCCTCACTCCATCTCTCACATTTTCTCTCTCATTCTTGCTCTCTCTCTCATCAGCCATTTCTGCAGAAAAGGAGGAAGAAGAAAGCTTGAAAAAGGTAAGGAAAATGGCTTCTATTGCTCAAACTCCCTTCATTAAAGTTGATCCTTGAGTTAAGAGCAACATTTCTATGGTTGTAGCTTGTCCATTGGTTGTGGTTTGTGGCCACACGAAAATTTGAGAAGTGATGAATCAAGAACTCTCTTTGGAGAAGTTGATAAGGTGAGTGAAACCTATCTATCTATCTATGTTTTATGCCAAATGGATTAACTTGGATTTTCTGGAATTCTTGGGCCATTTTCAAAAATGAGGGCCATTAAGAGTTTGGTATATGTTTGGTATGGAATTTGTATGTTTGGAATGCATTTTGGATAGATAGAATTGTTTGGGTTGGAAATTGTTAAGTTTGGAGAATTTGAGATTTTAGTGTTTGATGTTACCCAAAACCAAAGCATGATAATGGAATAGGATTTTGGTGATTTTGACATTCCCATTGGATTCCTTGAGTGATTTTGTGTGGGAATGAGCTTGGTTATTGATTTTGGGTTCATTTGAATCACTTGGGAAAAGTTGGAAAGTTGTTTTGTTTGAGCTCTATTTTTCGCAGTCTGTTTGGGCGAGCGTTTTGAATGACCAAATGGTATTGGAAAATTTTGAAACTTTCCAGTCTTAAATTTCACATCCCAAGCTTCAAAATGGACATATATTTTATGTCATTTCGTTTAGTATTCTGTGAGTTATGGTTGTCCAAAGTTTGGGATTGAAACAGAACTCTGTTTTGGAGGAGTGTGTAGTTTTTTGTGATTCTTTATTTGTGTAGTGATTTCCAGTGAAGGGCTATATTTTTCATTGAAAGAGGACTCATATACCTTTCATTTCGCTTTGGAATCACTCCGTTTTGATTTTTCTAGAATTAGTTATGTTTTTTTGAAGTTCAGCCAAGAGTCAGGAAATTTCTTGGCCGCGACCCAAGACTTTCTGACCTGATTCGGGCCGTGGCCCATGAGTGTCGGGCCGCAGCCCATGACCTTCTGACCATATTTGGGCCGCAGCCCAAGGAAGGGCGGGCCGCGGGCCGCGGCCCACCCCTGTGTTCCAACACTTTGAGTTTTCTTTTGTTCCCGATAGCTGAGTTTCCCGACTATTGTTTTAATTTTTTTTTTGTAAAAAAAAAAAAGCCAAAACACGGTCGTTTTGTGTAAATGGAGGGTGAGTAGAGGGATTGTTAAGTGGAGACATTCCGGGCCCGCAGGAAGGTAGAAGAGATGGATCAGGCTTCTCTCCTTTGCCAAAGCCATCCCCTGCAGTCCGTTGCCACAAAACGACGCTGTTTTCGCCTCAGGATGGAAAGCGGGTGCGTGGGTCAGTGATAACTGAAAAGGCGGAATGAACTGGGGACAGAAGCCGGAACCCGAAAGGTCAGGCACCGCTTGATTATTGAAGGCTTGCTTTCATGAAACGAAACCTGGGAAGGTCAAACTGAAGTCCGAAGAGATCAAAAACAATCGTGAAAGACAGGAAAAGAAGGGTTTATAAATTGCCCAGCTAAAATCCCTAATCAGATTTTCGTTCGATCTATTTCGTTCTCGCAATGTCCGAGCCTTTCCCTTCAGAAATATTGGTAGAAATTCTTCTCAGATTATGCCCCAAGTCTCTCGTGAAATGCAACTGCGTCTGCAAATCTTGGAGGGCCCTCATCACCCATCAACGTTTCATATCTGATCACCTATCTCGTTCCCTCCAACTGGATCATCGCAACAATGGATCCCTTTTTCTTCACCTCTATCGTCGAGAAAGGGAAGATGCAGGTAATTGCTATGCGGAATTTTACTCCGTTTATTTAGGTAATCAACAAGTCGATGGCCTATCAATTTCGAAATTCCCTCTCAGTCATCTGTTCCTGGAAAAGTATTCTCGTGTGATTGGCACTTGTAATGGACTGGTATGTCTGGGTGACTATAGAGCGATAGATGGTGCTAATCACATTATTTGGAACCCATCTATCCGAAAATATGTGGTGCTTCCCAAACCCAGAGTAATCTTAAGCGACTACAGGGAAGAGAGGCATCACAGAGTATTTTTTGGGTTCGGATTTGATTCTAGGAATGACGATTTCAAGGTTGTAAGGCTTTTGAGCTCCAAACGCCAAGATACTCCTGAAGTTGAGGTTTACTCTCTTTCTACTAATTGCTGGAGAAGCATCAATACTAGAGTTCCTCCATTTCTCGTTGCTACAAATGTTTGGAAGACATCCCATATGTTTGTGAATGGTGTAATACACTGGGTTGTTAACTCTAGAACTAATGGTGGGATACGTAATTTCATTTTGACATTTGACTTGGTTGAAGAAACATTTGGAGAATTGATGTTACCCAAACCTTTGGAAGAGTCACCATTCATGGTATCAATTTTGGCAGGAAGTGATTCGCTTTCTGTGGTTCTAAGGGAAGACTCCGCAGAATTTGATGGAACTGTTTTTAGTATCTGGGTGATGAAAGAATATGGTGTTGTGGAATCATGGGCTGGAACATATCATTTTGATTCAAGTGGGTTTGGGGGCATATCTAGAGTATTAGCCCTCAGCAGTAGTGGGGAAGTGGTGCTTCAATCTTGGAGTGACGCGATTGTGTTGTTAGATCCCAAGAGAGAATCAGCTAAGCATTTGGGACTTTGTGGATTTTTCAATGCTTTCGTTGGATGTCATTTTGAAAGCTTGTATCTTTTAAATACAGAAAACGGTGTTTTGTCTTACTGACAAGAGGTCTAGAAGATATAATAGAGACAAGATGAATGTATCAAGATTGCATTCTTGACCTGGATGTTAAGTTTGCCTCTGTAGTTTGTAAATACTAATATTGTAAGTATTTATGTTTGTTCCTCTATAAGTATGTATGTTTCCTTTTATTCTGGTATGGTTTTAGTTACATTGTTTGCTAACTGTGCATCTATGTTTCTTTTCTTTTCTTTTTTTAATTTAATCTTACTTAGTGTTTGAGCATTTTGTGGTGAGTCCAGTCCTCTACCAGAAATCAAACAATGACAGCAAACATTTGGTTTTTGCTTATTTCTGCAAGATTTTATGGTGTTCCTAGCTACATTGTTTGTACCTTAGCATTTACAATGATTTGGTATCTTGACTAATGTTTAGGTGGTTGTAATTTACAAATTTAGATTATACTGAGCTAAAACGTAATTTATATTTGTGTTTTCTCTATTCAATTATTTAACATCAAAAAATAATGCAGAAAACCTTGGTGGAAAAGAGAATCCAGTAACAAAACTAATAAAAGGTGTTATTAAAATATTTGGCACATCCAGGGTGTTCCAAACATGGTTTTTCTGTCCAAGTACTTTAATCATTTCCATGAAGGCAGCTTTTATTGACTTTGGTTCAAGGGTTTGCTGATGATATTCCTGTGCAAAAGCAACTTTTTGGTTTCTGTTGGGATTGAACAAACACAGAGTTCAGGCATATATTATGGTGTTTATAAAGACGGAGTTGGAAATTGATTATCACTGTCCTTGATTCATACCTACCAACTATGATGATGGTATAATTTGGAAATTCTGCATTATGGTTATATTCTGTAGTTATGCATTTTAAAATGTACTTGGTGGTTGTGACTTGTGAGTGATGGTCAAATTTAAACCCAAAGGCAAAATATTCACCATGATGAAAAATCTGATATAATTTGTACATGTTATTTCCTCCATTGCGAAGCTGTATTAAGAAATTCAGATTTTGTTAGCTGCCTTTTATTGATGCTAAAAGCGTGCTATATGGTTAGTTGATTCATATCTTACTCTTTTACTTGGCGCATGCATAACTAGCTAACCTACTGACTTTGAATAAGAAATTACTTTCCTGATCTTAGTTCCCCCTAAATGTCTGATTTGGTACTATTATGAAATACTTCTCTGCATCCTGAACCAAAATAGCAGCAAGAGACAGAGTTGGGAGAGCATCAACCCAGAAGTAAATAATTCATTCATTATGTTTTGGTTATAAATGCTTTATGAGTCTGCATGTTGGGATTGAACTTTTCATTTATGAATTACTAATAGCTATGCAATAACCTCCCGTGGCTAATTTCTCAAATTGTTTAGTCATGTAATTTGACAGATGTTAAAAGAATTTGCAGTCCATTTTTACTGTGACGTTTGTTTCAGCTTATTATCCCAATCTTCTGCCACAGATAACTGTATGAGTTGAGTCCTTACAAGATTTTGATCTATCTATAAGTCTAAAATTTATTGAGATTGATCAGCTTTTCAAACCCACAAATTAGTTAATGGTTATAATCATCATGAGTGTTTTTATCTATACATGAAACTACGTACATATACATGATGAGCCCTAATACGAAAAGAAAGGGCATTTTGCAGCTGCCAAAATTCAATGCGAGATGACATTGTTTGCAAAAATGACTTGTATCTCAACTGCATTTTTCAAACTAAAGTTGGGATAAAAGTCAGTTAGTATAATATGATTTATCATTTGTATATACTTTTGTTAAAACATTAGTTTGAATACGTATTAGGCTTTTATAACTCTAAAAGCTCCAAAATGTGATATTAATGCTGATTTAAATATAATTTTTGTATTCAAATTGTCTTTTAGACTTTTAAACTGGCTTTTGAGCTTACAAAAACCAATCCAAACAAGCTCTATGTGCTTCATCGATTACGGTAGCTCTATGAAGAAATTCAGATATTTGTTAGCTGCCTTTTAGTTGTTGCTACAGTATGCTATATGGTTAGTTGATTCATGTCTTACTCTTTTACTTGACGCATGTATATACATGCGAACCCAATGACTTTGAATAGGAGATTACTTTCCTGATATTTGATCCCCCTAAATGTCTGATTTGGTAGTATTATGAATTACTTTTCTGCTTACTGAACCAAAATAGCTGCAAGAGACAGTTGGGAGAACATCAACCAAGAATTCTTTTTTTTTTTTTTTTTGACTATATGCTTTATGAGTCTGCATGTTGGGATTGAACTTTTCATTTATGAATTACTAATAGCTATTGAACAACGACCCATGCCTTATTTATCAAATTGTTTAACCAAGAAGTAATAGTTCATTCTTTTTTTTATTTTTGGCTATAAATGCTTTGAGTCCGCATGTTGGGATTGAACTTTTCATTTATGAATTACTAACAGCTATTGAACAACAACCCATGCCTTATTTATCAAATTGTTTAGTCATGTAATTAGACAGATGTTCAAAGAATTTGCAGTCCATTTTTATTGGGATGTTTGTTTCAGTCTATTATCCCAATCTAAACTTGCTTTTCCAATAACCTTTTAAACAAGTTTCAGTTTGTACATTAACTTTTTTACAAAAATCAATCCAAACATAAATCATACTACACTATTTGAATTTTATTCATATTTCATATTGCAAAAATGTAAGATAAAATAAAAGTTACTTTTAGTTACGCTAACCCCAGCACATACTCATTAATGTTAATAAGGTAAAATGCAATTGAGTTTAGAGAATTTTACTTTTTATTTTCCTACTATGGACTTCACATGTTCGGGGACGGAGTGGTTGTAAGCTTATTTCGTTGGATTTGTTTCTTCGATTCGGTCCTCGTCTCATTTGTTTGTTGAGTGTGGGTGTGCTGTAATGAATCTTCTTTTCTTCTTCCTGTCGTTGCTGCAAGTGCAGTTTTGGGTAAGCTCAAACTCCTCTATTTTCTAAACTTGTGTGGCTGTGCTTAGACTGAAGCTGCCTCCGGTTCCCTCTTTGTCGTTGCTGGGTGGGTGGCGATCAATCTAATCTTTCTCATGCGTTTCAGCTGCTGTGGGTGAATATAGGAAGGAGATTGTAATTCAAAATAAGTCAAAGAAGGGGGAAAAAGAGAAACATGTTTTGTCAATTTCACGTGTATGTATGGTAGATGTTTGATATAATGTTTATTAGGGGAATTGAAGTTAAAATGAACAACTAGAGGGGATTAAAGTATCATAAACCCAATTATGGATTTGAGATAATATTGAGTGCCCACTAGGTGTTTGATGGAATGGTTGGAAGAGTAGAGACTTACCTGAAAGTATATTTCTAAAGAATCTTAATGGTGATGAAGAATAGAGATCATATTCCGTTTGTCAATCAAGAATTACTGTTTCTGGGCAGATTATCGACACATTTTCAGATAGTGTTATGTCTGTTTGTTTGACTAAAACTGAAATTATCGGTGGTAGTGTTGATGGAACTGTTCGAACATTTGACATCCGTATTGGCAGGTATGTAGTTAACCAGACCACAACACGATAGATTGTGCTCATTAGTTTTTTTTCAGAAGCTCATTTAGTAATGCTCATTTGATGATATTCTAAATTTAAGCACATGCTTGTTGCTACATTATGGTATATTCAAGTTATGAAACTGCTAATGCTTTCGTTCATATTATCTAGAGAAACATCTGATGACTTGGGGCAACCTGTCAACTGTATTTCAATGTCAAATGATGGTAATTGCATACTGGCCGGTTGTTTAAATTTTACCCTTTGACTTTTGAACAGGTATTAATCTAACTGGGGACGGGAGCTTACAATAGTTGTATGCTATTATTACTTATACTGTCCTTTCTTGTGCTAGATCGCCAGGTGAACTATTGCAAGAATACAAAGGCCATACTTGTAAGGTATGTCTTTAGTTACTTAAAAACTGTTTTAGCACTTTCTGATTTTTAGTATAGCATTGTCCAATAAGATGTGCCATTTAGTTTGTTGGGTTGAATGCATTCTCATAATTGTGGACTACAAGCCAAGGATCACTTTTATATATGTGCATTAGTGGAATACAATCTACTGACTTGTGCAATTGTTTAATCTTATAGCTATTTCCTATTTGGTCATCCAACCAAAAAAGGAAAACGAACGTTATTTGCTTTGTGTTTTGACGTGTGCGTATATGCCTTAACCATGTTATGGAATATTGTCATATTTATGTAGAGTTGCCCTCAGTCTTACAAATTGGATTGCTGCCTCACCAATACGGATGCCCATGTGACCAGTGGATCTGAGGATGGCTTCATCTATTTCTGGGATCTTGTTGATGCATCAGTTTTGTCCAGATTCAGAGCTCCTACCTCAGTGGTAAAGTCTTTGACCGCCTTTTGCATGCTTGAAGAAAATCACACTGACAGTGCTAAGAGGTCATTTTAGAACGTTCTTGATGAATATGTTGGTAATAATATGGCTTCCTTAAAGAGTTAATTACTCCTTATGTTCCACTAGCAGTAAACATTCCATTTGCTCTGACTGTTGGTTTGATAAGCTGTTGTCTAGTTGTTCTATGTTGTTCACAATAATTGTTTGGGTTGAGCAAACATAGAAAGATTAAGCCAACTTTTCTACATTGTGTTGAAATCACAGCATTTTGTCCAAGATCTCCTACAAGAGTATTCTGACCTGATGTTGGATAAGAAACTGTGTATAAAAATCGGCTATGGATTATCGGGCAAAGCAGTTTATAATAATCTTGTTAGATGTATCAAAAACAAAATCGGCTTTAGCTGTATCTTAGTCACTTCAGTTTATAATTATAATCTTTTTTATTGCATCTTACAAAGATCAGTCATCTTCTGGCAGGTAACAAGCGTGAGCTATCACTTGAGAGAAAGCTGCATGATAAGCTCTTCTGTGGATGGCACCATTCGCGTGTGGAGGTCTTAGGGACAAAATACAGATTCTAAAACTGATATGAAGTTATGTCATTTACAAGCAATAGTAAGTAGTTTAGTCTGATTTATTCCTCAATGTAAGTAGTTTAATCTGATTTATTCCTCAACTTTAATAGAATACACGAGAGAAACTCGTAAAACTATTAAATTTTGTTCAGTTGGAGACTCTGAAGTTATAATTATTTTTAGAATGATATTATATGATTTTGATTGTGGAGTCCTCAAAGTTAATAGAATGCGCGAGGGAAACTCGTACAACTATAGTGAGTTGTTTAGTCTCATTTATTCCCCAAGCTATAACTTTTTTAAAATTTTATTCTCAGTTTGAAACTTGTATAAAAATTATCTAGCCAGTTGTATCCTTTTGTTTTTTAACTGATAGATGCTGAAGGAGGACGTGAAATATGGAAGGGAAGGGTAGAAAAATTGGGGGGGGGGGGGGGAGAACATATTTTGGAGGAGGAATCAAAATTTGTCTGATCATGTAATTTTGTAGAGTTCGGTGCAAATTCTACCCACGATCTTTTTGTGAATTTGCGTTTGGCATTATAATCATATATCGGGGGCAAAAATGCCCACAAATTTCTCCAAGTGAAGCGAAAACACCATTCCTATTAATTATTACAACGTTGACCGATTGTTTTTAACCGAGGGTTATGATTTAAAATTATGGAGACTAAAATCAAAATTAAATCCAATTATAAGGAGCAATAATAGTATTCACATATATAATTCTACATCTGATTCTAAATATAAGACTTAATTAATAGTATATTGCAACAAATATAGTTTTATTATCATTCGCGTAGGGAAAAAATTAAAACTTATTATATCTAGTTCTTAATATAAGATTTAATTTGTAGAGTTATGGCGCGGAAGTGAAGTGTAAATGAACATGAACACAGTTGAGAGATCCCATTGAGGTGAATGCAAAGTACGGAGGGCCATAATGTAGAAGAACATATACATGATTGCAGCCAAATATCCTAGCAGATTAGGACGCAACAGTTTTAAGGAATCTCTTGTGTAAGTACTATTAGGATTAATTAAGATGCATCCAACATTTTGAAGTTCTAAACTAATTTGTTTTAGCTTTGTAAAGTATTTTTTTTATAACACCAAGTATCTTTTATAGTATGTTTGTTGCAATTTCAACACTAAAGTATTTTTCTTAGTAGCAATGAGTACATTAAACTTAGGATACTGAGTTTTACTGAAAAAATATTTTAGTTAGGGTGATGAATAAATTATAAATTTAATCAATTAGGATATTGAATGCTACTAAAAAAGCATTTGCGAGCTGTGCTAAACATAACTTAAATCATTATTATTCCATCAATTAATTCCCACAAATATGTTGACTTTTGTAAGAGAAAATCTTGTCTTGGAGGAGGAATTTGGGGTTCCAAAAGGGTATGGGATGGGTAGATACTTGAGTATTGAGGATTTGCATCCCACATCGGCGAGAATAACACCAGATGATGGACCTGGCTCTTATAAATACAAAACACAAACACTTGCCCAAGCATGATCCTTCAGGCAGTAAAAGGGGATATGAGGAGTGGTTAGAGCTAGCAAAATATCTGTGAGAAGAGTGTCCGCCCCAAGCCTGGTTACGACAGCCTGGGCACTCTCCCTTTCACCTATCTGATCCCTTCCCTGAAGGACCAAACATTCAGATTTGAGTCATTGAGCATTTCCAATTCATAGCTAAGAAAGACTCGTTTGAGCCATTCAGTATTCCCGAATCAAGCTAAGAAACTTTTACGGTTAATGGAGTTGAAAAATTAATTTTTTTTTTATATATATCTTATATATTCTGTTTATTAAAATTTTATAACTCAATTTCTTCAATTTTTTTAAATTCAACCCATGAAAATTTGTGCATGGATAAATTAAAAAAGAAGTTTGAAAAGGAATATAAATATAATGTTTTATTTTATTTTTGAATTTTCATTTTTCTCATTGTCATTTTACAAATTAAACAAGTTTTAAAGATTTTATTTAAACAAGAGGCATTAAATATTGTATATAGCATAATAAAGGTTTAGTAGTAGAGTTGTTGCAATAGGTTGAACAATTTAATTTAACAAAGGGAAAATTATACTCAAGTTCTGAAGAAGAAGGGAAATGATAAAATGGTCCCTTGAAATTGCAAAATGAAAACATGGTCCTATTGATAACTCCACGAGTGGGTCACTAACAACTCCAGTAGCAGGCATTAACAACTTTATGAGACCCTTTTTTCGTTTTGCAATTTCAAGGGATCTTTTTTTCATTTCCTTTTTCCTTAGGACTTGAGTGTAATTTTCCCTTTAACAAAGTTAAAATTATAATTTAAACAAACATTCATTATAGATCATGATTAAGTGTGTGTTTGGGATAACGGTAGGAAAAATGATTTATTATGATTCTGACTTATTAAAAATGACTTAATATAAAAGTTAATTTTTGTAATGTGATTTATGTTTGGATAAGCGATTTTGGGATAGCTTATTTTTGGACAATAAGTGCTTATAAATCGTGATTTACGGTATACGAGATAAGCATGTGAGAGAAGTTTTATTTCAACTTACGTAATAAGTGACTTAATAGAAAAGCTGCAATGAGAGGTTTATTTAATAAGTAGTTTATTTTACCTGTGATGGAATTTTAAAAAGCTAAACCAAACATTAAAAAGAAACCTCCCCAAACTCATTCGGGCTTTTTTCAATGAAAAACAGGCTTATTGCCCCCCAAAACGCTGAACCAAACTCTCCCTAAGTAGATTAAAATATTATGAGAAAATAATATTATTTCGAAACAGGTATCATTCACAAAAGAGAAGAAACATGCATTTAACCCAAATTAGGGTTTGAATGAAGTGGGTTTAAATCCAACCTTAAGACGAGAGTTCTATATTGCTAAAATGAATGCTTGTAATATTCTAAATTTTTATCAAAGTTATACTTAATCATGTTGGGTTGGAATCTAGATTCTAGGACCTGCAAAGAGCAAAAACTAAAGGTACAAAAAGTAGTTATGGGTGATTTTTCAATCCTTGGGCCACTAAAGTATCACCCCACCATAGTTTAGTAATACTCCTCTTGCAATATACCACAAAATATTAGTGTTTTGTATAGAAAATGAGTTAGTTCCAAAACAAAATCTTGTTGACAAATCGAAATTAGAAAAGCTCCAGCAAAATGCAAATGTAAATATTTGGATGAGTATAGGTGAGAACTAAATTAAATAGCGACATATTTAATAAGCACCCACATCTTGCCTCGTAATACAATTCGAACGAAGAATGCTGATTTTTTTTTTCTAAGAACATGATCTTTCTATCAATCATTTATTCTTCAGGGAAAACTAAATCAAAGTTGAAACATCAAATGAAAAATTGACATAATAGAAAACAGCCACAATAAAAGCAAATGCACATATTCAAAGTATTGGGTTAATGCAAGAATCTCAGAAACTATAGAAGAATCAAGAATATCCTAAAATAATTACATATTTTGAAATGACAAGGATAACATATTTTCAGGTGATCATCCACTTTCACTTTTGGGATTTGAAGGAATTGTTTAAATCTGCATATTTCAGATGATAAAAAAGTGTTATCGTGAGAAGAGTCAAAGCACCACGGTAAGTTTAATTTGTCTGAGAAAGGAACTGTAAGTCCCACATCGGCTACTTATGTCATGTCGCCAGCCTTAATATAATAACATCTAAATCTAAGGCACTAACTCTGAGGGGTGTGGGGCTGGTGAGGCACGTGGCTTTGTAAACCCTAAACCACCCTCAATGAGAGGGCCAATGTGAGGGTCTTTTCCCGGAGGTTTCCCCCGTGTGGTGAATAAAGAAATTCCGATGCATCACGCGTGCCAATATCCGAGTGGACCAAAATGCCCCCGAGGAGATTTGAAGGGGTTGCTGCCGGCATGTGGACAATGTCTCGCGGTTAACTGCTTCCTCGTCTCCTCGCCACCTCATTTTTCATTAATTACTATAATTAACAGATTTTATTTTCTTAAATAAAAGGAAAAATAATTTATTAATTTTATGCTGGGTTTTTTAATTTTTGATTTGGTTCTCTCCCCTTAATTCGGTGTTTCCTCCAATTAACAGATTTTATTTTCTTAAAAAGAAAAGGAAAAACACTAAAAACCGTCTATTGCAAATTTTATTTCCTAAAATTTCTATTTATATTTGATTGTTTTTTTTGGACAAAATTTATTTTTGATTGTTACTATATTATAGCATTAATTTTTTCTTGGTGAAAGTATATTTATAATTAATATTTATTAATTGGTTAAAATATATTTTTGGTCCTTTAAGTTTACATGAGATATATTTTTAGTCCCTTAATTTTATAATGTATATTATTTTTGGTCCTATAATTCTAAGGTTATTAATGTTGCTATCAGTAAACCCTAACATAGTAAGCTCAAGTGATAACTGTATAAGTTTAAGTGATGATTGTGTAATTAAATATTATTAATCTTAAATTTAAAATATGTATAAATTGAAATATATATATAAACTTAATGAAGCAATAAATATCAAAACATTGACTATATTAAAAAATTTTAGTTTAATAGTCTAAATATCAAAACCTCAATTTCACTTGTAATGATTTATCGGTTTATTTTAGTTTAATAATCTAAATATATTATATTTAAAAATTAAAAATTAAATATGCTTTGTTAACTGCACAGTCATCACTTGAGTTTGTTACGTCAATATTTTTCGTTAACAACATTAACGGTGTTAAAAATATAAAATTAAAAGTATATTTTATAAAGTTAAAAGATCAAAAGTATAGTTTATGTAAAATTTAAAGGACTAAAAGTATATTTTATTAATTTTATGTTGGTTTATAAATTTTTGATTTGGTTCTCTCCCCTTTATTAGGTATTTCCTCCGAATTTGTAGGAAACTCCGTTTTTTATTCGCTGAAATCTAAATTTAATATTATACACATTTGGGGTGGGACTAAGGTTTTTCAAATAATATCTTGTCCACTTTCCAAGAAAATAAAACAATTCTTAAAATGAACACAAATGAGATATTTTTACTGTTTTTGTTCGCATAATAAAGTTGCTAAAATTATTATACCAAACAGCCTCTTATGCTCTTCAAGTTAACGTAACATTTATCAACAAGCCAAATATATTTTAATGAAATAAAATTAAAAAAATGATATTTACGCTACATGAAAACAGTAATTTTCTTGTGAAAACTTCTCACAACAAAACAAATAGAGAGAATTTCTCACAAAAATTCTCATAATGGGAAATTGGTGAAAAATGTTCTTAAGGGTCTTGATCGACGGTCCTCTAAGCTGTATTGTATCATTTTCGTAAGAACTGTATGGCAATTTTGTGATGGAAATTTGTAGGAAAAGTCTGTTGCAAATTGGCGACAGATTTTCAATAGAATATTTTGTCCCAAATTTGCAATGGAAATTTCATTGAAAAATCCGTTATAAATTAGTGATGGACTATCCATTACAAAATATGTCACAAATTAGCGACAGACCATATTGCCCATAAATACATTGTTACTTTGTGTTAGAATATTCCATCTCAAATTGGAGGTGAACTATTATGTCAGATGCTATGAATTAGTGACAAAGTCTTCATCGCTAATTTGCAACAAAAATAGAAATCCCCCGCTTCGTGTTTTACACGTTGCTAATTAATTAAGGATAAAATTCGGTTGGTAATTGGATGTTTTATTTAGAGCTGGAAATTAGGGCCGGGCCGGACCTATAGGACGGGCCCGGGTCTAAAAGGGCCATTTAGGCCCGGGGTATGAAAAATTGCTATTTTCTAAAGCCCGGCCCGAAAGCATAAAGGTCAGGGCTGGCCTGCAGGGCCTGAAGCTATTTTCACAATATTGAACAAATTTTATTTTTTTTCAGTTTTTTTTTTAAAAATTACAACAATAGAATTCCTAATTTAACACATAAACATTGTCAAAATTAAAGTCTAAACAGTATGCATCATGTAACAAATAAACACGGTCATTAAATCATAATCAAAGGTAAACTATTGTCTACATACCACAATTACAAATAATTAATTAGAAGACTTAACAAAATTAAAAATACTTCTTCTAAATATGTCTTGAAAAGTGTAAGTAGTCAATAAAATAAACAACACAAGATATAAATAAAACAATCACAAGAAAATAAGTCAAAAAATACAAAATTGGTAAGAATACTTATGAAATAAAAAATATTTTTTTTAATTTTTTAATTTTTAGGATTATTAATACAAGATATTCTTATGAAACTTAATTTTAAAAAAGTTAATATCAACTAAATATTTGCAACATCATTAACAAAATATAAAAAATCAATAATAATATTATCATATAAATAATTCTAAAAAAAAATATACAGGGCTGGCTCTTTTAGACCCACTTTCATTTTTGATACAAAAATTTGAGGCTCGGCCCTTATAAATTCAGGGCCGGCTCGACTGGTTCGGCCCGTATTCCCGGCTCTAATCTTATTGTAGTGCATAGTGAATTATTATTACAAATTAAACAAAACAATTTATAATTTTGTAATTTAATCTATCAAAGGGTTAAGGTGATGCCCCTACACAAACCACCACAACTCCAACTTGAAGCCTCGTTCCCTATGACAACTTGTAGCGGTTTCCAGTCAATTGCTATATCATTGCCACCGTAGAATCCAAGTCTGTCTTTATAGCAATAAGATGAACACACCCGTTACATCAAATCGCTAATATTGTAGTGGTTCTACGACCCTCTACAATGGAGTAACGATTTTAATTGCTAGATCGCTACAAAATGCTGCGTGCTCTCAAAATCTCGCTTTATTTGGCACCAATCAAAGTGCTACAAACTAGCAGTAGTTTTGTCTATAACTCCAACTAGTTCTAAATACTGTATCATTTCTTTTAACCATTACAAAATAACTGCCATTATATCATGTTTTCTCGTAGTGTTTTATTTCATATGAATAACTTTCATTTTTTATTTTATTCTCTAATTAATTCATCCTGTATTATATTAAGGCATCTAAATGTCATGTCATAATGCATGTGCTTCTTATTCTAGAAATACTGCTTGCAAAAAATAAAAAGATAAGCCTAGTTGTTTTCACCCCTTGATGGTGATATTTAAATATTTTAAAGTTAAAGATATATATAAGACCGGTGAAGTTTGCTAAAGGAAAAAAAAAATCAAAACAACGGTAACATGCTGTAAGTCTGTAACCCTACTGGCTAGAAATAGATCTAGCTAGAAAAAATCCCACAAAAATGTCTCCAAAATACAAAATCTTAAATTACTGCCTTAAATGCGATAGAAATGCCACATTATATAAAGATATACTCCCATACAATAGTATAATTGTAACGTCCCTCCTAAAACTGTCGATAACTTAATCATTTTAAAACTTATTTTAAAAAATATCTTTTAAAAGCTAACTATGGTTATAACTACGACCTTACACTATTGGTCGATTAACCAAAATATTATTTAATTAAAAATTGATTACTCAAAAATACTCATAATACATTTGTCATGAATGAATCACATGCGATCCCGCAACAGAATAATTAATTAGAACAACCAAAACAGAAAAAATGTAATCGTGTCCTATTGTGGCAATATGCAGAAACCAACATATACTCAAAAAGGTGGAGGTGCTACACATCGTTGACATAGCTTCACTCCTCCAAAGCATTCCTTGATGCCCCTCTTCTACAACTCTCATTTAGAAAAATGTTAAAAGTAACAAAATGAGACTACTGTCTCAGTAACCAGTTGTCCTACCTACCACATACACTACTAGCACATGCTTGTGAGGTATCAGGTGGGAAAGTTTAGAAACATACATATACACATACATGTAATTATGAAAATGAAACAATATATAGCATACAAACACTAATCATGGTACTCAAGTTTAGATAATCTTCATAGTACACACTCACTCCGATCATAGTACCCCAAAGCCTCCAATTAATCCAACCGAACCGCCTTTATTCATGCTAACTAAACTCGCAGCCAAAGACCAAAGCACACACTCTTGGACCGTGGGTTCCCCCTCATAGAACTCTTGGGGTGTTGCAGTCCCTCAAAGAACAAGTGGGACATAGCCCCTCATAGAACTGGTGGTGTGAAGTAACCCCATGTATTATAAGTGGGGCACCGTAGCCTTCTAGAACAAGTGGGCATGCACAACTCAACCAGCCAAAGTGCTCCGAATGGCTGCCTCACCATATGGTAAAAGTAGCATTCTTCGACCAGGCTCTAACCTTTCCACCATTTACAAATCATGGAACAAAGTTTTGCAACACAACTATGTATAATATCACTCATACTGTCATACAACTCAAGAGCATGTTTCCAAATGAAAATCATATAATTAAGATTTCACAATATAACAATCCATAATATAACTCATAACCATTAATGCCAAAATCATGGTACTTGTCAATTTTAAATATTCAATACATCCTTATAAACGAAGTCTCGCAAAACAGTTTTCATAAAACTGTATAACAATAAATCATGATATAAAACAATAGTAGTTTAATATATTATTATAGTTCAAAAAGACTCACAAATACATACCAAGATGCACAGTAAATAGGAAAGCCAGTTACCTTTTATCAGAGTTACCAAAACGAGTTCAAATATGCTATCTCGTGCTCAAACCTCCGTTTTATGCATTATAGAAGTCAAATCATTGATCTAATCGTTGAATTTAACACATTGAATTTCAAGAGCCTACTGCCCAAATTGTAGCTTGACCCAATAGTAAACGAATATATAAATGTCAATCTTCTACTTAGGGGCGAATAATTAACTTTCCCTTGGAACATGCAGCACATGAGAAATCATGGGATTATGGTATTTGTTTATACTTCAGGGTATGTCCATATGAATTCCAAATTATTTGTTGCATTATGATTGAACCGAGATGGCCTAACCGGTCATGCCAAACAATAAATTCATTAGTAAACTTCTGGTTTACATTTTCAAACTGCTGGCTTGAATTGGCAAACTTCTGATCTGCGTTAGTGAACTTCTCACTAGTAGAAAAATGACTTTTTAGACCGGTTCTGTATTAGGTCTTGATAGAGCAGGTATAAAAAGTCTGTTATTTTTTAGACCAGTTGTTATAACCAGTCTTAAAAGTCACACTTTTAAGACCGGTTGTGCCCACAACCGGTCTTAAAAATCCACATTTAAGACCGGTTGTTCCCACAACCGGTCTAAAGTACTTTTTAAGACCAGTTGTGACTACAACCGGTCTTAAAGCTTCATTTTTTTTAAAAAAAAATGTCCCTTTTATTATATGTACACGCACAGAATGCTCCAATTTTAAACAGCAGTACATAACAATCACTGATTTCAATTTCAAAATTCAAAAGCACCAGTCTATAGCAGCAACAAATTAATGTTCATACAAGCCAGTACAGTCATACATTGATGATTCATTTGCAATTAGATAGTAAGGATGACCAAATGACAGCAGTAAAACAAAAGCTTCTTCTTTTGAAGTTGATTGTACCTTCCCTAGTCCCCAGTGTCCCTTTGGTTGCCTACACCAAACATGAAGTTTCTGGGAAATGAACATGCAAAGAAATGAACATGCCCTTTGGTCAATTGTTATTGTCATCAAAACCATATTGCATTGCATAACCTGCTTGATCTGCCAAGCCCTTCTTCTTTCCCTTTGACGAATATGAAGAATCCATAATCCCTGCATATATCACCAATTCACTCACTTCATTACTCATCAAAATTAGAACATGTTAATTTCTCCCTGCTAGAAAATAATATTTGGAAATGAGTGCTTGGTGAAGGAAAGAAATTGCTTATATCATCAATACAACTATTGAAGCATTGTGATGCACACAGAATGTAATTTTGTGGAACAGAGGGTGAGAGAGAGAGAGATAATACATAAGGAATGAAACAGTTCGTGAGAAGAAACAAACATTTTCACATTATAGAAGACAAGATCATATAACAAAAATTGCTTCAAATAAATGAAACCAAGCAATCACAAAAATAAAATAAAACATACAAATCAGAGCCAAATAAATGCAGAATGAAAGTGGGGGGGATTATGTGAACACACAATCTAAGAGAATGGAAATGGAAGATGCAAGACCCGCAAACAAACATGCCAAATATTAAAGATTTGAGGTATCATTCTATGAAGAATTTCAGGAGCCTAAGGTTATTCTATCTTCTCTTTGTCAGAAAAACGGGTTTCATGTGCTTGCTTCTTCTATGCTTCATTTGAAGGCAAAAACACCAGGACACAGCCATCACAATTCAACAAGAGTAAACTAGGGATATAATTGATCTACAAGTCCCTACTGATTCACCTGATGTTAGCAATAATATGAGAACAATAATGTACAATGTAACGTTGGATTCAAAAACTCACTATTTTTGTAATAGCTCATGGATGAATTCAGCACAACATGTGCGAATGAAATCAATATCTTCTTCAGGAAAGGGATCAGCAAGATCAAACATCTGTAACACCAAAACCAGACGAAACATTGACTTAGTAACTTAAAAACAATAAAGTAAAACAAAAGTTCTGAAATATAAATTTACCTCTTGAGTAAAATCAGTCGTGCCTAGAGTGATAATATTGTAAATGTGTCTCAAAACATAAAAACCACATAAGTTGGACCCCTTGGGTTACCGACGGCTCTGAGAAAAAACATGATATCATTAAAACAAATATAAATGCATGTCTTATTACATTCTTTAAACAAATCCATATGTACTAACCTTTGGCATGATCCATGTAGGGTCCTTTAAGTCACGAACATGCTTACCACAAGCACTGTGTATGAATGTCCGCATAGCCCTATAATCATCACAATGACAAAGGTTATTGGTTTTATACAAATTCCATAAACTTTGCATACAAAAGGTAATAATACAAGAAAACTAACGAATTCATGGTCTTTTTCAAATCATTCCCTGGTTTGAAGTGGAGGGAACATAAGAGGATGACAGTGTAACTACTCTTGCATAGAAGAAGTAACTGCCAATGATCACTGAAAAAAACAGAAGAATATTAATCAAACATAAAAAATTATATAAATTATAAAATATCAGTTTGTTTCTTACCTATGCACATATGGAGCCAAGAAACACTCAATTCCAGTTTCACTAAGCCTCTCTGACAAGTATCTATGTCTACTAGCAGCAGTGGTCCCTTTCTCTTGGATGTGATGGGGGCATAAGAATCCAAATTTTTCGCTTTTGCCAGACGAGACCAACCTACGATGCATGTACCTACAATAATGCAAGCACATAAATAAAAGGTAAACGGTGAAACTTTTAAAATATTTACTTTGAATTGCAGAAGCTACTTACATTAAGAATAGTTGGACAATCCCAATCGTAAGATTTTGTCCAGGAGCTACCAGGGACATCAAATCATCCCTCTCAAGATAGCATGTCACTCCTGACTGTCCAACAACTGAATCCGTAGGCCACTCTCTTGTTTTGAAGGATGTATCATATGCCATCAGAATCACTTGTTGCATGATATTCAATGGAGGCTGTGAAACTTCTTGCCGAGTGAAGGGAGCTGGACTTGGTGGGGCTTTGATCGGACTTTCCTCGGCTCGACCAGAAACAAGGTTCGTTGGCCACAAGATGAACGTGCCCAAGACATTGCTAACGATCTTGAATTCATCAGAAGGGATAGGGACAGGTGCATCTGAATAATCACCTCGTCAACTGACACTCGGACTTGATCACCTTCCATTTGTCGGTGGTGGACAGTTGATCCCAAGTTATGCACACTACCCCGTGCAACTAACCGTCTCAGAGGATCCTCGACAAAAAGATCACAAAGCTCAGTAATTTCAGGGTTAGGACCCTCTGATGACTACCCGATGTTGCAACAACTACCTTTAGTGCTCTGCTTATTAGGATCAATTGATTGTGGCTGGGGAGCACTGGTATCTTGTCTTAAGCTCATAAACACTATCATTTCCTCTTTTATCTTGCTCAACCGGGTCTCTAATAGTGCATCAAATGATGCTTCAGCCTCAGCCTTTGCTTCTGCTCTTGCAATGGCCAACATAGTCTCCAATTCCTCCCTAGTCACGATGTTTGAGGAATGGCGTACGGGGGCTCCAAAGTAATCCCGTATCCCTATCCCTCCTCCAACTCCCCTTACATGGCCTGGATGCTCATGTTTGCCAGTAGCAACTGTTAGAATATCATTCCTGCCCTCTGACTTAAAAGAGCCCTCAGCTTGTTGTTTTCTAAGTTCATCCTGTAAGATAATACAAAATAACAAACATAAGTAATAATGTACGTTTCTTATGTAATTAATTACAATAACGATATATACTTACAATTCTTTCACCAACTATATGAGATTGTTCACTCGTATAAGTCCCACTCCTCTTTTAGTGGGCAAATTGCCATTTTTCTTCTCGACGAATCGGAGATAGTCGAGAAAGAAGAACAGAAGGATCGGATTGAGATGCTTCTTCCAATCTCTTCTGTTTGGCCGCCAACAAGTCTCTTTCAGCCTTTGCATAACCCCCACGAGACATTATATGAGGGCAATCATTCTTTCTACCACTCTCTTGTGCTTTTTGCCTTTTTGCCTGCGAATAAGAAATGATACAAAAGGAAAGTGTTATAATCAATTAAGATAATTGCTAAGTAAATAAAATGAAAAATAAGTTAACTAACCAAAGATTCTGGAGTAGTCCGAAGCCTAACAAATTCTTGCCAAGTCGCTTGATCAAGAAATGTATACTAGTTGTACGGATTAGGACGAGGCTGACCATCTTTCACCTCAATATGAATGTAATTGTTGGTCAGATTTGTCTTAAACTTGCTCCAGCGCTCATAACAATACGTCATCATCTTGTTGTACAAGATCTCACTTTAAGGAACGTCGTAGGTGAGCTGAAATGCATGCATTGAAGGAGTAAGTGACAAATTTGTGACATTTGATAATAATTAATTACATACATTAGAGAATTGTATACCTAAATAGTGTCCCAAATATGCTGCTTCACCTTTGCATTGACATTTCTCCACTCTTCTATCAAGATGCTCGGCTTGTTACGTGCAAGGAGGCCGACGAAACTCCTATATCGTTGTGCATTAGGCCCGATTGGTTTCCAATGTCTATCAAACTCAATCGGTATCTTTTGGCCTACACTCCGACTGAAGGAAACATCTGTCAACCGTGTGCCACGTCTACCCCTCCGTACAGACTAGCTACTGCGCTCACTACGACCCTGGCTCGGAGCATTGCTAGGCTCGCCCTGGTTAACACTAGCTGGCTGACTCTACTGAGCACTAGGTGGCTGACTCAGAGGTGTAGGAGGTGGCTGATCCTCTGCACTAGGACGCTGGGGATTCGTCATTTGCCTGTAACGACAACAAAGAAAGATAAATCCTAAGCTATGACATGTGAAGACTATATCAATAAAATAACTAAACATATTCTTCAAATATAAATCATAATCATAATTACTTTAGTTAGTTAAGGTCAAAGTAGTATCATAAAGAGATATCCTCCCATATTCCCTCGTGATGATCATTTCTTGTGCCGCGCGCATTATCTACTTCATCTTCTTCGTTCAGTTCTGGTAGACCCCTGGAAAAAGAATGAGTCTCAAGAAGATCATAATTTGAGTGACTTTTCTCGTCAATATCAACGACCCTTTTTCTTTGGAGAGCTACAGACCACATTTTATTTGCTTGATCAGTGATATAGAACACTTGTTGCGCCTGATCTGCCATAATGAAAGGTTCATCTCCAAAACTTCTACTATTCAGATCTACTAATGTAAATCCTAACCTATCGATCTTCACACCATTATTGACATCAACCCACTTGCATTTAAAAATGGGAAATCTAATTTTAACATAATCAACCACCCAAATCTCTTCAATCACCCCATAATAAGGTATGGCAGCCAATGTAGGGTTCTTATCTTTCGAACTAGAGAAGTGCATAGATTCAGCCACTAATATAACACCATTGTTATGGACGGTGCTCTTATCATCTAGGGACTTCGTGTAAAAGGTATAACCATTGATCACAAATGAAGTCCAACTTATGACATCAACTTTAGGACCACGTGCTAACCAATTTATTGTATCAGAAACACATTCTTCTCCGTCAACCTTTTGTTTGAACCAATGTGCGAAAGTTTTGTTATGCTCCCTGATTAACCTTTATTCGCTCATTCAACTATTTTGTTTCCGTACAATTTCTTTATGGGCATTCATGTAATATTGAACTTCATCAACATTGTTCAAGATGTACAGGTGGACTTGTTGTAATTCATCAGCATCTATGCTCTTTACTGTTGCCCCACGTCTACCCCCTTCTTGATCATGATGTTTAGGAAGGCCAATATGTCGTACATTTGACAAATAATGTTGACAAAATTCCATAGCTTCTTCAGAAACATATTTTTGAACAATAGATGCTTCAGGCCGGTTGGGGTTCTTCACATACCCTTTTAGTATTTTCATAGTTCTTTCGATTGGGTACATCCACCGGAAATAGATAGGGCCACACAACTTTATCTCTCTCACTAGATGAACAATCAAGTGTATTATGATATCAAAAAAGGAAGGAAGAAAAAGCTTCTCAAGCTGGCATAAGATCATATATCCTTCATTTTCCAATTCCTCCAATCTTTCCGTGTCAATGACTTTACAACAAATGGCATTGAAGAAGAAACAAAGTCTAGTCAATATGTGTTAAAGATCATATTCGGCAATGCCTCGAATAGCTACTGGGAGTAGTTGTTGCATTAAGATATGGCAATCATGAGACTTTAGCCGTATTAACTTCAAGTCTTTCATCGATACAAGCTTTTTAAAATTTGAACAATACCCTGAGGGAACTTTAGTGCCATGTAAACACTCACAAAAGCTTCTTTTCTCAACCTTAGGCAAAGTATGAGCAGCTGGAGGATAAAAAGTTCTATTACCGTATGGCCTTGGATGTAAATCTTCTCGTATTCCCATTTCTTGCAAGTCTAATCTTGCCTTCACGCCATCCTTAGAACTTCCTTGTATGTTGAGCAGTATCCCAACAATATTATCACATACGTTCTTCTCCACATGCATGAAATCAATACAGTGTCTGACGTCAAGATTGCGCCAATATGGAAGATCGAAGAAGACGGACCTTTTTTTCCATATATTTTTCTCATTTCTACTCTTTGATGACTTACCAAACATAGTATTGATATTTTTCACCTTTTCATAAATTTTCTTCCCAGTCAATGCCTCTGGAGCATCTTCAAAGTCTTGGCCACCGAAAAAAGCTTTTTTTAATCTACGATAAGGGTGACTTCATCTTAGAAATCGCCTATGGCCAAGGTAAACCGTCTTTCTTTCATGTTGAAGTTGATGGTAGCATGTGCCTTCTTCACATATCGGACAAGCTTTGTGGCCTTTAACGCTATATCCTGACAAGTTCCCATATGTAGGGAAGTCATTTATAGTACAAAAGATCATTGCTCGCATATTAAAAGTCTCCTTCTTGTTCGCATAAAAAACATCGATACCTTTATCCCACAACTCTTTCAAGTCTTCGATCAAGGGTTCTAGATAAACATCATGTCATTTCCGGGTTGCTTTGGTCCCGAAATCAACATAGACAACATAATGTACTTTCGTTTCATACATAACAAAGGAGATAAGTTGTAAATTACCAACAGAACAGGCCATGAACTATGTATACTGCTTAGGCTACCATAAGGATTCATACCATCTGTGCTAAGCCGAAGCCTGAGATTCTTAGGGAAATAATTGATCGATTTTCTGCCATTGAGAAAAATCAGCTGGATGTCGAAGCTTTCCATCAGAAATTCGCTTATCTGCATGCCATCTCAAATTTTTGGCATCAATTTCATTAGCAAACAAGCGCTTGAACATTGGAATGATTGGAAGATACCACAACACTTTTGCAGGGCCCTTATTTGATTTATACCTCAGAGTTTCACATATCGGACATTGCTTCTTTTCTATACAATATGCAATCATTAGGGCAAGCATAGATCTTTTTATACTTCATCCCTAATGGACACAGTATTTTCTTAGCATCATAGTATCGACAAGGCAACACATTATTATCAGGAAGCATATCTTTAAAGGCCTCAAGCGTTTCTGAAAAACTCTTATCGCTCCATCCATGCCGTGCTTTCAAGCTTACCAATTTCAATACAGCATTCAGCAATTGGTATTTTTTACACCCCGGGTATAGCGGCTTCTCAGCATCACTGCACATATTACCATATGCATGTGATTGTTCAAAAGCCTCTTCTCCTACATCACGAATAATATCCTTTATCCGATCATCCATATCCATGTCATTATCATCACAAGTCACTTCCCCCTGTTGAGATGCACTTGGCATTTCTAATTGTTCACCATGCTATACCCATACTACATACGTCTTACAAAACCCTTCACAAATTAAATGTGTATATATATCTGCAGCACTTAGTCGCTTCTCATTCAAACATTTTACACAAGGGTAATAAAACATCCCACTATCATCATCGGCATTTCTTTTTGCAAAGTCTAAAAAACCCTTGACCCCAACATCATATTCAACACTCGTTCGTTTAGCTTGTATCCAAATATGATCCATATATTCCAACACCTTTTTTTTGTTTTGCACTTTTTCCCTGGAAAAGGTAGGAGAATGATGAGAGCATGCAATCATTATACCCAAGTACATAGTGTAACTAGAATTAAACAAAGAAGATCGTGATTTAGAGTAGCATGTGAGGAAAAAATGGAATGAGGGAAAGTGGAATGGAGAAGGAGTGAGGGAATGAGGAATGGAGGTGGAAAGAGGAAGGAAAGAATGCGCGTTCGTTAGATAAAGTGACTTGGATATATATTCTTTTAATGTCTAACGCCTGCACACGCTAGATTCATTATTATACTGTTTGTCCCTGGATATATTTTTTAGGGTGACTTTGGTCCTTCGACTAATAATATCCAAGCAATACCGTTGGAAACCAATAGAAGGTAACTAGTTAAACAAAGCAAAAAGAACTATAAGTGGAGGGATTTATGTTGAGGCTCAGTACTGGTGATGCTCTGATTGTTGAAATTTGGGGTTGCCTTATGGGCATGAAAAGAGTTTGGGATGGGGGGTTCGGAGAAGTGTTGATTAGGTGGGACTCCTACGAGGTTATTGACCTACTTCAAAATGAGATCCTAGATATGCATGAAGAATGGCAGCTGCTTATAGAGATTAAAACAATGTTGGAACGGAACTAGAATGTAGAGTTCCAATATATTGACAGAGACGACAATAGTATGGCAGACTCGTTAGCCAAACGAGCACTGAGTTCTTCTCATGGGCTTCAAATTATGCCAGCAGATGCAATCTTCTCGGTTTTGCATACAGAAGACCCGGGCTAGCTTGTTAACCGGACTGGTCAATATAGTCTGTCCCCTTTTACACTGAATGTCTTTTCCAGCCACTATAGAGGATACTAATCCTCCTAAGAATTCTCATCTTATTCATATGCAATTAAATGACTCTAAATGTTATGGTTTGGTAACAATTATTCCTGAGTATCAACTACTCATTTCGGCTCTTGGTCACATGCTCAATTTGAATTCAGAAGAATATTAGTCAAAAATCCTGAGGGAGGAAGATTATCTTTTAAAGCAGAGACTTCCTCTTTATCCAGAATGATTGGAATATATAGGCATGACCTTATTAATGCCATTATATATCCGTTCAGTATTATAGGTTCAAGCCTACTCAAAAGACATTCTTTATTTATAACAAAAAGTGAATGGGTCATATCTATAATATAGATTATAGATATGTGTGGGATGTGAGTCAAATGAAAGAAACATGAAATGTAATCTTGAAAAATATTCTCACATTTCTCTCTTTATTCACTAGTTCTCTTTATTTGAAAAATATTTCGTTGTAGCAATAGCTAATCATATTTTATATTTATATGCTAACTTTTTTTTTTGTTTCATTTTTTAGTTTGTTGCCTTTATGATGTACTAGTACTTTATGTTTCTGTTATTAATATCATTTGACTTTTCTATATATATAAAAAAACCTCAGATTATATTCTCTCTCATAACTCCCTAAGAGTTTAGGGTTTAGTAATCATCTTGGGTTTGATTAGTTCTTTGTAAACATTGATTCTTGACTAAAAAAGATTCCTCATTTTGTTTAGGGTTTAGCTAGCTATCATTTTGTTCCCTATAAATAGGATAAACATCTTTAAAAAAATTCTCCTACAATTAAAAAGAAAAGGAAATAAATAATATGCATGGGCGTGTCTCTGTATATGAACTTAGTCATAACCATGCATCTTCTCAAATGTTGACCTTTCTTCTTCATCCTTCCTCTTTTGTTGTTTTTGCTTGTGATGTTTTCTCTACTCAAATCATTATCAACTATTACTTGGTCTTCTTTCTCCTACCATCCACACAATTTCAAAAAAATATCTCCACTTGAGAATATGTATATTTGAGATATAAAATGTTTTTTTATTATAGAATAATTAACATGCACCTATCCATTTACTAACTCTTTTTTTTAAATATAAAAGTTTATATGAATTGGGTCTCATATGCTTATTAGGGCTAAAACATATCTTATCACTTAGAGTGCTTACAAAAATATGTATAAATCATTAACCAATATTTAACATTGGCACAAGTATCTGAACTCTTAAACTTATTGTAGGATATAAGGCAACTCCTTAAAAAGTAGTAAACATTTATTAGCTACTACCATTTACTAACTCTCACATCATGAATTGAATCTATGAACTCCCCCTTTATCTCAGAGGATTTCATGCCAGTATATCAAAAAAAAAAAACACCAAACGAACGCACCAACTAGAATTCCAAATCTGGAGGCAACTTTCCAAAATTGCTTCTATATAGTAATTATGTAGAGGGGTAAATGTAGATCGAGGACGAGGAAGCATACCTCAAACAAGACGATGAAGATGAAGACCTCCTTGAGTCGCAGTGAATGACGAACGGAGCTCAAAAACCAGAAGCAAACGAAGACGGTGACCCAACAGCGACAACCATGAGCAGCGACCGGCTGGATTCGATTGTTCCAATTCAAAGATCAGGTAAGGGACGGGGAGTTGAGCACTGAGAAGAGAAATGATTGGGATGAAAGAAGCCAAGAGTTGATTTCAGAAATGGAGAGGGCGGGCAGGGGAGCCGGTTAAAATTTGGGGAAGTTTTTAAGACCGGTTAAGCTACTTAACCGGTCTTAATGAAGCTTTTTAAGGCCGGTTGTCTAACTTTAAGACCGATTGTTAGAGAACCGGTCTTAAAAAGCTTCATTTTAGACCGGTTCTCTAGCAACCGGTCTTAAAAAGATTAATTTTTAGACCGGTTGTTATAACAACCGGTCTAAAAATTAATCTTTTAAGACCGGTTAGTGTACAACCGGTCTAAATTGTATTTTTTAGACCGGTTATTATAATAACCGGTCTCCCAAATTCTTTATAATTACGTAAATGCCACTGCGCATTTCTTTTAGACCTCATTTACTACAACCGGTTTAAATGTGCCGGTCTAAATCACCTTTTTTGTACTAGTGTCTAATTCTCAATAGCATGTGTTTCAATTGTGCTTATACATGTGTAATACAAACCAGAAGAAAAAATAGGAAAACTTTCTAATATGCATTTTCTACCAGCAACTATATTTGTAATGACAAGATATTCTTGATTATTTTTAGTTGTTGTTTCTAAATGATATCCATTTCTGTGGATATCTTTGAAATTCAATAAGTTTCTTTTAGACTTGGTAGAATAAAATGCATTATCAATGCATAATTTTGTTCCTTCAGGTAACAAAATATTAGCTCTTCCGAAGCCTTCAATTAAATTTATACTACCAGATATAGTCTGAACATTGGCTTCTCGTATTACCAAGGAAGAAAAATATTTATCATGTCTGAGTATGGTGTGGGTTGTTGCACTATCAACGAGACATAAATATTCAGGATTGATGCCAATATGATTCATTCTTCATAAAAACATAATTAAAAATAATACACATGATAGAAGCAACTTTAAATAAAACATAATAGTTCAAATTAAATTAAGAAATCTGCAACATCTAAATAGTTATTATCTATATCGCCACACTCAGAATTCTCGACCTGATCAACATGATTAACTTCAACATTTGATTTTTTACCAGTATTTTTAATTGATTCTTGGTAAAGATCAACTAGGTGTCTTGGCGTACGACAGGTACGAGACCAATAACCCTTGCTACCATATCGATAACATGGATTATTAGTATATTTATTATGTCTACTACTTTCCCCTTTTTGGTTCTTATCAGTCTTTTCCCACTTCTGGTAGGAATTTGAACCACCATAATATCGACCACGGCCATAATAAAATTCATTTGTTACTGCATTCATTTTAGGGAATGGAGTTGAGCATGTTGGATGGAATTCATGGTTTTTCAATGAAAGTTCATTATTTTGTTCAGCCACAAGGAGACAAGAAATTAATTCAGCATATTTCTTGAAATCTTTTTCACAATATTGCTGGTGCAGGAGCAAATTGGATGCATGAAACGTAGAGAATGTTTTTTTCTAGCATTTCATCATCAGTAACATTTTCTCCACATAAATTTAATTTAGAAGTAATTCTGAACATGGCTGAGTTATACTTGCTTATAGATTTAAAATCTTACAGATGCAGATGCATCCAGTCATAACGAGCTTTTGGGAAGATGACCATTGTAATACCTCGAATTTTGAGATTCGAGGCTAGAGAATAAGCCTAAGATTAGTGGACTGCTAAGCCATGGTTTAGCAAGATCCTAAATTATGATTAAGAGATATTGACTCCAAAAGTGGATGTCATTAGTGATAAATGAACCCTTTTGGAGATTATGGTGTGAGTTAGCACCCGATGTGATTCGTATGTGCTGTGAGCAGTGCCAAAACCCTGTATTTAAGCTCAATTATGGATTAACATCTAAATTGACTTAAAATAGAGGGAAGGCGCATATTGTGGCTAAATGAAACGATTGAAGTGTTTGGTGGTGATTCAATGAGAATTACTGAATTACCGAAATCAGGGGCAAACGGTAAAGTTACCGACCAATTGGTCAGTTACCGAAGAGGAAACTCATTGGTAACTTCAAGATCAATGGTTGAGATTGATTTGTGTAGAGATTAAGTGGGTGGAATCCCATGTGTGTAGGTTCATGTGAACTCATAGAGATGGATTAAGGGTGTGACAAGTGTCACAATTTGAGCCCTTGGATTTGGTCAAGGATTTCAACTCATTTTCCCTCTTTCCTCTCTTTATGTGGACGGTTTTGGCTCCCAAAAAACTGATTCTCTCTTCATCATTTTCATTTCATCATCTCATCTCTCTCTCTTGTTCTCCATGGCGCCATGCTTCAAGGTGGAAAGAGAAAAGAAAAAGGTAAGATTTGCCTTGTTTCTTGTCCTCTATTGCTAAAACACCTTTCTATAAAGTTGTTCATAGTGATGAGAGCTTCATCTCTATGGTTTTAGATTCTTGATTGGAGGTGTTTGATGGCTTGAGGAAATTTGGAAAGATGGAGAATCAAGAAATTGGTTTGGGAAAGAGGAAGAGGTGAGTATTTGAAGCCTTTTGATCCAAGTTTTGTGAATTATGGTTGAGTATTGTGAATTTCGAATTTTTCCCTGATTTTGTGTGATTTTTGAATTGCATGAATGGCCTTGTGTTTGAGTGGCAATTGGTGTCTTGTTGTGTTATAGAGCCATTGGAATTGGTATGAGAACTTGGAATGAAAAGAGTGGCAATGTGTGTTTGTGTTAGGGTTGTGTGTTGACATGTTGTGAATCTTGTGAAACATGTCAATATAATGTGAATTTGGTTGATTTGGTGTTTCCAATGGATTCCTTGTGCAAATTTATGTGGAAATGGTATTTGGTGTGAATTTGGGAACCATTGGAATCATTGGTGCAAAACTGGAAATCTGTCCATTGAATTTCTGTTCTGGGCAGTCTGTTTGTGTTGCTGTTTTGAATGGGCAAATGATGTTAGAAAATTCTGAAACTTTCCAGTCTTGAATTTCACATTTTAAGCTTCAAAATGGACATTTAATTTGTGCCATTTCGTTTTGTGAACTGGGATTTATGTTTGCCCAAAGTTTGAGGACGAAACTGGATTCGATTTTGGAGCAATGTTGGATTTTGTGTAAATCTGGATTTGTGTGGTGATTTCTGGTAATGAGCCATATTTTTGCTATGAAGAGGACTTAAAAATATTTCATTTGGCTTTGGGATCACCTCATTTCGATTTTTTTGGAATTAGTTATGAATTTTCAAAGTTGCCTTGGCTGCAGCAGAAAATCCTGGCTGCTGCGCAAAAGTTTCTGTGCACGTTTTGGCCGCAGTCAGAAAATCTTGGCTGCAGCCAAAAACCTTCTGTGCGTGTTCTGGCTGCAGCCAAAGGATTCTTGGCTACAGCCAACCCCCATTTTCAGCATTTTGAGATTTTGAAAGGTGATTTCCAACCTAGTACGTCCCAATCCTTTAGGCTTTCGTTGAGCTTATTTTAGCCACCTAAAGGGTGTGAATGGTAACCAACCTTAAGTGATATGAAATTAAGGATTTGGAATAGAGAATAACCCTATGTCCTTGCTTTGATTATAGGGTTGATGTTCGCCCTGAACGTGGTTTGGTATTCGTTCTGATCGCAAGTAAGCAGAGCTGGAGCTTACGTGGAAAGAGTGTAGGGAACTTACCTCTTTTGCATGCTTTGATATTTGTGTTTGTATTTTGATGCATGTATTGCTTTGCTTGATTATGTGAAACATATATGAATGATTGTAGCTCTGTTTCTAGTTATGCTATGGCCATGAGTATGTTGTTGAAACATTGAGCACGCAGATATGTCATTATGTGAACATGAGATATGTATTGCAAGCATGTCATGCATTAAACACATATCATACATGCATTTAGGTATTTGTTTCCTACTGAGATTCTCTCAAATCTCACCCTCCCCTGCTAACCTTTCAGACAGGGTAGTGGATCAAGAATGGAGCATGCAGCTAAGGGCGATGAGGACTTCCTTCGGGTTGTCATTCTGGTAGTTGGTTATCATCCTGGATGGGATATTTGAATTTGGATGTGTACATATGGATGAGTATATTTGGTTATGTATTTGAAATGAGTTATTGGATATTTGTATATGAATGAGAAAGATTTGTGTAATCCCCATATGAGGGCTTGTATGGGCAATTGTGTCCTTTAAAGCTTGAGTTAATAAATGTAATCCGGAATTGCCGGAATTATTACATTGCATACTCTGATATATTTAAATGTGATTTATCATTGTGTAGTAATTGTATTCGGAATGTGAATGTGAGGCCAGGTTAATTAGATTTTGAAAGTGATTTGTGAAAACCCTATCGTGAAGATGGGAATTTAAAAAAATTTTGTTCTTATTGGTCTCTATTTCATTTTAATTGAGTATTTCGGATATAATTACGGCAGGGGGTTACAACCATCTTCTGATGATCATACTTTTCTTTCAAATTGTTCCAAAGAACAAGTGGGTCCATTACTATCAAATATTCAATTTTTAAATCCTCGTGTAAATGGTGGCGAAGAAAAATCATGGATTTGGCTTTGTCTTGATTGGATGCATGATTCTCTTCTTTGATTGTGTCTTCTAGACTTTTAGCATTCAGGTGAATTTCCGCATCCAAATGCCAAGATAAATAATTTTTCCCACTAATATCAAGAGCTACAATTTCAAATTTTGTTAGGTTTGCCATGGTTCAAACTAATTAAAGAAAAATATAACATGCAATATAATATCTTAAACAAAAATAACTGTAAATTCATAAAAATAATAAATAATTCATAAAGCAAGATAAGAAAATTAAAACTTGTATGGCTTCAGGCTATTTAATCTCATGGCTTCAGGCCAATTAATCTCGAGATGAGGAATTAAAATATTATCTTCAGGATAAATAAAGTTGTACATGACTTCTGCACGTACAATAAGATAAAGGATGGAAAGTATATATAGTTTCTGGCCATATAATAGGAAAAGAGATGTGGCTTCTAGCCGTATCATATAAGAGATTAAAACAATATGACTTCTGGTAATATAATTTTAGGAATCATATGTGTATGGCTTCTGGCTATAAAATAATAGTATAAAAGGACTTGTAAATGATATATATATGATATAAAAACAATAACGATCTCCAATCTTAGTTATGGAACCCGATGTTATATAACAATTGTTTAAAGTATCGCTCTAATTCCATATAGTGGCTCAGATGATCCTAGATCTATCAAATAGAACAAAGTAAATGAAATCTTCAAAGAAACAATGAGAAGATCATACCTTCGTTAGAGCTTCATGCTGATAACGTGTTATAAAAGTATATGTGATAAGAAAGAAGATTGATAGGATTCAGAGAAAATTGATAGAATTTCTATAGAGAAGTTAGAAAGAAGTTCTCATTCAGTTCATTTAAAACAATCGATTACAAGCTTTTATATAGAGTCAGAAATCTAACTCTGGTTACATGACTATGGTTACATTTAACCCTAGTTACATGACCATGGTTACTTTATATTTTCTTTATGTCCTTGTTTTTTTTTTGCTTTGGCTTTGTGTCAAGCCTTCTTTTCTTCTTTATGTCAAGTTGATTGGAAGAGTAAATTGGTCTAGATATGAGTCAATGGACATCCATATATTTCTTTTTATTCCAAAAATCACTAATAAATTTATAATTATCTCTAAATTATAATTATATCCTAAAAATAAAAATCAGGATGTTACACTTTCTTAGTTTAACATATATGATAAATTATTAAAGACCTTGGATTTTATTAAAATTATATAATTCCATTTTTAACTAAAATTTTTGTTGATTTTAAGAAAAGTTATGATTTTTACATGATTGAAGAATGTGTAATTTTTTTACCATAGATATATGTGCAAGTTGTGAAAAATGCAAATTGAGAAAACTGTTGTTTAATTTAGTGAAACTTAGACTTTTCTATTAGTTTCAAAAATAGAATGTGGGAGAAGGTAGGAGGGAATGCACAAGATTTTGTTAGAAGCATTCTAGTATTTTTAATTTTATATTTTTGCATTTGGTCTTTCTAAATAATTACAATTTTTATGGTTCTTCTCCTAAATATATTTTCTTCCATGTCCTTCATTCTAATTTTCGCTTATAAAAAACTTTTAACATTCAGAGAACTAAAAAAAACTTAAACCTCGTTAACTTTTTCTTAAAGTTTTATAATATTCCTACTCCCTGCCACTTAATATATACAATTTTTGATATAAGAAAACATAGGAAATTCAACCAACACATCAACCAACAACAAATGTGTAAGGTATTCAACTTAATGCCTTGGATTCATGAAGATAGGATGAAAGGGTTTGGCTATTTATTCATAAATATCACAATTAAGGATGTTCAAGTATAGAAGGTTAATAAAAAGCATTCCTAAGATTGAGAAAAGAAGAGACGAGTCTCAAGTTTGGAAAGGAATTAAATATGCATGGGATGATACATTGAAAGGACTTGGATGGAAGGTGGGGGATGGAACTAACGTGCTGTTTTGGGAGGATGCTTGGCTGCCTAATCATGAAAAGCTTAATTAGTACATATGCTATTGGGTGTATCGAGGAGAACATAAGGGATCTGTCAGTAGTCGAGGTAACGACTACGTCAAGGGATTAGAATTGGGAGATGTGCAGGGCTCGCTTACCTACGCATGTGCTTTGATCTTTGGAACAGGAGTGCCCACGGTTGAATATTGGCATACATGACACACTAGTCTGGCGATTGACGGCTCATGGTGATTTTATTGTGTGTTCGACGTACTCTCTGCCGTGTAACCATACCAGACCGAGAGTCAATGGGGATTGGAGGAAGATTTGGAAGGTTTCAGCACCACAACGATGTAAAATGTTCCTCTGGTTGTGCTGTAAAGGTAGGCTTTTTACTAACCAATCCAGAGTTCTGAGGGGTATGCAACAGGATGCCACTTGTAGTTTATGTTCGGAGGCTGCTGAAGATATATTGCATGCACTATGAGATTGTAAGTTTGCTTCTGTGGTTTGGAATGTTATGTTGCCATTGCAGTTATGTAGGAAGTTTTTCTCTGAGTCAACAACATGATTGGGTTATCTGGAATCTAAATCAATGTTGTCGTGTTGAGGGAGTTCACTGGTCGGCGTGGTTTGCTGTGACTGCTCGGCAGATCTGGCTAAATAGAAATTCTAGGTTGTTTGATGGGGGTTTGAAGAGTTATTTGCAAATTATTCATCAGGTGAATACGGTGGTGGCTTGTTCGAACAAGACTCTATGTAAGCAATTCACCGATAGGGAGAGGGTTCCATGGTGGCAGCCTCCTCTGGTGGGTTCTTATACGTATAACGTCTATGGTTTGTGCAGAGGTTCCTTAGCTTCTTGTGGGGGAGTTGCACGGGATCATGAAGGAAAGGTTCATGATGGATTTATGTTTAATATTGGAAATGGAGATAGTCTGCATGCTGAGGTGTGGGCAGTTTTGTGGGCTCTGAAACAAGCTTGGGAGTTGCGATGGCGTCAGCTTGTCGTTGAAACTAACTGTTGGCATGTAGTTGAGTTGCTTTCCTTCGGTTGGAACGATCTTCACCCCAGGGGAATCTGCTTGCTAAGATTAAGACTTGGATGGAGCAAGACTGGCAAGTCAGTATCAATTGGTGTTGCAGAGAGAGTAATGGAGCTGCTGATCGGCTTGCGAGGGAAGCTCATAGTATTAGATTGGGGCTGGTTGGTTTTGCAGTGCGCCTTCCTTTTTGGTTAACTGTCTTATTGCTGATTTAGTTGTTTCTTAGCCTAGCTTCTTGCATCGGAAAAAAATAAAAATCACCAATATATGTACTGTATTGTTTTGCCTTTTGAATAAAATTGTCTAGTTAACAAATATGTTAATATTTATTGCAAGTTAAAATTAATGATTAATTATTGTTATTGTTAATTATTAACTTTTTATTCTTAAATCATCAAATTGTAAATTGTTAATTAATTCTTGACTTGACCTTTAGGAAAAATTACATAAAAATACCTTTCAAATATCAAAATCTTAAATCAGTTTTATTTATTAACTATGTTAGTAATTGATAAATAATTTTAATAGGAAAGCACTTATATGATATTTTCAAATTTTGAAGTTTTTTCCCTGGAATTTCCCATACAAATGCCGGGCTGAGGGGGAAAAAGTGTATAAAATGCAAAAGTGTCCTGCTTGAACCCCGAGAATCGTCAAGGTCCAAAAAAAAAAAAAAAAAAAAAACAGCAACCCTGTGAATCATGAAATGAAACTCGGCAAGGGTGTCCGTGATCAACGTTAATCTCTCCCAGCAGGGCAAGAGCTGGCCTCGCTGAAAATGAATTCCACTCTAACTCTCCTATGAACCTCGAGGTTTACTACTATTGAATAACTAAGAAGCAATTGAAAGCTCCCGTTCATTAAGTAGGTTCTTCATTTCCTTGTCTTCACCTTTTCCCTCTCCTTCCTCTTTCTTTCAAGTCGTAGCCGTGAACATTGGCTGCAATATTTCCTTTTGATGATTGGATTTTGGGCTACCACGGCTTCTGGTTCACGACATGGCACTTCATCATCTCTAATTTGCGGTGTTGGGTTTCTTTTTGATTTCAGAATTAATGGAAAACGTTGAGTGCGATGAACCCGAAAAGAAGAGGCCGCATTTGAGTTCAGTATCCTCTCCCATGGCGCGGAATTCAACAAACCCATCAACCAACAACAAATGTGTAAGTCCCATCGCTATTTTTTATTGTAGATGTTAGATATATTTTATATATGGTAATTTCAAACTCAGTGATTCGCTTTCAGCTGGTTCATTGGTAAGATTCTTCACTTTCTGCTGTGTGAGTTAATTCTTATTGCGGTTTTGTCTGGTAGAGTAAGGTACCATGATTTCGTTCTCCAGTATTTAGGAATGCAAGAAAGGCCAAACTAGTGCCTTATAGCTAAGGGACGGTTGGGTTTGCAGAAACAGAATAAAATAGATAGATAGACGGATAGAATAATCTATATCTGTATTTATATATTGGAAAAATCTATAGCAAGCTGGACTGTTAACAACTAGCTAAGAGGCTCATTTCTCTGGAGGGCCCACTGAGTAGAATAAAAACAGTTGTTTTATATGTGAAAAATGATATCAATATCTCCAGGTGAAAAAAGTAAGAAAAAGAGAGTATTGATTTTGAGAGACAGAAATGGAATGCAAGAACATCCATCTAACCAAGTCAGTGTTGTTTAATTTACCCTTCTTTCCAGTAAATCCCATTTGCGGTTGTCTGTACAAAAGTGGAGTATGTTTGCAAACTATAATGGGACAATGATGAAACAGAACTGAACAATGGAAGATTAAGAATGGCGCCTGTTGAATGAAATGTAGAGAGAGAGAGAGAGAGTTGAAGAAGAGAATCAAGTATATATTGGCCGATGGAAGAAGAGGTACAGACATTAGGCGTGTGTATTCATACCACATGTTATGATGAACCACAAATTAGGCAACATTGAACTTGGTCTCTCATCAGAGTACCAAAATTGCTTGGTCATTTTGAAGTGAGTAGGCCCTGAAAAAGTGATTGCTGCTTATATGTGCTCAGGGTAAATCAAATTTGGGCTATTGTGAGTAGTAGTAAGGATGAGCTTGGTGTATTCTGACTTGTATGTTGGAGATGAGAATAAAGAAAACAAAAGTTAACTATGTCCTAAGTCGACCCAGTGTTTTCTGTAGTCTCTTTAGCCGAACCGCCATGAATTTGCACATAATATAAAGACATTCATTATAATTTTTTGAACTACATGATATCTTAGAATCACATGGCAGTACATTAGCTCAATGTAGCTACATTTTTCATACATAAAAAGTACAGGAAAAGGTTTTATGGGCCTTGAGATCTTATGGTTTCTTAGAGGCGCAAAAAAAAAAAAAAAAAGGGAAGAAAACTTCATTTCCTGTGTATCCTATAAGCTACTCATAAACTTTGCTTCCTTAAATATTTATTTTCTTCTAGGCTGTGCCATTTGTCCTGTATGTGTTTCATCTCTTTTTCATTAAATTGTTTAGAAGTGTCACCTGCTTAACTAGAAAGATTATGTACCTGCAGGCTGATGTGGGAGTCTTACAGTCTCAGAACCAGCAGCTTGTTCAACAGATAGACTTCCAAAAACAGGCATTGCATGAGCTTGAAGAAAAAATTGGAGATTTAAAATACAGGAAAAATTCATATGATGACATGATAATTGCAGTAAACGAACTCTGGAGTCAGGTTATTGTCTACCATTGTGCTTCTCTTCCCCATGCCTCCACTCTTGGTCCATGCTAATCTTTAGATTCTGTAAATTTTCTTTCAAAAGTACACCATCTTTTAAAGCAGTGCATTTAAGGTGGTGGGGATGGAAGTCAGGTTATTCTCTACCATTATGTTTCTCTTCTCCATGCCCCTAGTCTCAGTTTGTATTTATCTTTTGATTCATGTACAAAATTCTTGTAGGTTGAACTTTCTTATGTTCCTTTTTAGTTGGTTGATGATCTGATCCTTCTTGGGATACGAGCTGGTGGAGGCCAAAATGCATTTAAAAATTTGGAGCACCCTAGTAATCCTCAAGGTAAATTCATAGTTGTGCTTACCTCTTTGTGGGTGCGCATGTGGTGAACATTCTTCTATTCCAAATTCTTTAGTGTTGGGGGACTTCTAAGAAAATTTAAGAGACTGACTTGTGTTGTTCTCTAGATTCACTTTCTTTGTGTCCAGCGGAGGATATCTTCCTTTCCAGATTAACCCAGAAAGATTTCATTGAAGCTAACAATCATGATGAGGTCAATAACTTTGTTGAGGAAGCACTTGCTCTGCGTCAGTCATCTACCAGGGAGTTATTGAAACATCTTGAAGATACTATTGATGCTCAGATTGAAAGAACTTACTGTATTACTCAGGGTTTGGAGGGGTCAATTTCAGAAGGTTAGAATTTTCTTATGTGCTACCCTGTTGTTGAGCAATACAGTTCACCTTTTCTGTTTGTTACTAATGAAATTGACTTTTTTAACACTTATATTCAATGGAGCATTATTTGAGAAAATCTGTATGGATGTTATGATTACTCATTTTGGGGTTTGCAGATGCTATCATTCAGATGTCTAAAATTGATGATATGATGAAAGGGGAGGCAAACAATTTACGTGAAGTAATTGATGCTCTCCATGTCAAGCATAAAGATTATGCTGTTGCTATTGAAAATTATATCAGCTGCCACTTAGTGGATCAATCTGAGATTAAACGTTTAGCAGGTTCTGAAACATCTCTATCTTTCACATGTGCCTCGGTATATTTAAGATTTTGTATTTTCCATTACTGTTTTCTTCTACTTTTGTTAAGTTTGAACTTTTATTTTGACTACAGTCCACATTGCTTGAATATATCCCCGGAATGGAATTAATAAACTGAAAATTCCCGGAAACTCTAGTCCTTAGTATTTCCAAATCAAATGAATACAGCAAATAAAAGGTTAATTGTGAGTTTTAGTATTAAGTTGGATTAGAAGCAAGGAATTTAAGCATTGCTTCAATAAGATCTTGAGGTGCAAAGGGCATTTTCTTAATTGATGATGAGCTGTATAATAACAGAAGAGCTGGTCTTGCTTGAAAATTTTAGAAGAGAAGAAAATCTTCCATCTGATATCTGAAAGATGCAAGCTGAGTCATATTCTCAGTAGTTATCTGATAGAAATGTCATGCTTGCTTTGTTGGTTTCGTTGCCAAGATTTGAATTTTATGATTATGCAATCATTTCATTTTAGCTGATGACTTCTTGTGATTGTCATTTGATGGTTTCCTCTGTTTGTGCTGAAAGGTGAACTTGATGAAAGCATGGCTGAACTTGAAGAGAGTAGGAGAAAATTAGTAAATCTGAAAATGCAGAAAGATGCAGTGATAGGGATGCAGTCGCCTGGTTCAGATGCAGTTAATGGGACTTTGTCTCCTGAAAAGCCTTTAGACAAGACAATGGGTCTGCGGGAGTTGAAAGATTCAATTGAGGAAGCAAAGGTCTGCCATAGCATTTTCTTTTGCACTTATTTTACTTATTCTCTACTTAGCCTAACGAAAATGTTTGCCGTGTAATGTCCTAGATAGTGGCAGCTGACCGTCTTTCAGAGCTTCAAGAAGCACAGGAAGACAATCTGACCTTGAGAGGGCATTTACAAGACCTTCAGGTATATAAGATTGGACTATCCTTGTTAATCATGCTTTCTTGAAAAGTGTAGTGGAAAATTACTTCTGTGCTGTAAAAAAGTACTATGTTCTTAGTTTCCTTTTTTTTTTTTGCTTTTTCAGAATGAATTAACTGATGACAAGTATGTATATTCATCCCGACTATATTCTTTGGTAAACGATCAACTTCAACATTGGAATACTGAATTGGAGCGGTATAAAGCATTGACAGAGTCTCTGCAGGTTAAAAGTGATTTTCCTTTTTCTCTTTTTTAGTTGTATAAATGGCTGCATTTTGTCCCTTCACTTCTTAACTTGTCTTTGTGTTTTTCCCCTAATTAAAAAAATTCAAAATCAGGCTGAAAGGGTCCATGTTATGAAATGGGAAAAGGAACTGAACTCAAAATTGGAGTCTGCAGATACCGCAAGGCTTACAGTTGACAATTCTGACTCTAGGATTGAAGAGCTAGAGCTTCAGTTGCAAAAGTGTACTATTGAAAAGAACGATATTGAAATAGAGATGGAAGAAGCTATACAGGATACTGGTTTGGTCACATGTCACCTTTATCTGTTTAGATGCATCAAACGTGGGTTTGGATATTGTATTTTCTAACGATGTTTCATGTTTCAGGGAGAAAGGACATTAATTCTGAGTTTCATGTCATGGCTTCAGCCTTATCTAAGGAAATGGGTATGATGGAAGCTCAATTGAAACGATGGAAGGATGCAGCTCATGAGGCAGTTTCTTTACGTGAGAAAGCACATTCACTAAGATCTTTGTTAAGTGGGAAGGTTTGTCTCCCACAATTATCCATGTTTTAATGCCATTTCAATTTACTTTCCACTAATCTTGTTATAGTTATTGTTATAGGTCCTTAAATGTGTTTGATTAATTGTCACAAAAAAAAAGTGTTTGATTAGTTTGACTAGCTCTGTCCAGTTTTACATTTTAAAAAATTTTGCAAGTGAAGGAACATGCTTACAGTATCAGCAATATTTGCTGAAAATTGTTTATTGTTTCATTTGAGTGCATATCTTCAACTTCCAATTTCTCGATAAATCAAAACCAACATGGGTTTGATGCATATTATAATGGAAAGTGTTTGGGAAAGCCCTTTTTGGTGCAAGTTTTGTCTTCATTAGGGTTAATTTAGTTTGATGGAAGAGTATGAAACAAAATGTAATTGAAAACTTTGGTTCCTTCACAAGATTGACTTCATGTGATGCATTCTGAGAGAGATAGGAAGAAAAGATTGGCGTGTATTGTTAAGATATGGGCCTGCTACATTTTCGTGTCACTTTCTCTCCAGTCACATAATTGCTAGATTGCGTAGGATATATTGTTGGAGTTGGAAGATGTAGTTCTAGTGCTTTAGGAGTTGAATATCATGCCATAATCGTTACTTATATGGCTGAGGGAACTTCAGGAATTGAGATATGAAGTACAAATACCAAATGGAGTTGATTCTTCATAATCAAACAGTGAATGCAAACAATTTCTATTCTCTTATTTCTTAAAAGAACCAAACATCAACGTCAATTGCCATTTTGTGAGTGAGAAGATCCAATGTGAGTGTCATGCTACCAACTTTGTCAATTTTAAAGACCAACTAGCTGATATATTTACTAAGTCTCTCAAGGGTCCTTAAATCAACTACATATGTAACAATGCATATGATTACTATGCTCTAGATTGATGGGGTGTTAGGATATATTGTTATCACCTACTTACTCCATCTGGTCCTCTATACATTACCCTAGAAAACCACCCATTGGGCCCCTCAATATCTCTTGCCGCTATCCACAAAACTACTGGCTTGTTGGGCCTCTTTGGCCTGTTTTCTCTTAGCTTTAGCATATGTTTAGATTTATGTCCAAAACCACAAAAACATTTTTGGGGGTAAATTTTACACATATTTATCGTGTTGGGCCCTATTGTATATGTAGGTTCAGCAAACAAAGTTGGTGGGTTCATCACCCTCCCTATTGAGTTTCACCTTGTCGTCAAGAAGAAAAGTATGAAATTGAATGCCCAACACATCTGCATCCTCCCAAGTACTACCACTGATGTAAAACTCACTCACACACACTTGTATGGATGCAAACAAAATGGAATATAGGAAGAAAATTGTAAACAGAAATGGGAGCCAGGGAGAGACGAACAAAACCAGAGGGGGAAGTCAAACAGAACCATGGGGCAGGAGAGCTATCTGAATATCACAACATCAAAATATCATTTTATCAAGTATGTGTTTTACAAGTGAGAGCTGGCTATATGTAGAAGGGGGTTTCTTTCTCATGAAAAAAGCTTGCAACTTGCATAAGCTTTCTTTCTCATGAAGGACACTCATCCACTTGCAAATATAATAAAACAAAAAGTAAAAAGTAGATTCAGGTTTTCTTCCTAGAAAGGTGTAGATCGATATATCAGAAACTATACAAGGTATTCATTAATCTATATATTACTTCAGAGGATTTACAATGTATGTATAGGAGAAAAACAGAGACAAACACTGAGCCATTCACGGAGAGTAGTTGAATGAGAAGTCAACCAACTCATGCTAAGAAGAGCTCCTTCAACAATATATGCCACCAATCTATTCTACGTTCACAACACTCCCCCTCAAGTTGGAGCATAGATGTTAATCAAGCCCAACTTGTTACAAAGATAATTAACACGAATCCCATTTAAGGCCTTAGTTAGAAGATCTCCCAATTGGTCACTAGATGGCACATGCCCTGTAGAAATGAACTTTTCCTTGATTTTATCACGTACAAAATGACAATCAATCTCAATGTGTTTTGTACGTTCATGAAACACAGAATTAGAAGCTATGTGTAGAGCAGCTTTATTATCACACCACAATTTTGCTGGCAATGAAGTAACAAGACCGACTTCCTTCATTAACTGATGAATCCACACAATTTCCTGTATTGACTGACCCATGGCTCTATACTCGGCTTCCGCAATCGATTTAGATACCACATCCTGCTTCTTGCTCTTCCAAGATACCAAGTTTCCACTTACAAACATAGTATCCTGTGGTGGATCTTCTGGTAGATTTTGACCCAGCAAAATCCGCGTCACAAAAACATTCAATCTCGGTGTGCCCATGATTTGTGTAAAGTATACCACGACCAGGTGAGCCCTTCAAATAATGTAAAACATGCTCTAAAGCTTCCCATTGTGCAATAGTCGGCTTAGTCATACACGCGCCGGTGAGAGACTCTGGCTGTCAAGCGCGTGAAGGCCACGCGCCGCCTTCCTGTCGTCGGATGGCCGTCAAACTTCTGGCGTCGACCGGTTTTCCGCCGGCGGTTCTGATGGTGGGGCGCGTGTATGGATTTGAGAACAAGGACAGAATGCACCTCTCTCTCTCTCGCTCTCTGTCGCACCTCTCTCTCACTTTCTGGCACCCAGAATGAAAAGGAAAACAGGCTCTGATACCATGTAGATCGATATATCAGAAACTATACAAGGTATTCATTAATCTATATATTACTTCAGAGGATTTACAATGTATTTATAGGAGAAAAACAGAGACAAACATTGAGCCATTCACGGAGAGTAGTTGAATGAGAAGTCAACCAACTCATGCTAAGAAGAGCTCCTTCAACAATATCATGCCACCAATCTATTCTACGTTCACAATAGAAGGAAACTTAAAAACTTTAATTAAGGTAGTATGGGCTGCCTAAGTCCCATATTGAATAGTATGAGCTGCTTGATGGGGTACTTAAGTACCTTTGCTCTCCCACCTCAATAGCTAGCTTTTGGGGTGTGGTTCTCCAAGGTGCTTGGGTGCCTATCATTTGGTATCAGAGCCGGTGGCTGGCGGACTGAAGAGGGCTACTTACGGAGGGTTCTAACTGAAGGGACTGACCAGAAAGTGGCTGAGTGAAGTGCTGTAGAGTGGAGCCGCCGAGACGTCGGCTTTCCGGGGAGGGTGTATTGATAGGGACTAAGGTAGTATGGGCTGCCAAAGTCCCACATTGAGTAGTATGGGCTGTTTGATTAGGTATTTAAGTGCCTTGGCTCTCCCACCTCAACAACTAGTTTTTAGGGTGTGGTTCTTCAAGGTACTTGGGTGCCTATCATAAAACCAATTTATTTTCGCCTAAAATAAGTTTTCATAAATTTCCTATATACCGTCTTTTCTCCCCGCTTGAAGAACTTGACTACTGGTGAGTTAAACTTGAGGCACTAATCCAATGAGGGAAGGGCGGAGTTGACTTCAAGTTCTTCCATTTGGAAATCCCTTCCAACAGGTGAGGGAACCCTGGCAGGAATGATTAGTTGGGCCTTGAGGAGCATTTGGAAAGGCTTTCTCATAGAAAAGGTATTGTTGGAGTTGCCCAACAAGTTGTGGAGTGACCTTGGGGGATGCAGCTTTCAAATTAGGTGGCACTATAGAAAAATTAAGTTGATTCTTATTGTCCAAAATTTGAGAAGGAACCTCTTTTATTGGCATAGGGCATTCAACTTGGTCAATTTGATCAAGACGTAGGGATTCTTTGGTGTTGCAGTCAACGGGGTCAACATCCTCACCCATATTGGTCACAAGAGTTTCCATCGGAGCTTGTAGTGCTTCATTTGGATGCACAACCTCATTTTATGGATTTGAGGAAGAAATTTCAACCTTAGTTGGCTCATCAAATGCCTTTACATATACTTAATTAGATCGTTGCTCTTCTTTTGATGTATTATCGGTAGCCTTCATTGGTTGCCAGAGAGCACCTACTACGGCATCTTGTCTACAATCCCATTCATTCTAACCTTGATTCCATTCATGTTGAACGTATTTGAGTCTTTGCTGAAGGCGGCCTATTGTAGCTTGTCTATGATTCTGATTACCTCGTGCTTGATTCATTTCATATTGAAAGTGTTCAAATGATCGCTGAAGGCGATTCATGAATTGCTCTTACCATGCTTTGTAAAACTTGGAGGAAGTTAGAATCTTCATGCTGGAGATGATCCTTTGCCTCATATTGGGGATATGTCGCATACTTATATTGGTGGCGATTGGTGTGTTCATGTTCATCAATGTATTTGTCCTGACGGCGGTAAGTATGCTCACAATGTTCATGCTTAGTGTACTCATATTGATAGCATGTTCATATTGCCCATAGTCATCACGATCACAATCTGAGTTCCAAGGCCATAGGCTTTGTACCTTGGTGTTCTTGAGTTCCAAGGCAATTGAATTGTATTGATCAATCTGAAGTACAGTTATGACTTCATTTATAACCGAGCATAAAAAAAGCTAAAGTGATTAAGCACGATTGAACTAAAGCACACTCTTACTAATGGACCTGAGCTTGACCTTAAGGCCAGCTACCAACATCTACCGTCCTATCATAAAGGTCTTGTATCAGAGTTCTTCTGTTTACTTCTATGAACAACCATAGCTTCAATTATCTTGCCAAACTTTGCTTCCATCGGGTAGGAAGCAGACCATGTGATGGTCTAGAAAGAAAGAGCCAATTTTTTTCGTTTTTGGTTTGTTTTTTGGGGGGGGGGGGCACAAAGGTTGAGTTTGATATTTAAAGGAGTCAAGATTGACATTTTTTTCCCCAAGTACGTTTTAAAGTTCATCATAATATGTTCTCCATTGTATTATTTATAATTAATTTGATTTTTTTGGGTAAGTTGTATGCACTGAAGACGGTTAATTCTTCTTTTGATGCAGTCAAGTGAAATAAAAAGCTTAGCAAACAAATGTTCTGAGCAAGCCGCGGAGATAAAGTCTTTAAAAACATTGGTAAGTCTTTCCTTTTCCCTTTGTTCTTGTTGTTTTCTATTTTTCTGGGCATTAGGAATATTTTATCCTCTGTTTTTGTTTTTCTCTCTTTCATTGAATTCTTCTGTAGTAGAAAATAGACTAGAGGAAAAGTATTTGTTTCTTGGTAGAATATTTTCCTGCTCGGCCCCCCACCCCACCAAAAAAAAAAAGAGTGAACATTTACCTAGAATATATATTTGTTAATCTTATTTTATAAGTTATTGTTTGTTGCAGATTGAAAGGTTGCAGAAGGAAAAGGTGGAATTACAATTCTTTCTGGACTTGCATGGGCAGGAGAATCATGAAAAAAGGTACCAAAACTGATATTAATAAGATGATGGCTGAAGAAAAAACTTGTGTTGTGTTCAAAATATTTAAAACAAGTTTTCTTCTCCAATGTCTGGTTGAATGATTAATTCCAGATGTGGTATAAAACGTGTATTTCAGAGGTTTGGTAGAAATCAGAGAATCAGAAAGTAAAGCTCTCGCTCAAGCTGAAGTACTGAAAAATGCTTTAGATGAGCACAGTCTAGAGTTGAGGGTAAAAGCTGCCAATGAAGCTGAAGCTGCTTATGAACAAAGGCTTTCTGCAGCAGAAGCGGAAATAGAGGATCTAAGGGCCAAACTGGAAGCTTCTGAAAGGTTTGTAATTATGAATACATCTTTATCAACTTTAAATTTCCTGCAAAGTCAAATTGGTGGAGTATGTTGTTTGTTTAATTCAGAGACAAAATGCACTCAATGTTGTGTTATTCCAATGAAAATAGGGTACAATATATAGGCTCCGAAGGAGAGCCCTCATAAAGAGAGGAATTAAGAGAAAGGATTACAATCAATGACAATCAATCAACTTAAATTCAGAATTCTTCCTAAACTAGAGTGACTATAATCAAGGGATATGATAGGATACTAGAATCATGGGATCCTTATTTATTTCCTAATATTCTAACACTCCCCTTCAAGCTGGAGAATATATGTCAATCATTCCTAGCTTGCATCGAAACTCTTCAAAGTTAGATCTGCTTAGTGGTTTGGTCAATACATCTGCAATCTGATCTTTAGACCGTATATAGGACAATATCATAATGCCCGCTTTAACTTTCTCTTTAATAAAGTGCCTGTCTATCTCTACATGCTTTGTTCGATCATGATAAACCGAGTTTCTCGTCATCTCAATGCTGGATTGATTATCATGCCAGACTTGCATGGGACCTTCATACGGAATTCTTAATTCCTTCAGTAAGCTGATAATCCAGAGTCCTTCATAGGTTCCGTCATTCACAGCTCTCAATTCTACTTCATACTACTCTTTGACACAATAGTTTATCTCTTGCTTCTCCATGTCACTAGGTTTCCCCACACATATGTATAGTATCCTGACGTTGACCTTCTGGTTTCTCTGTCTTTTGCATGGTCTACATTGGTGTAGATCTCTAAGTTTCTGGCCGTGCATTTCTTAAAGAAGATTCCTCTTCTTGGGTTGAATTTTAGATAACTCAAGATTCTGTAGACAGCTGCCATGTGTTCTTCCTGTGGTTGATGCATGAACTGACTTACTATTTCAACAGCGTAGCTGATATCAGGTCGTGTGTGGGTCAGGTATATCAGCTTCCCTACAAGTCTTTTCTATACTGTTCAGAGTCAACTGGGACAGCATTTTCTTTGATTTCTAGATGACAACCTTCTTCCATCGATGTTCCCTCGGGTTGTACCCTTAACATTCTTGTCTCATGCAACAGGTCTAGGGTATACTTTCGTTGGGATACGTTGAAGCTCCTCTCTGTTCTTGCCACTTCAATACCCAAGAAGTATCTCATTTGGCCGAGATCCTTAACCTAGAATTCAGTGGACAAATCCCTCTTTAGTTGAGCAATAGAACTTTCATCATTTCTAGTAATGACTATATCATCTACGTAGATGATCAGGATAGTGATTCTTCCCTCATCATGCTTGATAAACAATGTGTCGTCTGCTTGCCCTTAGCTGTACCCAAGTTTCTTTATTGCTTTGTTGAAGCGGCCAAACCATGCCCTTGGGGATTGTTTTAGTACATACAGTGACTTGTTAAGCTTGCAGACTGAGCCGTTTGGAGCTAGGACTCTATCTGGAACCTCCATATAGACCTCTTCCTCCAAGTCACCATTCAGAAATGCGTTCTTTATGTCTAACTGATGTAGTGACCAATCCAAGTTAGCTGCTATTGACAACAATACTTGGATTGTGTTGAATTTGGCTACTGGGGCAAAGGTCTCCTGGTAATCTATTCCATAGGTTTGTGTATATTCTTTCGCAACTAGTCTTGCTTTGTACTTGTTGATGCTGCCATCAAGATTGAACTTCGGGGTAAAGATCCACTTACACGCGACGAGTTTCTTTCTAGGAGGGTAGGATATGATTTCCCATGTTTTACTTTCCTCAAGTGCTTTTAACTCCTCTTCCGCAGCCTGTTTCTACTTTAGGTCAGCTATAGCTTGTTGGAAGGTGTTAGAGATTTCAATCTGTGCACTGTTTACAACAAAACTCTACATCTTGACAGATAGGTTACCATACGAATCAAATCGTTGAATTGGATGCTGAGTACAAGACCTTACCCTTTTTTTTAGTGCAATAGGCTAGCCCATCTTTTCAGGATCTATTCTCGAGCCAGATTTATGGTCGTTTCTTAGAGTGGGATTGACGTGTCTGTCTGCCTTCTGGGATTGTTGCCTGGCATCTCCTTCTGATCCATCTTCTGCATCCATCCCAGTCATGATCTCAACCTGTGTTTCCGGGTCATTAGGGTTGGTATTAGGAGGTGTAGAAGGTAAGGTATCAGGGTTTTGTGGCAAGGTATCAATGAAGTTAGGTAAGGTATCAATGATTTTTGGGGTAACAGGTAGGGCATCAGTGGCTTTAGAAGTTGATTCATGTGAAATTAGCCATTCAATATTTGAGTACTCTCCTTGAATGGCTAATTTGGGATAGTAAGCTTCCTCCTCGTAGAACACGGTGTCTTTAGAGACATGCAACTTCTTGGAGGTCGGACAGTAACACTTGTACCCTTTTTGGGTGGAGGAGTATCTAAGGAAGATGCATTTCTGGGACCGGGCATCAAACTTACTTCTATCAGGGGTATGGATAAAGACAATACACCCAAATACTTTCGGAGGTAAGGGGTTGAGGAGAGGGCAATTGGGAAAGGTGGTAAGAAGTTTTTGGACAGGGGTGGCATGAGGACTTTGGAGGGCATTTGGTTGATGAGGTAGGCTGCTATTAGGACTGCATCTCCCTAGAAGGTCGTGGGTACATTTATTTCTATCAGCAGTGTTCGGGTTACCTCCAACAAATGACGGTTCTTTCGTTTGGCAACCCCATTTTGCTAAGAGGTGTAAGGGTAGGAGGTTTGATGGTGAATTCCTTGCTGATCAAGGAATTCCTTAAAGGTATGACTAAGGTATTCCTGACCATTATCACTTCGAAGGACTTTGATAGAGGATTGAAATTGGGTCTGGACAAACTTGTGAAAGCTTTAGAAAACTTGAGCCACCTCAGATTTTTCTTTCATTAAGTAAATCCACGTGAGTCTGGTGTGATCATCAATGAAAGTAACAAACCATTTTTCATTTTTTTGGGTGGTTGTTCTGGCTGGGCCCCAAATGTCACTATGGATGAGTTGGAAAGGAGTGGTGAGTTGGTAGGATAGTTTTGGATAGGAGGATTGTGTTTGTTTAGCTAATTGACAAGTTTCACAGTGAAAAGGAACAAATTCTTTATTGAATAAACTTGGAAACACGTCTCATATAATCAAAACTAGGATGTCCTGAACGACAATGCCATAAAAGTACATCTTTGTCTTGAGAACTTGAGCTGACTAGAGCATGTTGTGCATTCCAAATCACTTTATTCGCCATCTTCGATCTCTCTAGGTAGAAAAGTTCATCTCACTCTTTAGAAGTCCCAATCGTTTTTCCCGAGTGTAAATCCTGAAATAGACACATATCAACGTCAAATATCACTCGGCATATATGTCCTTTCGTTAACTTGCTTACAGATATTAAATTACAAATAAGCACTGGGATAAATAGAACATGGTGAATGCTGAGTAAATTGGATAGTGTGACGTTGCCAATTCCTTCAACTTTAGTGAATACCCCATTAGCAACTTTGACACGAGGTGCTTCGGACACAGTTTAAGAGTTGTAAATAAGGTTCGATTACCCGTCATATGATTTGTGGCTCCTGAATCAACTATCCATGCATCGTCGCTAGTTCGTGTAGTATTGAGGGCTATGATAGAATTACCTGATTGTACAAGGTTAACACTCAGCAAAGAGTTGGACTTGTTCTGTTTTTCTAATATCCGACGGAGCATCTGCAGTTCTTCTTGACTTAATGAAGTAGTGTCCTCCGCCTTCTGTTTAGTTGAGGTGAGATGATCTTGTGGTTTGCTAGTAGATGGTTTGCCGTGCAGTTTCCAACATTCCTCCTTGATGTGACCCTTTTTGCAATAATTGCACCATTTGTTTTTCTGTTCCTCCTGTGGCCCGCATACTGCAAGTGCCGAACTCTCAACTTGACCGGGGCTGCTTCGGTTCAAGAGTTTCCTACTTTCTTCGAACTGCACATGATTGACAACATCAAAGAGGTGTGGTAGGGGTTTTATTCCCATTATTCTCCCCCGTATTTCCTCAAACTAATCATTGAGTCCGAGAAGAAAATCATAGACTCTTCCTTCTTGTACTATCTTTTTGTATAATTAAGCATCCTCCACATTTTTCCATGGATGCACTTCAAACAAATCCTGTTGTTGCCAGAGTTTTATCAACGCATTATAGTAATCAGTTACTGTCAGGGTACCTTGTCTCAAATCTCGAAGTTGGCGCTTCAAATGGATCAAAGCAGTAGTGTTATCAAGAGAGGAATAAGTTCTTTTGTCTGTATCCCAAATCTCTTTTGTAGTATTTGCCAGGAGATAACCTTCACTGATATCAACAGTCATAGAATTACAGAGCCAAGTCATAACTTGGTTGTTTTCAGCAAACCACGTATCAAAGGTTGGGTCATCTGGGGCTGGTTGAGGTGCTGCCCCGTTGATGTATTTCTCCTTTCACTTTCCACGGATATACCTTAGCACGCTTTGGGACCATTGGAGGTAATTTTTTCCATTAAACCTATGGTTAATAACCATACTTTGAGGTTTTGGAAATTCTGATGCCATTAAGGTGCTGTTGGTAGTGGTGGAAGAGTTGCTAGATGAGGAGGAATTGGTGGGAGTTGTACTGGACATGAATGCAGTAGGAGGGATTCCGGTTTTACTTGGATTTCTGGGAATAGAGCCGAAAAGAGGAGGAAAGTCAGAAGGATTCATTTTTTGGGGAAGAGGCCGCTGGAAACCACCGTGGACGACGGCACGTGGAAGTCACGCACCAGTGCTGTGGTGGCATGTGGGGGCCATGCGCTACTCCGATCGCCGCCGTCTCTTTAGGATGCGCCGATCGGCGGTTTGCGGTCTGCCTGTGGCGACGGTGTACTCACACGCGCCACCCTTCACCAGATTTGGGAGTGCATGACACTGCTTAATGTTTCTGTCTCTTGCCGCTTGTGTTTCAGTCTCTCAGCATTGCTCTCACTCACACTCTCTCTCAGCTCATGTTTCGATCTCTTAGCCTCACTATGGCAATCTCTGATTCTGTAAATAAGGCTTTGAGACCATGTTTAATTCAGAGACAAAATGCGCTCAATGTTGTGTTATTCCAATGAAAATATGGTACAATATATAGGCTCCAAAGGAGAGCCCTCATAAAGAGAGAAATTAAGAGAAAGGATTACAATCAATCAACTTAAATTCAGAATCCTTCCTAAACTAGAGTGACTATAATCAAGGGATATAATAGGATACTAGAATCATGGGATCCTAATTTATTTCCTAATATTCTAACATTGTTTTTCCCCTTTTCAAACCTAAGTGGTTGTTTTGGAAGTTGTTGATGATTTTGGTGATAAGGAAGTTGAAAGGAAGATGGTTTAAGCATATTTGTATGAGATTTGTCACTTTAATTTTGCCATGCTGCTCTTGATGCATGCATGCGTACCCTGAATCTGTTCTGGTATACTGTACAAATGCAGTGTCTGTCATGATGCATTGAAGCACTTTATCTCCATCCACTTCCTACTCTTTGGATGTAAAACGATAGTGCAAGCCTTGGTGGGTTTGTGTTCTTTTGAAACTTGTATGTATATGGTTGGCGCATAGTTCATAGGCTTTTGCCAGGCATATCTGTATGAGATTTGTCACTTTAATTTTGCCATGCTGCTCTTGATGCATGCATGCGTACCCTGAATCTGTTCTGGTATACTGTACAAATGCAGCGTCTGTCATGATGCATTGAAGCACTTTATCTCCATCCACTTTCTACTCTTTGGATGTAAAACGATAGTGCAGGCCTTGGTGGGTTTGTGTTCTTTTGAAACTTGTATGTATATGGTTGGCGCATAGTTCATAGGCTTTTGCCAGGCACTCTTAGTTCTAAATCCCCTTGTTTCAACTATAAGTTATTTTTGGTGGAGTTCCTTTTGAGGGGGATGTGATGGAAGTGATGAATGTTTTATTTATTTCCCTCTCCTCAACAAAAAAAAAAAAAAAAAAGTTTCCCATCATGATATTGGACTAGTTAGAGGGAAGGAGGAGGGAGACATAGAAAGAAATGAGGGAATTAGAGAGAAAAGGAGTGAGAAGTATACAACAAACTCAAAAGCTTATTCAAATCATAAAAAATATCTGACAACTGATTTGGAATGGAAGAAATTGATGCAATACAAGCTAGAGGAAAGGGGGAGGGAGATGTAGGGGGGAAAAATGAAATGAAAAAGGGGGGGGGGGGTGGAGAGAAAATGGAGTAGTTGACTAAGTCAATAGGTTCCTCAAATCATTTAAAACGTTTAAAAATGGAAGAAACCCTAATGCTATTTATAGTGCTACCGGTACAATTATTCAAATAATGTCTAAACTAATCCTAGATAAGATTTAGATTATCCTAGATGTGATAAGATAATGGGATAAATCCTAATATGACCTAATCCTTGGACGTATTGGACGTAAAATTAACAGATGGGTTAACGCAAATTATGATGTAAAATTTGCAATAGTAGCCATATGATGAGGTGGATTGAGCTCCAGTGTTAACTTAAACATAATATTTTGCTAATGTCAACAATTGTGCTTCCCCACTTATCGCACACATTTGCTCTTGTTTATAATCTTGTAACTATTGAAACATAAGTATGTTGCAGAATAAAAACTAGACACATTTTCTCCTTGCCTTCTGCTACTTTGTTGCAATTCATTCTCTTACAGATAAATGGAGTTTAGATTGCACAAACTCGGTTTGTTTATTATGCTGTTGATTATTCTGGATCATATCTTGCAGAGATATTTTGGAGCTGACTGAGGCTATTAAAGTCAAAGATGCTGAGTCAGAGGCTTATATATCTGAAATTGAGGTTGTCTCTCTGACTGGTCTTTTCCTTCCCCTTCTAGTTTCACGATGCGCTGCAGAAGTTAATGTGCTACTTGTGGTCCCTCTAATTTGTGTTACATTTCTCGTCTGCTTTTCCTGCAGACTATTGGACAAGCATATGAAGATATGCAGACGCAGAACAAACATCTATTGCAGCAGGTGACTGAGAGGGATGACTATAATATTAAGGTTGGTTTTTTTATTACACCTAGAAATTGTCACCTCCCATTGGGCATTAACCGATAATAATGCGGATGCATAGGTTTTATTTTATAATAATGCTATTTATGTGCAGCTGGTATCAGAGAGCGTAAAGACAAAACAGGCACATAGCATCTTACTTTCTGAGAAGCAGGCCTTAGCAAAGCAGCTTCAACAAATTAACACTTCAATAGACAGTTTAAAGATGAGGATTACACATAGTGAAGACCAGGTCCTGGCACCTGTTTACTTATTTATTTATGCCATGTTGAAGATTTTTGCTGCTTTTTACATTGTGTATGACTTATGACCAATAAATTTAATCCTGCAGATGAAAGCTCTTTTATCAGAAGCTACTAAATCAACTCAAGAGGAAAAACACCTTGCAGTTACCCTGGAGTCTGCAAAATGGGAATTGGCTGATGCTGAAAAGGAGTTGAAGTGGCTTAAGTCTGCTGTGACTTCTTCTGAGAAAGAGTATGATCAAATTCAGAAAGACTTGGAAGCTACCCAAATCGAGTTGGATGCTGAAAGGTTTTTTTCTTTCTAAGAAGCTTCATGGTTTCTGGTCTGGATCAGTGTCAGATTTGTGTCAATATTATATATTTCTATTTAAATAGTGAAATTTGAAACTTTTATCACGTTATAAATAGAATCTGCTGACCAACATGTTTGGATTGAACCAACTAATCCTTTATCCTCTTTCGTTCTCTTTCCTCTTGTTTCCTTTCCTATCTCTTCTTTTTGAGCCGCTAAACAAATTCTAAGAGGTGGTTAACTTCAGCGTTATATCATTTGTTGAACCTGGATAATACTTTCGAATTATTATAGCTCAGACAAGATTCAGGTGGCCTTTTATTTTTCTATTTTTCCTTTTGGGACAAAAGATTCAGGTGGCCTTTTCACTATCAAGTTCCCAAAAAAAATGATAACCTCTGGAACATACTTTTTTGAAAGACACCGTTTACTTTGTTGAACTGTGAAAAGTTCATTTGTGTATTTCATTGAAAACCTCAAAACAAACTTTTTATTTTCCCTTGCTTTTCTGGATAGCATTGCTTTCTCTTCACAACAAGTATTAAAAATAGAATTGAATGAAAATGAAAACTGATTTTGTAAATAGGAAATCTCTTTCATACACCTGAGTAAATAAAGTAATATAAGAGGAAAGCTATTGTTATATAATGATCTGATAAGTTTATGGTAGACTCTGTTATCTCATTTTCTTTGCAATAGAATGGGAATCTCCTTCCAATGATAACCCACCAATGGGCTCTGGTGAGAAGATGGGCTTGGTGCCTAAACGGTCATTTACTTGCAAATTTCATGATCCATTGATGCATAGAGTTTATGAGCCCATATGTCTATCTTCTGGTATCATTTCCCTCAGTGGGAAAATGTGCCATAAAAGAAGTGTGTTGTAATTTCTGCTAAGAATTCTGTTTTTTTTAAGGTTTATCAGTTTATAATGTACACATGACATAATCCGTGCAATATATGCCCAGTTTACATTGGGAAAATGATTATCTTTCCTGAAACACAGTATCAGTTTTCTGAATATGTGTTAGTTGAATCAACCATGTCAAACAGGAATTCAAGAAAGAAGCTTGAAGAAGAACTCAAGGAATTAAACAGAAAAATTGATGAGCTGAGTTCTGAAACTGGAGAGACAGCAATACAAAAGCTACAAGATGAAATTAGGGTTTGCAAGAACATGATCAAGTGCACAGTCTGTTCTGATCGTCCAAAGGAGGTAACACCAGGAAATTTTGTTATGGGTGTTTGCTCGAAATGTCATCCTCCCCGACAATGATGTGGGGGCCGGCAAGTTTTATAAGGGTGTTTTGACTAATAACATTTTATACATTCACTTAAAAGACTTGGTAAATGCTGTGGTAATTGGGTCATTTTATCAATGATTCTAATTTCTAAGTGAAAATGATCTAAATGATAAAATGGGTAATGACACTTAAGTCTCTAAAGATCAATTTAATAACCTTTAGGTCCCAAAAATTTTCTTGGAGTGTCCTTCTCTATCTCAAAACCAACACAATTTTTCTGAGTTCAGTTACAATTACATGATTTTCATCTATTTTTAAAACTTGTGTAAACCTCTTATGAAATAAAGAATTGATTAAATCTCTCATTAGTTTCATTGTTTATGCAGATCTTTTTATTATATAAAAACCTCACTTAAAACATGTGATTTATGTAATTCTAGTAAAACTCTATTTGTATGATTTGCTCCTTTTTTACCGACAAAGCGTGGTGAGTTTTTTCCAAATAAAAGACAGGGTTTATGTAATATGAGCAAAATTTAAAGCAAGTATGGATATTTATTTTACAGTAAGAGTTGTTAAAACTTTAGCAATAATTTAGAGATTGTTCATGGAATTTACCTTTTTATTTTTACTTTTCTTTTACTTTCATTTCTTTTCCATGTAGAACTTATTGAGTTTGATTTTTTTTTTTTTGGGGTTCAGGTTGTGATTGTAAAGTGTTATCATCTGTTTTGCAATCCTTGTATTCAAAGGAACTTGGAACTCCGTCATCGCAAGTGTCCTGCCTGTGGGACTGCTTTCGGTCAGAGTGATGTTCGGTTCGTGAAAATATGACCATCGTGATACTAAGATAACAGCTAGTTAGGTGTTGATAATTCATTGTTATATATATATATATATATCAAGAACTAGAATATGTAATTTTTGTTTGCTTGTTCTTGCAACAGAGACCCTTTAGCTTCAATCAAAGCTAGCTACCTCTTGTAAAGGAAACCATAATTGTGAGGATAAGATAAATTATTAGTCCTAGATGCTAGTGGCAGCACTGATAGTTAAAGCGCAATGTTAGGGCTTGTTTTCTATGCAGAATAGAAGTTTATAAAAATGGAAAATGGGTAATTAAAGGAAAGGAATGAAATGGATTGTGTGGTATTGAAACGAACTAGATTGTGTGTGTTTGGAGCCCCAATTTGAGGGGTAAATTGGGTTTATTTTAGCCTTAAGCTCAATAGGTGGCTGAGAAAAAAAAAGTGCATGTTTGGTTGACAAAATGAGCAATTGGGCTTTTGGTAAATTGAGAACTATTCACGTAAGATTGGGTAAAGCTCAATGTTGGGGCTTTTATCAAAAGCTCAATTGAAATATATCCCATGGTCCCACTTTTTTTTTTTTCTTTTCTCTCTCTCTCTCCTGCAATTACAATTAAGGGTGGATATCCTCTCTCTTGCCTGCAATCAAAATATTTTTTCAGTTGTGTCTAGTGTGTTATCAGACTGATTATAATTTTATCTTTAATATATTTTTTCAGCTACAAAAATTAATTTAAAATATTTTTCGGTGCTTTTAACCCCTTAAAATATTTTTTCAACTGTATCCAGTATGTTATCATACTGATTGCAATTTTATCATTAATGTATTTTTTCAGCTCAAAAAATTACTTTAAAATATTTTTTTGTGCTTTTAACCCTTTAAAATATTTTTTCAGTTATACCTAGTCTTAGGAGACCGACTAAAATTTTACCTTTAATGTATTTTTTTTAGTAGAAAAGAGCACTCAAAACTTTGAATATTGATTTATTGATTTCCACCAACTTTAAAATATTTTTCCAGTAGCACCTAATATTTTAAAGTAATTACTTGATTTTTTAAATATTTTTCCAACCACTCTCTCTTACCATTATCACAAAAGCCCTTATGCTTAAGCTAATCCAAACAAGTTTTATTTTTACAAAAACCCAATTGACAATCGCTAGTCTAAACATAAATCACATTACACAATTTAGCTTTTACTAAAAATAATATTACAACAAGCCCAATTGAAACAAGCCCAATTACCCATCATTATTCCAAACACACCCTTGCTTTTCCACAATTTCGTTTGGTATGACAAAAATGAAGAAATGGAAAGAGAAAAGTTACAAAAAATTAAAATACTCGTTATATTAGAGCCTTCACTAGTTACGTGAGGGGCGTTATTGGAAACAGCTAAACGCCAAGAAAGTCTGCCATGTCACGTATTTTTGTACTAAGTCTATTTTGCTATGAATTTTTTTTTTGTGATATTATCGTCCAGTATCCGGCTCGGAGTTTGTGGTAACTTCTCTCAATACAAATATTTCTTTTTAAGATTTAAACTTGAGACCTTGAGAGATGTAGCGGAGTTTCACACCACTACACTAACTCTATGTTAGTTGATATAACAATGCTAATTACACACAATTTCAAAAATATTGGCAATGATAAATAAAAATTATTTTTGAGAGGTTGAAGATATAAGAATGTTGGCTTTCCTTCCTTTTGGTTTGCTTTTAAAGTAAACAAAATGACATCCAGACAATTAAAAGCATTCTTGTAACAATAAGGTATTAATATAGCAAGCTGAACTGAAGAATGCAACGCTGTATACTTATTTAAGAGAAATAATTGTTTTCCTTGAAAAGTGATGTAGTAGAAGAACAAACGAAGTTATTGAGATACTATGGCATCATACACACACAAACCTATGCCTCACCATACTTTATTCACATACAACAGAGATTGAGGTTGCAACATTTTTGTACATATCAGTCATTAAAGATAACCAATATATGATTCACACAGATTTTCTTCCTTCTTCTCAGTGAACTTAGGTAAAGTTTTAAATGGTTAATCCTATATATATATATATATATTTGCGCACGCGTCCATTTGTCACCTTCTTCTTTCTAGTTTCCTAGGTGTAAGCTTGCTTGAATGTGCACACAAACAGGCAATGCCATTGCAAGGGAACTTTAGGAGGATTATCAAGTATATTATTGTTTGAATAATAATTGTGTAGGAAACAAATGTTTATAACTAAGAAGGAGATTAGGCGTACCTGGATGAATCCATGTTCGGATCCGGGTCAAAGCTCCAATACTCCATACTTGTGCCCACACAATTATTAGACTACTAGAGCCTAATTGTGATTTGCACAGCAGATCACCAGAACCAGAAAGATGGTAGGAGAGAAGGGAATTGCCAGAAAACTCAATGGCGGGGCGAATTGCAATTGAGGAGACACACCCTATTTATAGTGGTTTATGGAGGCCACTAATTAGGAAACGTGTGCACTCCTTCTTGCCCTCTAAGACAGTAATTAATTGTCTCTCAATTAATTCCCTAATTATGATGATTTGTTCCTCTTTTAACAAATCCATAATTATTGCTAAATTATTCCCCAATCTACATTTTATGCTGATTTTATTCTTATTTGATTAGGCTACTTATTTCCTAATCAAATAGTCCCGCCCATCAAGGGCGGACTTGGATCCAAAGTCCAACATCTCCCATCCGCACTTGATGGGCCTCCCATCGTGCGCGCATTACTTTTTCTTGTTTCATACTTGGCGTCTGCCGTGACTGCGTGGGCAAAAATGTCTTTCAGATTTGGTGCTTGCGATACTAGAAATCCTTTATATCGGACCAGCATCCAAGGACACCCTTCATATATAACCGTAAGTTATATGTTCATTGCCTCATATGCCCCAGATTCTCCCATACATATTACTCATGGCATATCTAATCCCTCTCGAGTTAATATGTTGATTAACTCAGATTGCCTTCCACGTACATAGCATCCGCACTTACTAGCTACACATAGAGCTAGTAAGGGGTCGACCACAGATATTAGTACATCTTATGTATCTAGGAGTAAATCTTCCTTTTTGACTAAACATTAGTCCATCTTGACTTGGTCGCTTTCCTAGTTTTCACTCGTCTGACCGAATCGAGTGTGATCATGGAGCTTCAGCTAAAGTAGCTGTCACCAAACCAAGCTTTCATGATGCCGCCTAAGTCTTAAGGGCATCGTGGAATTATTCTTCCTTCCTGGGACTCACACTGTGGTGAACTAGGGATCTTTCACCCACATCCCGTGTTGTAGTTTAACTCTCAAGCACATGCAGTATGAATTGCATGCTACGGTGAATGGTCTGAGGTGTACGTCGATTTCTTTATCTTTCACCGTACAGACATTAGTTCCAAAATGTACTCAACATTCGAACCAGAACTTCCTTTTTCACAATATCTCTTATTTGTGAAAAAGGGTTCTTTGCCTGGCTACAGGTCTATATTCATGCTTCGATCCATTTTCTGTGTATATGCACACATGTAGATCTCATCTCAGTCTAACTGAGGCGACTCAAACGCAAAGATTCTTCTCAACCATTTCATGGTGATCATTTGCTCGTCTTACCTTCCCATGCCCCTGCAAAAACATGGGAAGATGGTTGTTCGTGTGAGTGAACCAACCTCTTTTAACCTGTACGACATACAAAGCTGTATACCTTTATGTATTTACTCATAACATACATACCATTTCTTTTATCTTTATATAAAAGAAGTTCACGACCTTATATTTTATTTGCGCCCCTAGATTTTCATTAACTCAATGAAAATCAAGCTATGGGCTCAATAAGGGGATCTACCAACATCTTGTCAGTAGAAGGTATTGAACTATCGCTTTCCCTCTTTGAAAGCATATCTCTCATAGAGATGTATCAAAAAGGTATGTTTCGCCTTGCTGTGATACTTAGGATCCTTATCATAAGATGTTATCGTTTGGATCCTTCTATCCACCATTCATTCCCAATCTCTCATAGGAATTACTTTAGCCATATGGCACTTTGAATGATGGCAGAACACGCCCTGCGTTCTATTTCCACGGATAACAGGAAAAATACCATGTATATTTCCTTACTCCATCACCATTTTGCCTAGGTCTTGTATTGGAGTATCCTTTCAAAGGAAAGTTGTTTGTCTTAACAACTTAATCCATGGTTATTCTCATAACCCATTTCACAGCAGGACCAAAAAGCATCTTCCAAGTCTGACCCAAAAACATTTGGTCTTATGTACACCAATATGTACATTCACATTACCAACTATAGTCTCACATGGGACTCTATCCACCCTTCAAATGTTGGATTCCTTATAGGACATGTAACCTCTTTAGGTTTATGCCCTTGACTTTAGGGGTGTCTATGGGTTTGCAGTTTGACATCCTAAGATGTCTAAGGAGTACACTTGTACATGTCTTAGGTGGAAAAGACTATATCTTTCTTGTGCAACTCCGTTTATCTTGTCATTCAAGATATTTGTTCAACCCGTGACTTTCTTAACTCAGAATTTAAGGATTCTCTGATCCTTTATTCCTTTGACTCCCTTGACACTTGTTTCATTTGTCACTTGACAAAGGATGACTTCACAAAGAATCATCACTAGACCATTTGGAACTTATGTAGTGTTCTTCGATTATTTCGAAGTTGGTGAGGCTTTCACCTTGTGAAAACTTCATATACTACTATTTAAGTGATTGTTTCTACGAAGCCCTTAAGCTGCTTCAGTGTAGAGTTCATCATCCAATTTCCAAAATTCCAAATTGGAAGGTGGTCTTTACATCATCTTGATGCAATTTTCAAGACTAAGCTTGTTGTCATAGCCAAAGTTCAGAGTTAAAACACACAATGGACAACCTTCCATTGTATTACCTCCTAGCCACTAAGTGTTTTAGGTTCTACATGCCCCCAACAGATTTGAGAACCTACTTGTTCCCAATCGCCTCTTGGCTAGGTGACAAATTACCCAAACATGTATTTGGCTTAAAAGGAATCCAAATCCTCCTGCATGACACTTTGCAATTCATCTTAGCAGGTCCTTCTAGTGTCTTTCAGACACTTATAGGTACTTATCATCACTTTCTAAATGATGAAGAGAGCATTCAATCCATTAGGGAATCTATCCCTTATAGTCATTCACTAGATGACAATTTGCTCCAAGGTGGATTTCATAGGATTCTTTTCCTATGTATGAGTGAGGTAATTCTCTCGTAACTTACCTCTTACCTCTTTCATTGTGAAAATGGTCTCAATCCTCCCACTCGGATCAGTGAACTTAGGAACACTTGGTTATTCCTTGTCACTTGTGAACCTCTTGAAGAGATTTATTGTGATTAATGCTCATTTCCTGCTAGGAAATCTTGGTTTTATGAACGTTGTATCCCATGATTTTCTCTCAGTCACTGAACCGCCATCATTTTCACTAATGAAGACGTGTCATGTCAAATTCTCATGTCATCTCACAAAGAGATACTTTGCTTACCTTGACCCCAATCTTCCTTACTCATAGGAAGAAGTATGAATATAAAGTTGATGACCCTTATGGTCTTAACAAACTTGGTCCTAGTCTAAGGCCCATCCATGATTCATAGGGTAAGGTCGTGACTGACATAGAGGGCATTTGGTTAAGTGTAAATATAATAGCTATGAGTCCACCTACCAACATATGGCTGATAGCCTCATTGGTGCCATTATGTTCATAACCAAAACAAGGAGAGGTCTATCTCTCCATTTCAACAACTCTATTATGTTGAAGAGTTCTAGGTATTGATAGTTGCCTAACAATGCCTTTCTTGTACACAAAACAGCTTGAACTAAGCACATGGGTGTCTTTAACCCTTGTTAGTTCAAAAGGTCTTATCCTTTCAGTTTACTGATTCCTGACTAGTTCAGCCATTATCTAACAGCTTCACATTTGCCAAAAATCAAGTAAACATTACTGTATTTCGAGTAAACGTCCACAACATTAATGAAACACCAAGCTGTTTGTGTTTTGCCCCCACGTTTATTGGTTCACCAACGTCATAATTTGCCAATTGCAGTGGATATTCTCAGAAAAATGTTTCTTTGTCTTTCTTGCCAGGCAGAATGAGTTCTGAACTTATTCATAAGGGTATTAACCCTTTGACACACGTCATTTAGCAAATACTCTTTTGCTAGTTTGATCATTCCCATTGATCAAGGTGTACATGTGGCAAGAAATGGAATTTTTTATCCCTAGGAAAGAAACATCAAAATCCAACAAAGGATTTGAGAATCATAGTCCCATCGATCCTTAACTAAAGAGATAGCAAAGATGTGATTCTGTCAGTTGCAATTGCATGGAGTGAATCAGGGTGGTTTATCTATGCAGAGTTAACGTGCAAGTTCCAATCCCTTGATTCTCTCTCTTCATCGCTTTGCATTTGACATAAAGCCATATGCTTCATTTGAAACATCCACAACTTATGTGGATTGCTACTTTTACAACCCTTAATGGTTAATCAATGTAGCATTTCATCTTTTACAGAAACCATTTGATCTTTTCTAGATCAAGTTTTCCTCATAGGTTCCTTGCCCTTGGGCTTTGAGGATGAATCATCCCACTCTTTAGCTAAGTTCGTCTGACTGATTGATCTTGGATCCTTCAGTCTCTCACACTGAAGTTCAATGTGGTGAATCACATTGCTGAAGGTTACAATATGCATATCAGGGGCAATATATACTATTGTATATGCCCACTCACTGGAAGACATGGCTCACTCCCACTCACTGGGAGACATATATTCCTCCCACTCACTGGGAGATGTCTTATCACAACATACACTTGTTGTTTGTTAGAAAGAACTTGGCATTTAGTTTGTCTCAGCTTCTTGTTTGACATCTGCCTCAAGTGTTGCCTAAACAACATGTTAGGACTTAGTACACTTAGTTTTAACTTTATGGAAGAAGATCACTTATTTCACTATCTTCCAACACTATCCATATGGCTTGGATAAGGTTACATTGCTCATACCAACATAAGTTTGAGCAATGTTGTTCTTTCTATGCTTGATAGCATAAACCTTTTTGTATCCTTCAATTGCTTCAGCCTCTAAATGCTGAAGACTAGTTGGTAGGATGTCCCTGACATCTCATTCTTCTTGAATGAAAGAGATTTGAGAGTTTCTAACTCCACAGATATCTCTATTGAGCTTGTCTTCATAAGCTCAGTCAAATAGACTTGGTCATAATTGGTCACTCAGACGATTATGGTATACAAATCTTATTTGTTCAAATAAGACAAAGGATAATTAGATAATAAGTTCACTAGTTTCATGTTCAGGAGACAACTATGTTGACTCCCATCCCAATCATACTAGTTAGCTCATCACCCTTTTAACCACAGTCTTCATTTGAACACTTTCCCCTTTGGATTTCTAGACGTATTCCAGAAAAACTCCCACTCAATCAAAGAGCAGTTATATTAACAAGATAATAACACAATATCATCTAACTAGCATGAATGTTCAAGAAAACAAGAAGAGAACATACCGAATTCAATTCTAAAAACAAACAGAGAATTTAATCTTAAATTCAATGGAAAAACAAGAACATTCAAAAATTTAAGCCTCATATCATTGTCTCTTAACTAGGTTCTCCTTTCCATAGGCCCTTCTGACCATATTAACTCATGTAGCATCTAGCTACAATGTCAAGCTCCTCTTTGCCATGTTTACATCCACTCATTTAGATGTATTTGCAGCATACCTCCCACTTGATGAGATGATTCTCATATCTCTATCTCTCTTGTCATTTGTCACAACATATGTGATAAAAGGTTGACCTTTAGAAGTCATTGCTTCAATCCAAGTGGATCAATGTGGTTAGAAGCATGGGAAGACTTATTATTATTCAATAATTATTGAATAATTTTAGGTTGCTGCAATTTTTCAGGTTTTTATCTCTAAGAGTTTGAGTCAAGGTTGGATAGGATTTTATATTCAAAAAACTCATTTGAATAATCCCTTACTTTTAAAGAATCTTTCAGTATTAACCTTATGTTGCAGCTGAAATTACTCTTAAAAATAAGCCAACATGTCCCAAAAACAATAGAACCAACATTGATTCATTTCCAACATTTTTTTAGGATCTTCTAAGTGCACATAAACACCTTTTTGACTCAAATCATATCCAAACGTGCTTCAAATATATGCAAATTATATATCAAATTGAAGCTCTCGAATTTAGGAATTTTTAGGAACCAACCACATCTCAATCGGAGGTCCCACGCCCCTAGAATGTGTCTGGATGGAAAAATCCTGAAAAATTGGAAATTTCCAGCTTTGGCCACTCTCGCTGGAGGCGCGTGACATACACGCGCCGCCTTGCGGCCTTCTGCCGGCGACACGAGCCGGCTACCAAGAATCCACGCGCCGTCCTCTCTCCGACGGTGCTTGCCACGTGTCAAACGGAGACCCCAGTGGGCCCCACGCGCCATGTGTCACACTCTCCTTTTTTTTTTTGGGGGGGTCAACAGTCAACGGATGACTGTTGACCGTTGACCGGTCAACCGTGACCCGTCATCGATGACGTGTCACTGACATGGCGCTTGACGATGACGTGGCGGCCGCTCATTGGTGCCACGTGGCATTGGTTGACCGATGACGTGGCGTTGACTGCCACGTCATCATCTTCAACCTCCAGCCGGGTCAACCCGACCCGGTTGGAGCTCCTACGGGTCATCGCGACCCGCCAACTTCGGGAGGCCATATCTCCCTTGTTTTAGCTCCGTTTTTCGCGTTCTAGGTGTCGTTGGAATCGTAGTTCAGCGAACTACAAATCCATGGCATTTATTTGATCTTAAAACCTCTGTTTCATTGATCAAATCGTGAGTGAAGTTGCGGCGGCGACTAACGACCCGCGAACTTCTTTCCTTTGTTTCTCCCTCATCCGGACTCCGTTTGACGCGTTCTAAGCATCGTTGGAATCGTCTCTTCGAGCTCTACACATCCATGTCCTTACTTTGGGCAAAAGCACTGAGTTTCAAAAACACCCAATTTTTCTCGACGTTGTCGGCGCGACGTAATTCGACCGGATGTGTGTCTTTGCGTTTCAAAGGCTCTTCTAACCTTTGAGGGGTTAAGTCTTTTTCGTTTTTAGTTCCACATAGGTTCCAAAAACGTAACTTTAAGAAATCGAAGATTTGAGGAAGAGGACGAAGGAATTGTGCCATGAATATATATATATACACATGCGCATATGTATATTATAGTCAGAGGAGCAGAGAACGCAATCACACAGCAACAAATATATATATCATGTCTGGATTTTTCAATCATGCGGAAGCTTAAAACGAACACGTCTTTGGTTGCACACAGACACGCACATATACATATCAAAGGCAAAAACAAAAATATATACAAATATATACATGTTCACATTTTGAAAAACATATACCTAGATTCCCAAAAATATTCACATATGAATCAAAATTTCAAGCAATAAAATCTAAGCATATAAAGCTTGAAAAATATGTACAGTGGCACATATTAACATTATATATTCATATATATAATAGCACAGCGGAATTAGATGGAGATATAAACAAATTATATCATTTAGTTTATTCACATAGAATAATCACAGCCTCAAGGATCAAATGTCTCTGATACCAATGTAGGAAACAAATGTTTATAACTAAGAAGGAGATTAGGCGTACCTGGACGAATCCATGTTCGGATCCGGGTCAAAGCTCCAATACTCCATACTTGTGCCCACACAATTATTAGACTACTAGAGCCTAATTGTGATTTGCACAGCAGATCACCAGAACCAGAAAGATGGTAGGAGAGAAGGGAATTGCCAGAAAACTCAATGGCGGGGCGAATTGCAATTGAGGAGACACACCCTATTTATAGTGGTTTATGGAGGCCACTAATTAGGAAACGTGTGCACTCCTTCTTGCCCTCTAAGACAGTAATTAATTGTCTCTCAATTAATTCCCTAATTATGATGATTTGTTCCTCTTTTAACAAATCCATAATTATTGCTAAATTATTCCCCAATCTACATTTTATGCTGATTTTATTCTTATTTGATTAGGCTACTTATTTCCTAATCAAATAGTCCCGCCCATCAAGGGCGGACTTGGATCCAAAGTCCAACAAATTGAAAAGCTACTGGCCATGAAGTAGATTATAAAATGTAAATTAAGTCTCATGCTCTACATTTAGAAGAATAATTAGATTTGTTTAGTTTAGTATGATGTGTTAACTGTAAAATAGTTAACATTATGATACATCTTTACGTTTATTGATCAAAATGCATCATGGAGGAATACAAGATTGCTAAGTAGTCACTGATTGCTTAGTTTTTCCATGAATTGCTTAATCTAATCATTCTTGGAGACAAGTTATAAGATTGCCAGTTAAAAAATGGGAGAATTACATTCAGGTCCCAAGGAAGAGGAGAAATGAAGAAATGGTTCCTATAGATTGCAAAATGAAAAAATGGTCCCATGGAGTTGTCAATACAGGCTCCTGAAGTTGTTAATGAGTTGTCAATACAGACTCATGGAGTTGTTAATGGGACCATTTTTTCATTTTGCAATCTACAGAGACCATTTCTTCATTTTTTTTCTTCCATGGGACCTAAATGTAATTCTCCCTTAAAAAATTTCATCATGTGGTTTTAAATTAATTTGAACCCATTAAGGGTGTTGTGTGACCATAAAGTTAATGGGTCATAAGCACATAAAGTATAGATCCTTAAATGAATTGCATGCATTTAGAGACATTAAAGGATCAAATACCCTATTTGTGAGTTGGATCACATTGAGAGATCTAAATAAGGTATTGTCAAATGATGAAATTCAAGTTGGAGTTTGTTGTCTCATATTGGAACCTAGTTATCAAGATTGACAAACATTCAAGTAGGAACCGAATAAACATTTAAGGTATATTCATTAAGTTTTAACTCATTATGTAAGGGTGCTGCTACCTAATACATGGAAGATAATACTCGACTTAAGAAGACTTATCGCCGTGATTCTTGCAGCATAGCCTTAATTAATCTGGATAGGGTAACTGACATATAGTTATGGGCCAACTGGGAGAATGTAAGATATTTTAATATATTATAATTATTATTAGTTATTATTAATTATGTAATTAATTAAAATATCCTGAGTGTGGCCCGTAAGTCAGATTTAGGCCCAATTCAAGATTAGGGTTATTAACTATTAATGTGATTTTTTTAATAGTGGAAAACACACACTTGAGTTTACGGCTAATGGATACGAGCGTTAGGAAAACCTAGTCTGCTCATCTGAGGTTCCTTAACTGGCGACAGCTCTTAACCCAGTTGCCATCATTGTGTCTCACAGCTAGTCAGAAAGAGACTTGACAATGTATCCTCTGTCTTCTTTTCTTTTGCAGCTCTCTTTCATCAGGATTTGTGAGTTTTCTGTCCGATCAAAACTTAGCAATGACGAGAGATAATTCTTTTAAGTCTTCTGCTATTGATATAAATTCATATACTTCAATTTGTGATTTATTTGTGTATTCATAAATTTTGTCCTACAATTACTTTATGCCCTTACAAATTCGCATTACTTCTGCTTGGTACATCACAATAACAACTTATATCTCAATCTTTTGGTATAAAAGCTATGTGTGATATGTTGATATTGTAAAAACTTTGAATCGTCTTTTATACAATGGGGAATATGTTAAACACTATATAGTTATGATTCATTAAGTTCATTTGAAAACTACTGATGATGGAATTATGCCTATTAATGATATTTTGTGAAATACGTGACTTCTTACGTAGAAGTCATTTTATAAAAAGCTTTTCATATTCTTAGTTATATCAAGTCATTTTGTAAAATATATGAAATAGTTATTATTTCTTAATAGTACTATTAGTATAAATATTATATGACAAATAGGACTTCATAAAGATGAGTAAGATTGAGGGGTTGTGGGTATCAACTCTGTAACACCCGTTTCTATTTCGATAATCGAAGAGTAATAAAAACGGAATTACATGGGCATATAGAAAAGTACAATTATACTGATAAAAATATTTTTTTACAATCCCATCATTGTTTGTCAACGAAATACAGAAAATACAGCGGAAACTTAATATTTACAGAATTCTCCAAAATATCTAAGCATAAACTAATTATACCCACGATCATGTCCTTACCTCGAGACACGTGCCAATCACTTTCTGGCGTCTACGCCTTTGCCTTTTGACCCACTGGCATTTGCTGAGATGTTGATTTTAAAAAATAGGGTGAGATTCCGAAGAATCCCAGTAGAAACATGCTATCGTATATAGAAAATGTGAAAAGTAAATATGACATGCGCTAGGGTATAAACCAATTAGTGAACAATATAAACACATAATCGTCATGTATACATGAGTAGGGCTCAGCCCCACGATCTACACCAGTTGATCTTCTGCCAACTCCCAGTATAAGTGCACCTCAACACTAAACGCCCCTCTCTAGACAAATCATGTTGATTAATATAGCGTATTTACAAACATTGGCATTTACATAAGCATATAATTATGGCATGATGTATGAAGGATAATGTTCCTCCTCAAAGCTTTATAAACCCCTTTTAGATGTGCCTTGTAAAACGTGTCGTGTCCGGCCTCCGACTCGGTCCTAAAATATTAAATGTATAAGAAATAGGTCTTAATCTATCTGAGTATCATTTTAGACTCTTCCATAGTGTTTCTGGTGAAAATTTACCCAAATGACCTCGGGACCTCGGCCCGGCCCTACCGTACCCGGCTCGATGGCACGTTTTCCTAAAATTTTGACTAGGGCTATCCTGATGTATTTTTGCCGAAGGATCCATTTCCGGGCTCGAAATCACCAAATTCACTGCAAATTACGAAAATACCCTTGACAACCTCAGTTTAGGGATTTCAGGGGCGTTTTTGTAATTATGCTTTTTCGGCCTTTTCCGAAAAAGTGACCAATTGTAACCCTACCTATTTTTTTTCACTGAATCCAATGGAACCATTTATTTTATGAAAATCCAGCTTCTACCCCCTGAAATAGTGCTGGCCGAAAGTTTCAAGAAAAATGAAAAAAATGGGAGTTTTGTGTTTTAGCTTCCAAAACTTGTACTTTTCCACTTCTAACCCTTTATTAACTTATTTAAACACATCTTAACCATGATTCAAAGAAATTTGGGCAGCATAACCCTTTGGGGTTATGAATTTTCTAATTTTACAATTCAACCAAAAATCACCAAATTAACAACAAACTTCAAAACCAACTTTATACAAGTATAGATTTGAGTTTGATGTAGTTACCTCTTACGCTTCTTGATTCCTCTCTCCCTATGCATTCTCTCTCTCTTCTCCTTGAGCCAACAATGTGTCTTCAAGATTATGGATTCATGAAGAAACAAGATTTAGAGAAGGATTCCATGACAAAATTACAAGAAACCTTAAGAGTTTAGCTTCTTACTTTAAGTTCCTTCTTCTTCTTCTCTCTAGCTCTCAAGAATTTCTACAAGCTCTCTCCCTCCCTATCTTTCTCTATGTTGGGCGAAAATACACAAAGGAAGAGGAAGGGAATGGCTTCATAAATTTTGCTTCATTCATTCTACACCATTGATCTCATAAAGGGGTGTCATGGTGACACTTGCCAACCACCATACTTCCACCCATACCTTCTTCATTTTATGCCTTACTTGCCCCATTAGGTTTCACTTAGCATTGGACTAAATTCTTCCCTTGGCTTGCTTCACAAAAACCGTTCCCTTCTCCCTTAATCTAACCAAACCAATTTCTCTCCCAACTAACCAAACTAGCACTCAATTTCACCCCTCCCTTCACTTAAGCTACTCCCTTACGATCACCCATCAGATCACCATGTCCATACCTTCATGTAATGTACACCTTACCATTGTCATCATTACTATCTTCATGTAGCATTTTGACATGTGCTCTTGAAATTAAATCTTCCCCCCTCATTTTCATGTGTTGGATGAAAATATGGAGGAGAAGGGAAGGAAAAATGTGTTTCACTAATTCCATAATTCCCCTAATTGATTTATGCCCAAGTCCCTCTAATTTTACAATTCTTGATTTTTTCCATTAAGAATACTCCAATTATACATTTTCCACTATTTTCCTTGATTAATTGAAATTAACTCCAATTAATTAGAAAATAATTAATCTTAGGCTCAATTGGCAAAATTTTGATTTTGCAATCACCTTTGTAATTTAATTCCTTTCTTGAATTAATTTTCCCATTTCCTCATGAACATGAATATTTCAAAATTCATAAGATCCAAATTTCATGAATATTCACCATTTTATTGAATTTCTCAATTGATTACAATATATTTTTGGTGAATATAAAATTTGGGGTATTACAAGCTCCCCCTGCCCTCGAGTTGCACCCTCAGTTACCCTTAATTTCTCCCCACTTTCCTTTTTTTTTTCTTTTGACAATTAGATTTTATATAAAATAAGCGACATTGTAATTTTTGTTATGGGTAAAAAATAGTGCAATTTTGAATTTTTCACAATTTTTCAAAAATTTAATAATTTAAATTAAAAAAAAAACTACATAATTTTAGAATTTTAGAGTAACGTGAGAAGTATACCGATCGAGCAGCAAGCAGATGTGTTGATTACATTTGATTAATAATATGCATTTGTTCTTTTTTGCAGTGAAAGTTGACTGCGTGTTTGGTGAAAACTACAATTTAGATACAATAACTGCAGTATCAGAGGTAAAAGAAAAATCTATTTATTACACTATCATTTGTGCGTTAATACCCAAGATTATTGATAAAATTTATATGAAGGAAAAATAATAATAATCAAGCTCAGTAAAACTAACTGAAAGACAATGCTTACGTTATGCGCAGATTTTGCAATTGTTGGATAATCCCATAATCCATTCTGTGGCTGCCGGAGTCAAAACAACATTAAAAATGGGTATAGAAATTAAGGGACTTGTTAACTTGTTTCGCGCAACTGGTAATACTTGGGATATTTGGGAAGAGTTTGTCCCAAAATTTAATGTAGGCAGGTGGGTTATTCTTTAATTTTGTTTTGTTTTTTACCGGAATGGTACCAGGGTTATTCATTTTTCTTAACAATGTTTACTTTCAAAACATATAGGAGAAATTATACATAATTACCTTGAACTTATGTTATATATAGATAGATAACTTCTTTAAGTTTTGAAGCTTTAGAATGAATCTCCTTTTACTCTTATATGTATGTAGATCATTCCTTACAAGTAGTTTAGTTTACTAGTTATCTACTCACACACACACAGAGTAAAGTTTGGGGGTTTATATGGATATAATAACTCAACACTTGAGGGGGTTATATACACACGCAAAAATATAATATATGCGATTATAAAAAATTGATTATTGGAGTTTACCATAAAGAGTTAATAAGTTTTTGAAGTTAATGAGGTTATTTGTACAAGGTTCAAAGTTCAAGAAAGTTGTGTAATTTAGCCTCATATGTGTATATATATTATTAACTTGTTCATAAAATAATTCATGTAACCTTAATTATAATTAATTGATTTTTCTTTCAGGGATTTTACTTGGAATAATTGGAGTGGATCTGAAGGTTTAAGGGGGAAGTCTTGGTTCGATTTGGACGCGTTACCATTTGGACGACTAACCGATCCAGGTTATAATTAAGATTAGGTCATTATAACGTTCTGAAATATATACAATAGGTCATTTACACACAACACAGGTCACTTGTAAGGGTCTTTTTAACATTACTAAAAATAAAATCATAAGGAGAAGCCATGTTAAATGACTTTTTAGAGACATTTTTCTTTAAGGACATCATAAATTTATTTTATCTTTCGGGTTATTATGCTGTTTCAAAAACACTTGAGTTTCGTTTACGTGGTTCTCGTTGATCATCAATATGAAGCAACAAGAGAATATTAAAGAGAGGGTTGCAATTCTATGTTATATGGAAATATTAATGGCATAACACATGTTTGAAATTTGAGATTTTTGAGTGAACTAAATTTGAGAATCATCGTCGTCGTCGTCATCATCATTTAATATAGTTTTCCCCTTGTTATTTCTCTCTCTAGATGTGAAGCAAGGTCCACACAGGGATTCTAAGCTTGGACCCGCAGAACAGAGGAGTCAGGTTTTGGTCACATGCTATATATATACATATATTGGTTGCTTTTTATTCTGGTGGTCAGATTGATTCACCAATTGAATAATATATAAATATTCTTTCACAGATCACTTTGTTGACTATGGCAAGATCTCCTGTCATATTTGGTGGGGACTTGAGGAAACTTAAAATAGAAACACTAAATATGCTCATACATCCTACCCTTGCAGATATACACTATTTTAGCTCACATAATAGGGAGGTACGTGAATTATCTTTTGAAATTTATTGAATTTAGTACAGCAGCAAGACTATCCTCTAAATTTTTTTTTTAAATAAATAGGCAACAGTGCACATTTAAACCTATAACTTTATACGAGGTCTTAGTTTAATCCCCAAATTTTATAAATTATCTTTTAAGTCTTCTAACTCTAACATCAGTAATCTCAAATACAAATTTTTACAACCATTGTTATTTTGAACATTAAACTAATATGCCAGCATTGAATAATATTTTGTCATTTAAAATTTCAATGTCAGCAATTTTTTTAATAAACGTTGGGGTTAAAGGACAAAAATAAAATTACATGTAAAGTTAAAGAACTAAAGGTGTACATTTGCCTTAAAAAACGAAAAGGAAGTTATCACTGAACATGGATTTCAATTTTCAAGTGTTTCAAACTTGAGTACTAGAGCTATTTACGATGACTTATAATGACAGATCGATCATACCTTGGTGATGAATGTCGGGTTTGGATTGCAACGGGAAGAAATGGTGGTATGTTTTATAGCCAACAAAATTTAATGATAAAAAATTTTATTTCTCGAGCTTTGTTGATATAACTCAAATATATCCTTTCTTACCTTTAACAAATAAATTACAGTTTATGATAAATGTTTGAATATAAATATTGTCCATCAATCAGTTTTTAAAATCATAATCAATTAAATTTATTTTTTATTCAGACAAAAATGTCAAACTAATGTTTTAAAATGGAACATTTAACGTTAAAAAAACTTGATCGTTTTTTGTTTTTTAATATACCATAACATCATGAGCTTGATTCTTAGGGTTTTGTTGTTAATTTACTCACAGGCGAGTTTTATGTTGCAATATTCAACCGAAGTTACGATACAACGACTATCGATATGCCTACAAAATTTTTGGGAACTCTCATTCCTGATAAGAAATTTACCCTTTGCAATGGCAAAGAGATACGGCAGGAATTCAAGAATATAACACATGACAAAATAGGAGCACAACTTGATAAGCATGACTGTGCATTGTTTGTCCTAAATTGTAGTTAACTTCAATTAGCTTCTAGCTTTTGAAGTCATAATCAAGTTTTACTATTATGTTATGGGGACTTTTGGTGACGCATTATTATTGCTCATGCAATAAAAGAATATTATTCAAATTATTGAAATTCATTTATATCAGAATATCTTTGTGGACGTACAGCTGTGGGCAGGAAAGACAAAATGAATAAACTCAAATTATTATTTAAATGTATTTGTTTTTTTTAAGAATATTCGATATACCTAGAGTGCAATCGTTTATCTCTAATTACCTACACTAACCGGATCACAGTATATGGACCTGATGATCATTGCACAGCAAATACACCATAGATAAGAAGAATAAGAGAAAGTTTGAGGGGAAGAGAATAGGCATATAGTTTTATATAGTATGTCACGTAACCATTAACCCTTATGCAATCACATATATAATAGGGTTCCATGTGTCTCTTTCTCAATTGATGTACCTTTTCCTTATCTGAGGACGTATTGTATCGTTTTAATGATATAGATTATAATTATTGGATAATATCATAATCTTCCACCCAAGTTTTATATTGTTTATATTTTTACCTAAATGCTTATAAGCTTGGGCCTTAATCCACTAAGGGTGGATTGAGTGTATTCCAATAGTTTTAAATGAGAAGAATTATCATTATAAGTATGTAGTCGTTGCTGTGAACGAGATTGGATTGAACATACATAATTTTCATAACCGACATTGCTAAAAATAATGTTATCATTAATGATGATATTTTCTTGTAAACTTTTTTTATTATAAGATATTTTGAGAGAAATGATACTATTTGGATTCCATTTATCAAAATTACTTTCGGATGTATATAATTACAAAAAGAGTATGACTATGTCATAAATAATTAAGTCATGACTTTGTCAAATTATCCAAATGCTTCACTAGAAAAATGTTTTGGAGAAGTTCTTTTGTTACATTATGTTTTAACCAATACGAAACACATTAGAAGCTGTCCTAAGAACCGCTGCAAATTCAACCATGTCAAACGGATTTGTCACGGTTTTTTAGAATTGCTGTACACTTGGTCAAGCATATCGGTGGCATAAGACTTCTACAAAGGCCGAGGCAAGTTGTAACTCCCAAGATGAGACTAGTTGCCACCACAAGCCACTACCAAAAGCGTGCCATAATTGTTCTTTTGACCTTAATAAAATTATCACTATAAGAAAAGAAAATTACAATTTACAAGCACTAAAGAAGCAATATAACCCTGACTAAGAAACATCTAATCTTCAAGACCAAGACACAATCCTAAAACTAAAACAGTTGAAGCAAAAAACAAACAGAACCTATACCCTGAAGATTGAAAAGGGCAATGACCAATTTCTGTCTGGTATGATCCAAGAAGTGGCAGTAGAGGGTGGTAGTCCAAGGACTAGCTTCAATGACGCCCAACATCTTTGAGGCCAATGCTGCAAAATTAGAAGCAGCTCCAAACACCCCTCCAATCACGGGAGGAGAAGAGGAAAACAACAGAAAGTTGTTAACTTTCGATGCGAAACAGATCATCACAGACATAGACCAGTCACCACCATAAGCAAACTTAACCCAAAGGGCAAGGTTATTACCAAACCTAAGTAACACACATAAGAGAAACAAATAACACCCTACAAATACAAATCCAAAATCTTAGGAAGGGCACATAAAATCCTAGAAGTTGTTGCCTCAGAGCCCCCAACCACAGCATGGCAAAGAAAACAGACTCATGGTTTTGTTGGTGGCTGCAAACTAGTGACCGAGAATCTTTGTATCAATCAGCCTTTAGAGGACCACCAAGATTAGGATCTGCATGGTTTTGAAGTGAGGAACTTTGTAGCGTTTTCATAACCACTCTGCCTTGAACAAATTGGATCATCAGATAAAAACCCCAAATCATTGACTCCTCAACCTTCATCCCCATCGAACCAGAGATTTTGTTGTCAAACGTCTTTAGATGCCTCATGGAGTTCGCCAATCTTCAGTGTTAGGATTAGATTGTTTTTAGAAAAGTCCTTTCTTGTCGTTGTCTTTTGCGTCGCCTCTACCCGCCTCTATTTTCGTCCAAGTAAGGAAAGAGAAAGAGGAATCAGATTTTTTAACTTAAGAACACAAGAAGAGAGAAGGAGGAGTTAATAGTGATAGTTCCTGAACACCGGAGCCTATTCCGACCTCGAATTGCTGTTATCATTAGGTAAGTCCTTCAGGAAACTTCCTCTACTCACTGAAAGCTTCAATTCTATGGTCTCAGATTTCTCATCTGAGGTGTTTTGTGTCAGTTAGTCAGCTAGAGTGCCATTGGAATACTGAATCACAGGTAGAAACGCGAAAAGGTAAGTGTAGACTTCCTTTTGAACCGAATACTTTGTGATTTTATTGAGTTTTTCTTAGCTCTTGAACCACCCATGTATTTCATCCAAGGGGTGATTTTGAAGAAGGAAAATGTTTTAATCGTATATAAGGTGATATATGATGCTTGTTGAAGTATTAGGCTTGTTGGTAGTTAAAAACACAAAGTTGGATTTTTGTTATTTTTGGGCATATATTTTAGTCAGAAGCAAAAACTGGGTGAGGGATTTTTATTTTGGTTTTTTTGAGGTTTTCATTGGATTCTACATGAAAAATTGTGTAGGAATAGGCTCTGGTTATAATTTTTGACAGATTGGTTTAACAACTCAAAGACTGAAAATTAAGTCTGCTCGTATAACAAAGCTACCAGTGTGTGTTTTTGATTGGTAGATTTGTTGTGGCAAAAATTTCACTGTCTAAACTTCATCTGATGATGATGAGATTTTCCAAAATTAAAGTTTTTTTAAAGATCCTTAATTTGATAGGTATTATGAAGGATTTGGATAAGTACACTAGGAGTTATGAGTGTTTGAAGTAGACAATTAAAACTGGTCAGATTTTTTGGCAACAGAGGGAAAAAGGAAAACTGGGAAGTGTGTGTGGTTAGGTGGCTGTTGGAAGCATTTTCCCTCAAAATAGACTTAATGAGGGTCACATAGAATTTTGAATCACTCCAATTGGAGTTTTCTAGAATTAGTTATGATTTTTCAAAATTCAGTGAAAAATCTGTCAGCTTATGGTAATTGTACGAAAATTCAAAGTAAAAGGTTTTTGTAATAGAATTGGACTAAGTAATAAATCATTGCCTGTAAATTATAATTTATAGAATTTGACACTTGCCCAGGACATCCAAAGCACGTCAATCAAGATCAAGATTTGGAAAAATTGTTAAGTAGTAACTTATCCCTCACATACTATGTGATATGCTATATGCATGTTTGTACCATTGTGAATTTAAAGCATTCGGATGAGAAGGGCTTAGGCCCAGTAGAATTTTCCAGTGCTATGGCAAGGGACGATTGTCCTTAAATTAGTAACTTTATGCTTTCTACATATTGTGAATTTATCTCTGAATGTTGAATGTGTTGCTTGTATTAAAACTTTGGTTGACATGACATGTTATATATATATATATGCGTTTTATTTGAGTGATATTTGTTACTACTGAGATTCATTGAATCTCACCCTATTTTTCCAAAAAATATTTCCAGCTCGGGTAAGTAGTTCCTCAGGCAAGAAGGTAAACACGGGTGATGAAGTGAAGGACTTAGAATTTAATTTTCCGTTGGTTTTCTATTCTGGAGATTGTATTTAATTTGTATCTAAGTGATGTCAGTCTCATACTGGTAAGTCCGTAGACATGTAAATAAGCACCTGTATATAACCAAATGCATAGCTGTATCCAAACTAGTAGTGGATAGCTATCCATCTAAGGCCGTTAATTAATTGTAGTAGTTTGGGTTCTAGCAGAGAACCTATTGGTAAAAACTCTGATATGAAGAAATGAACATAAAATGGATGGCTTAAAATAAATCGTAAAATAATATGAGACTAAATTTGAAACAATTTTTTTGAAAGAATTTTTTAAAACCCACTCAAGTGCAGCTCCACACTCTGCTTGAAGTTGGGACTCCCGCTCTTTATAAAAGATTACCGGTATCCTTTTTAAAGATATTACTGCACATGAGCTGTCCATATGCTTTAAAAATGAGGGTGTTACAAAGAGTTATAAGATATTTTCACAATCTTTTCCCTATTCAAATCAAAATACTTAGCCCTTAAAGTAGAGAACAACAGAGACTGTAGGGAAGTAGAAATTATTCTCCACACTTGTTTGGCTAATAAAGCCTAATACACTTGAGATGTTCTTCTTAAACCTAGACCTCATTGACTAACATGCATAAAAAGGGTATCCTTATTGGAGAGATAAATTTTGTTCCTATCTCTACTTGATCCCTAGAAAAAATTAAGACATATTGAGTCAATTCTATCACAGATATATTGAGGTAGCTTGATACAAGAGAGAATATGCAGATTAGCCTCAAATAAGACAAATTTAATTAAGGTCAATCGAGACCTAAGATAACAACCTAGCCTTCCAAGCATATGATCTTTTTTCTATAGCTTTAGTTACTTGTGAATAAACAATGGCTTTGTTCCTCCCCGAATCAACCCATGTTCTAAGATATTTTCCCAATCCATCTGTAAAGCGAATGCCAAAGAAGTTCGAATAATGAAGTTTCTAAGGATGTGGAACATTTGGACTAAAAATGATGGATGATTTAGAAAGATTGATTTTTTTGCCCTAACCAAGCACTATATATATCCAAAGCTGCTTTCACTAAATTTGAAGAACTATCATTGCACTCAAAAAAGAAAATAGAATTATCCGCTTACAGAAGATGTATGCACAAATTTTTATCCCCTTCATGTAACCATCATCCTTAAAAGAAGAAAGAAAGCAAGACAAAACATTAGCTGAGACGATGTAAATATAGGGAGGCAAATTCATTTGTTAGGAACAATTGTGTGTGTCGTTTGACGATTAAGAAAGACTTGATATTGTACAGTAATGATACATTGCATAACAAGAGCAATCCATTTATCAGAGAAGTTTATCCTTTTTAGTACAACATAGATAAATTCCCAAGATAAGGTATCAAAAGCCTTCGAAAAATTCAACTTTAAAAGCAACTAATTTTTTCCTTTCTTTTGAGGAACAATGAATCTGGTTCATAAGATTTGAGGCTAACATGACACTGTCAGAGATAATTCTTCCTTTGAGAAAGCCACATTGATTTGTTGGTTGTAGCTACCCAATAAAGATTTCATTCTTAGGCACAACACTTTAGAAATGATTTTGTAACTAACATTACAAAGGCTTATAGGCCTCAAATCTTTCAAAGTTTGAATTGAATCTCCTTTAGGAATAAAAATGATAAGTGTAATATCCCAAAATGTATTCAAGAGCTAAATGTACTAAATAGATAGTGAGATTAATGACAAAATTGTCCCTGAAAATTATGTAATGACTTTAGTCCGGACTAGCTATCGATAATTACCTGCTTTTTCCACCTAAAGTAAAAAATGAACGAAAACCTAATTTGAACACAAGAAGAAGAGAAAGTGGTGCCATTAAGGTGGAAACAAAGAAAAATAAAAAACCTAATGGCACAATAATTAATTTTTCCATGATCAAGGGTAAAAGAGTCAATTGCCACTTGATCTTGAGGGTAAACATGGAAGAAAAAAAATGAAAGGCCAATATTTGCTCTTCAAAAGTAAGAAGTAATTATGAGATCAAAAAACAAATTAACCCTCCTTACATATGGGTTAAAATTTGGTCAACAAGGGTAAATAAATAAGAGAAGAGGGAGGAAAAGTAAAAAATTCAACTTGGAAATTTTTGACTAAAATGCAAGAGAATGAGAGAGGACTTGGTCAATATTTTTGTCTCCTCTTTTAGCATGCAATTCGGCCAACTTAAAGGAAGAAGGAAAGAGGAAACTTAACTCAGATTTAACCTAACTCACTTAGGTCAATTAACCACCTACTTTTTCAAGATGTTACCACAAGTTGACACATCATGTTTTTCTTCTATTTGGGAGCTATTTTCATCCAAGTGTTCCCAAAAGATGAACACTCACCCTCATCCATTAGCTAAATTTGTCCAAAACACCAAAAAAAAAAGAGAAAAGAAGAAGAAAAAGAAAAAGGAAAGAGAAAAGAAGACAACTTCAAGGTAAGAGCTTTCACTTGGATTTTGACCTTGTAAACCACTTATATGGCTTAAATGCTCTTCATAAAAATTGTTCCCCTTGATGAGATCTTCATTTCTATGTTTTAGAATTTCAAGGGGAGGTGTTTTGAGTCATCTAGCAAGAGCCAAAGTTCAAGAACCAAAGAAAGAGCCTAGGAAAGTGAAAGAGGTAAGCAAGAGCTTCATTTTGACATATATATATTGTGTTGGTTGGTAGAGTTTGGTGGACTTGTTCTTGCTGCCCTAATTTCAGCCATTTAGGGTTTTCTAGGTTTGATAAAGCTTTGATCATATACATGTAATTATTTGATGTTTTAAAAGCATATGAGCTAAGTTTGGTGATTAAAATGTGAATTGGTGCATTGTTATATTGAACCCTAATTTCTGGTATGAGCAGGACATTAAGAAGGAATGAGAATTTGATCAATTTAAGTCACCATTATGTTCTACATGAAAAACTATGTGGGAATAGCCCTAAGTTAGGAATTCTAGATCATTGGAACAAAATATCTAAAACTGCATTTGCCGCCAATTATTGTTTTCCTGCGTGGCAGTTTGTTTGCATTATGTTTTTGAGTAACTAAATAATGTCCATTGATCATTAGCTTTTACAAAATAAAAGTAGACTAATAAAGCTTTAATTTGATAGGTCATTTATGTCATTTGCATATGTACACTAAGAGTTATGTATTTTTGAAGTTAGCCAAGTAAAACTGGCATGTTTCGTGATAGTGTCTAATAAATGGTAATTCTGGAATACTGTGTATCCATTTGGCTAAGGACAATATTTTTTTTTTACTGAAAATAGACTTAAAAGGGGTCACATAGCCTTTAGAATTACTGCAATTGGACATTTGTAGAAAAAAATATGAATTTTCAAAGTTGATTGAAAATTCTGCTAGTTTTTAATAAATGTGCGAAAATAAAAAGGTAATGGCATAATGTAATTACCTTGAACTCCAAGGATAAACCTAATCACATTGGGATAGTCTGACCACATTAACTCTTCCTTTGACTTAGTGTATTAACCTTAATGATAACCAACTTGAGTGTTTGAATTATGAAAGAATTGGACTAAGTAATAACTCGTCGTCCATAAATTATAATTATAGGATTCAATATCTGCCCTGAGCACTAAAACCAGGACAATTACGAGATTGGAAAGGCTAATGTAGTAACTTTTCCCTCATATTCTATGTATTTTGTTTCATGCGTATTATTGTCATTTTGAATACTTGAACTGTGAACATGAATTAGGCAGAATTGCCCATTAAGCATTCAGATGAGAAGGGCTTTGGCCTAGTAGAACACCCTACACTATGGGAAGGGATGGTGAGTCCTTAAATAGAATTGTTTGGTGCATAAGTCTTAGGAGGATATACCTGAGGGCTTATGAACACTATGCTTTCTAGATAGCACAGTATACAACATTCTTGGTTAGAGTGGAGACGCTGTGTGAGAGGTAGGATGAGTATTGGTTGTGGATGATCAGTGATGTATGGATCAAAACCACACTAGCCTTCTTCCTTAATAATACTTTTTAAACTCGAATGAAGAATGAGATCAAAGAACAGGGTTCCTATTAGTTTCTTCCTCTCGTTGCACTTATGTATGAGCATATGGTGAACCATATGGAATGACTGTAGTATTAGTATGAGCTTGTTTGGCTAGGATAATATAGTAATGGCTGCTTTTATTGTAAATATAAAGCCGTCTTGATGTAAATATGACTTCTTGATATAATATATGTATATTTCTGTTGTGTGTAAATGTTTAAGTTTAAGGAATGTATACATATATTAAATATGATATTAATGGTGCAAATCTCTTCCTTAATAGTGAAAAGGAACAATGGTTCAACTGAGGAACATACTAGTAGAATTGGAAGTTGAGGAAGTTGTGGTAGAGGAAGAGGTAAATCACAACCCACATGATCCTATGCAACAAATTCTTGGCATACTGGCTGAGCAACAAGCTATGATACATGAATTGAGGGACGAACTCAGGGAAGTGAAAGAGAAACATAATGAAAATAGAGAAGAAACAAAATATTAAAGCGAATACGGAAGAAGAGCAAACTCAGTTAACAGGTTCTCAATCTCAAACAGAACTAAGTTGGGGCTCTTACAGAGAACTGGCCCGAGAACAAAGAAACTTATAGTATTGGGTTACAAAATTTGGTAAACACCAACCCCTGGTGTTTTGAGGACGATTCGATCCCCATGTTGCTGAAGATTGGCTGGCAAGATTAGAGAAAATATTTTGAATACTTGAATGGCTAACTGAAGTAAAGGCACAAATGGCCATATATAAGCTTAAAGGGGAAGCATATCGCTGGTGGAAGAATACGGAAATGACCCTATAGACTTGGAATGTTCCTATCACTTGGGAATTGTTCCAAGAAAAATTTAATAAAAAATATTTTCCAAGATCCATTCAAAGAGAAAAAGAAGCAGTGTTTTTGAAAATCTGATAGAATAACCATGAGACCATTGACGAGTATCTAGCTCGATTCATCTGATTATCTCGTTACTCTTTGTATTTAAGCTTTTTGGATGATGAGATTTGGAGCTCTGATATGCTTGTAAGAGGATTAAAGCATGAACTAAAGGAGAAACTAATCTCCCAGCAATTTACTGAATTCAACAAGGTAGTGGAGGAATGCCAAATCACTAAAAACAATATGAAAGCCTTATGCTTGGCTCAGAACATCATTAGTTAAAGTAAGCCCAGTCGGGGACATTCTTCCCAGAAACGTAGAGAGTAAGGGTTAAAATCCAAAAGGGACAATAAAAGGCCCTCCCAACCTGAGAAGAAAGTCTACCATAGTCCTTAAACACTGCGACCATGTCCTTACTGCGATAGGACACACCCTGGTAGGTCTTGTGATGGGCAGCTGATTTGTCATGCTTGTAAGAAGCCTGGACACTATCAAAGATTGTCCACAATGAGCAGCTGAGCCTATGCCCCAAAATTAAGACAGAATTTTTGCTATGTCATATTTTCATTGCATGTGATTGTGCTAAACGCTTAGGACTGATTACCCATAAACTGCCATATGATTTGATTGTCTCAACGCTTGTCGGTGTCAAGATAGTTACTGCTGATGCATGCTTAAATTGTGTTGTGAATATTATGGGGCATGAGTTATGGTAGATTTAATCATTCTACCCCTTCATAACCTTAAAGTCATATTAGGGTTGAACTAGCTAATAGAAAATAATGTGCTGCTAGACTACGGTAGTAGGAGGCTTATGCATCTTGAACCACAGAAGGATGGCAATACAAGTGTAAATTTGAATTTTTTATCAATAATTAAAGATGAGAAATGTCTAGAAAAGTGATGTTAAGGGTATATGGTATTTTTCTCGATGCAGATCAAAGTAGAAGTAACACTTGAGAACATATCGGTAGTGAATGAGTTCCCTATGGTATTTCTAGATGACATTAGTGAATTTCTTCTAGAAAGGGAAGTAGAATTTGCTATTGAAATTATGCTATGAGAAGGATCTATTTCCAAAGCACCTTACTAAATGGCACCGAATGAAATGGAAGAACTAAAGAAGCAACTAGAAGAACTACTGGAGAAAGAGTTTATACAGCTTAGTGTTTCACCATGTGGAGCTCCAGCATTATTTGTTAAGAAGCAAGATGAAAGCCTATGGTTATGTATTAATTATCGAGAACTTAACAAGGTGATCACCAAGAACAAATATCAACTCCCCAGGATTGATGATCTACTTGATCTGTTGTCTAATTCCAGTGTGTTCTCCAAGATTGATTTGATATCAGGCTATCATTAGCTGTGAGTTAAAGCAGAGGATGTTTTGAAAACAACCATTAAAACCAAATATAGGTACTATTAATTCTTGGTGATGCCGTCTGGCTTAACTAATGCACCTGCCATGTTTATAGACTATATGAACTGGATCTTTTGTTAGTATCTGGATCAATTCATAGTAGTCTTTATTGATGACATCTTGATATACTCGAAGAGTAGAGAAGAGCATGAGAATCATTTGAAAATAGTACTGAATATTCTGAAAGAAAAGCAATGCCATGCCAAACTGAGTAAATGTGAGTTTTGGCTTATAAAAGTCATATTTCTGGGTGATGTTATCTCTCATAAGAAGGGGTTTCTATAGATCCCAACAAAGTGGAAGTAGTACTGAACTTGAAGAGGCTAGAGACTGTAATAGAAATACATAGTTTCTAGGTTTTGCTGGTTACTATCATAGGTTTAGAAAGAATTTTTCCAGAATTGCCTTAGCATTGACAAAGCTCATGACCAATCATTTGTGTGGGATGAATGTTATGAAAAGAGCTTTATACATATGAAGGAGAGATTGAGACCACACCAAAATTGATTATCCTAAATCCTAGTATAACCTACGTGGTTTATAGAGATGCTAGTAGACAGGGATTGGGATATGTCCTTATGCAGTAGGGTAGAGTAGTGGCGATGCCTATTGATAGCTGAAGCCTCATGAATTGAATTACCCCATTTATGATTTGGAACTTGCAGCAATCGTGTTTGTTTTGAAGATATGGTGGCATTACTTGTATGGTACCATTGTAGAATTGTATAGCGACCACTAGAGTCTCAATTATTTGCACGATCAGAAATAATTGAATATGAGATAGTGAAGGTGGATGGAGTTGCTTAAAGATTATAATCTAGAGATAAAATATCATCCCAGGAAAGCAAATGTGGTTGTAGATGCTCTAAGTAGAAAGGCAGTGCAGGTGGCATATATGATGGTACAAGAACAAAAATTACTAGAAGAATTCCAAGATTTGAATCTGTCAAACCAAGTATTCCTAAACATGAATGCACCGAATGAAGTACTTCTTGCTAACTTTAGTGTTAGCTAAGAAGAAAGTGATATGAGAGCAAAAATTTAAGAAGCTTAGATGTAGGATGGACGAGCAAGGTCTATTTGAGAGATGATCTTACAAGGTGAAACTTAGGATCATGATCTTTCGCCAAGCAAATTAATTAGATATAGGAAGCGCATATATGTACCACCAAAGACTGATCTGAGGTGAAAAATCCTAGATGAGGCACTCAAAAGCAAGTGTACTCTCCATCCAGGAGCAGTCAAGATGTATCAGAATTTGAAGTTTGAGTGTTGGTGGTCAAGACTAAAGAGTGACTAACCAAATATGTGGCTTGATGTATCAGTTGTCAAAAAGTGAAAATTGAACATCAACGATTGGTAGGACTTCTTCAAAGTCTAGAAATTCTTAAATGGGAGTAAGAAAGTGTTACCATGGATATAGTGGTGGGAATACCTAGAATCAGAAATCATGATGTGATTTGGGTAATTATCGACTATTTTACCAAGTCGGCACACTTTATTCCCATCAATGCTAGTTATTCTCCTGAAAATTTGGTAGAAATTAACATAAGAGAGATAATCAAACTACATGGCACGCCGAGGAGTAGTGTCTCAGACAAAGATCCATGTTTTACATTGAGGTTTTGGAAAGCTCTACACAAAGCTCTGGGTACAAAGCTGAGATTTAGTAAGGCCTATCTTCCATAGACAAATGGATAATCAGAAAGAACCATACATATGCTAGAAGATATGTTAAGGGTGTGTGTATTAGATTTCAAGGGGAATTGGTACAATTTCTTTCCACTTGCTAAATTTACTTATAATAATAGCTATTATGCAAGCATTCAGATGACTATATATGAAGCTTTGTATAAAAAGAAGTGTCAATCACCTTTCTATTGGACGGAATTATCTGAGAAAAGGTTGTATAGGCCGGATCTGGTGGATCAAACCATAGAGTAGATCAAGATTATCTAGAAGAGGCTCCTATCAGCGCAGAGTACATAGAAAAGTTGTGCCGATAAAAGGAAAAGACCTCTATATTTGAGGATGGGGATCATGTGTTCCTAAAGGTATCTTTGATAACTGGAATCAGTAGAGCAATAAAGAGAAAGAAGTTGATCCTATGGTACATTAGTCCTTTTGAAATTCTTGCAAGAATTAAGCTAGTGGTGTATCGAATAGCCTTACTCCCAAACTTGAGTAGACTCCATGACGTATTCCATGTATCATAATTGAAGAAGTACCAACCAGACCCTGAACATGTTAACGAGTATGAAGATATCGATGTGCAAGATAACTTGACATATGCGGTTGAGCTGGAGCGAATCATTGATCAACAAGAAAGATGGCTCAGACACTAAAGTATACCATTTGTGAATGTGGTTTGGAAGGGACTATCCTCAAGGGAAGCAATATAGGAAGTAGAAGAAGATATAAAGAGACGTTACCCAAAGTTTATGCTTCAAGATGTGTAATACATTTTGGGGATAAAATTTATTGTACAGGGGGAGAATTGTAATATCTCAAAATGTACTCAAGGGCTAAATGTACTGAATAGATAGTGAAATTAATGACAAAATTGTCCCTGGAAATTGTGCAATGACTTTAGTCATGATTAGCTATCGGTAATTATCTAGTTTTTTCCCCTAAAGTTAGAAATGATAAAAACCTAATTTGAACACATGAAGAAGAGAAAGTGTGCCACTAAGATGGAAACAAAAAGAAATAAAAGACCGAATGGTACATTAATGAATTTTGCCATGATCAAGGGTAAAAGAGTCAATTGCTACTTGATCTTAAGGGTAAACTTGGAAGAAAAAAAATGAAGGGCCAAGATTTGCTCTTCAAAAGTAAGAAGTAATTATGAGATCAAAAAGCAAATTAACCCTCTTTACATAAGGGTTAAATTTTAGTCAACAAGGGTAAATATAAGAGAAGAAGGGAGGAAAAGTAAAAAATTCAACTTGGAAATTTTTAACTAAAATGCAAGAGAATGAGAGAGAACTTGGTCATTTGGTCATCTTAAAGGAAGAAGGAAAGGGGAAACTCAACTTAAATTTAACCTAACTCACTTAGGTCAATTAACCACCTACTTTTTCAAATATTACCACAAGTTGACATATGTTTTTCTTCTTTTTGGGAGCTATTTTCGTCCAAGCGTTCCCAAAAGATGAAAGACCAAATATTTAAAATTACACTCACCCTCATCCATTAGCTAAATTCATTGAAAGCACAAAAAAATAGAGAAAAGAAGAAGAAAAAGAAAAAGGAAAGAGAAAAGAAGACAACTTCAAGGTAAGAGCTTTCGGTTTGATTTTGACCTTGTAAAACACTTTTATTGCTCAAATACTCTTCATAAACATTGTTCCCCTTGATGGGAGGTTCATTTTTATGGTTTTAGAATTTCAAGGGGAGGTGTTTTGAGTCATCTAGCAAGAGCCAAAGTTCAAGAACCAAAGAAAGAGCCTAGGAAAGTGAAAGAGGTAAGCAAGAGCTTTATTTTGACATATATATTGTGTTGGTTGGTGGAGTCTGGTAAACTTGTGCTCGCTGCCCTCATTTATGCCATTTAGGGTTTTCATGGGTTCATAAAGCTTTGATCATATACATAATTATATGATATTTTAAAAGCATATGAGCTAAGTTTGGTGTTTAAAATGTGAATTGGTTGATTGTTATATTGAACCCTAATTTCTAGTTTGAGCAAGACATCAATAAGGAATGAGAATTTGATCAATTTAATGTTACCATTATGTTCTACATGAAAAATTGTGTGGGAATAGTCTCTGGTTAGGAATTTTGGATCATTGGAACAAAGAACAAAATACCTAAACCTGCATTTGTTGCCAATTAGGATTTCCTACATGGTAGTTTGTTTGCGCTGTATTTTTGAGTAATTGCATAATGTCCAATGATCTTGAGCTTTTCTAGAATAAAAGTAGACGAATCAAAATTTAATTTAATAGGTAATTTATGTTATTTGGATTTGTACACTAAGAGTTATGGATTTTTGAAGTTAGCCAAGTAAAAATGGCATGTTTTTGTGATATTGTCCAATAAATGGTAATTCTAGAATTATGTGCTTCCATTTGGCTAAGGGAAAGATTTGGCATTGAAACTAGACTTAATAGGGTGACATAGCCTTTGAAATCACTGCAATTGGACATTTATACAAAAAAATATGAATTTTCAAAGTTGGTTGAAAATTCTGCCAGTTTTTAATAAATTTACGAAAATAAAAAGATAGTGGCACAATGTAAACATTGAACTCCAAGGGTAAAATTAATCACTTTGGGATAGTTTGACCACATTAACTCTTCCTTTGACTTAGTGTATTAATCCTAATGATAACCAACTTCAGTGTTTGAATTATAAAAGAATTGGACTAAGTAACAACTCATCGTCTGTAAATTCTAATTATAGGATTCAATATCTGCGTTGAGCGCTAGAACAAGGACAACTATAAGACCAGAAAGGCTAAGGTAGTAACTTTTCCCACATATTCTATGCATCTTGTTTCATACATATTATTGCCATTATGAATACTTGAACTGTGAACATGAATTGGGCATAATTGCCTGTTAAGCATTCAGATGAGAAGGGCTTTGGCCCAATAGAACACCCAGTGCTGTGGGAAGGGACGGTGAGTCCTTAAATAGAATTGTTTGCTATATAAGCATATCTCTGAATGTTGAATGAATATTGAATAGTCTGGTATGTGATGATTGATATGGCATATTTCTCTGTATGCATTTTATATGAGTGTTGACCGTTACTACTAGGATTCCTTTAAACCTCACGCCTTTCCGATAACTAATCGCAGTGCAGGCAAGTAGCTTACACGGAAAGAAGGTAGCTATGGATGAATAGAGTTGAAGACTTTAAGTTTATTTTCTATTGGTTATCTAGTTATTAAGGATTTGTATATGATATGTATAAGTACACTGTAACAGTAAAACTAGTACTAGTAGTATAGTGCATCCGCTAGCTGTAAACTCGAGCACTAGTACGTAAATGCTACTAATGAACTAGAATAGGGTAACCATACAATGTAGACCCTTTAATTAATGAACTTAACCAAAATATCTACTGAGAACTTCGGTAAGCACTCTGATATTAACAAATGGAAACAGAACCAAATGAGTCAAACATATTTGAAAAATGAAAATGAGACCTCAATGAAAATGTTTTGAAATTTTTTCGAAAACCCATTTAAATACAGGATCAAACCCTATACTGAAGTCGGGATCCTAAATGGGTTGAAAACTATTTTTGGTCTTCTGTTTGACTTTATTACATGTTTTAAAATGCTTTAAATGCTCTGAAGTTTTGGTGTTACAATATGATTTTTATTTATAGCTTTTAACTAAAACTCATATTTCCAAAATGAATATAACATGCTTACAAAATCATTACCTATAAGATCCCAATATCTTTGCAAGAAGGAAGCATGAAATTCATCTAGACTAGGTGCACTATTCTTTGGAAGCAAAGAGACAGTAGCTGTGACTTCTTTAGATGAGAAGTCTATTATAGGCTTTGGATGGTCTAGTTTGACTAGAATTGACTCTTGACAAAAAGGCAAGCCAACTAGAGTAGAGGGGGTTATAAGGTTGTGGGTTACATTCAACCTAAGACAAGTGTGCTAATGAACAACAATTCAATTTTGAGCAAGTGAAGTAATTTACATAACTATCATTGGGAAGTCCAGCATAGGCTTTGGGCAATGTGGATTGACTAAAAACAACTTTGAATGACCAGAAAAGTCAATTGAAGTAGTGGGGTCTTAAGATTGGTAGGTCACATTCAACCTAAGACAAATGTGCTAATTGTAACACCTTATTCTCAAACCTAATTGGATGAGCTTTTTGTTAGGATAGGCAGGCACAACGGAACAATTTTTAAAATTTTTACTGATCCTAATCGAGGATCTATCAACGACGTGTAAATTGAGTTAGAAAGATTCGTACATTTTTCAACCTAGGGTTTTAATGATCTCTAGGAGTCAACACCTCAGGTCCTCTCCCTTTATCGGTATCCACACGAATGCTCTCCAACAGAGACTGTGTGCTAGCGCCTCCAAATGTCTCCTAAGGTTTCCCTTGCGGCTCTAAATTCTCATGCACGTATGAGTATATATGCTCTATCAGTTTATAACCTATAAGGGCTATATTCGAATTTCAAAATTAATCTTCATTAATTTTGAAATTAATTAACAATTAATTATCTTGATGAGCTAATTAAATAAATTCAGTTTAAATTAAATCTGTCCAACAGTTTTAATTTAACCTATTTATTTAATCCAAATAAAGAGCCATTAGATTTAAGTCATCTTCATAAATTAAATCTGAGATACTATATCTCTATCATGTTAGTTATTAAATTTAATATATCTTAATAGATTAAACTTAAAACTAACACAATATAATAATATCATATAGTATATACACACACACACATACATATATATATAAGATATGTATTTCAAAAATATATATCTATATAATATTATTAACGAATTTTATATTATATATATATAAATATAAAATTCGTCCACCCTAAATTAAACATTATCTCGTGTTGGGCCATTCTTGTGTGCAACCCTGTAGGCCTATATGTAGTTGGCAGTTGGCCAATAACTGTACTAACCCAAAAGTCCCAAGCGGCCTCTGGTAAGACATTATGACTACCCAATTCATATGAGGATCGTTATCACGATGCAACTTGCTATACAACCATGTCACATCCCTTTTGTCACACGATATATCGATCAAGGATAAGGCATGGATAATGTCATCCTCTTGTTCCTGACCATTACTTTCTCGATTCCTGAGTAGCCTGACAATAGAAATGGAAACTCCTTTCCATCGTAGTATGGCCATACATTTCTCAGACTCACTCATCGAGGGGCCCAGTAATATCTCTCTACTAATGTGAGGGACAAATTCCATCTTGATCATTGATATTCCTCTGTATGAAAAACCACCAAGCCCGATCGTAGCCTTTACCATCACCCAGTCAAAAGTGACTTTTGACTAGTTCAAAGCTTAGCAACTCTCATGTAGGAATCCATGATGACCTTAGGTCTAAGGGCATTGTGACGTGGTTATACATGAGAAATGCTTATGACTTGATCCATGTAGCTTTCTCATAGTGGGTCGGTCCAGCACCTTGTACACTTACTAGTGCCTAAGACTTTGATTCATATCTCCATATCTTATCAAAGTCATACTGGTCTTATTTCATCTTTACTCCCGCATAGATGACCGACCAGGGACATTTGAGGATAATCTTTATGATTTATCCAAGGATACAATTATCATAGTTAACATGCAAATAATATGATGACAGAATGGAGAAATTTCATTAAATTAATAATGTTCAATGTACAATGATTGGCCCTTTGGGCACAATTTCCTACACTTTTACACAATGAGTCTGAACCACCTTTATAAAATAGTTCCAAATCCTAACTTTAAGACAGGATTCGAACCTATAGTTGAGTGAGTTTTTCTGAAAATTTCAAAATCTTTTGGAAGCGTCTTTTAGTGGTTTGCAACTTTATATTACTCATAGATTCTTATCTTTCAATTCAATTAGAGCTATTCATTGCTTTTTTCAGTTCTATCAAAGTTCTTAATATGCTCTTATTTGCGGAATGTTCGTTAACTAATGGGCTCGTACCATGCAATTACCTATTCCTTGTTCAATTACTATGCTTAGGAGATTAATCCATCCATCATGCAAGTTATAGTATTAACCACTTCAAACATTAATTTGCACATAACGGATTAGCGCACATTAATCTTTAACTCTTCACTACAACTTCTTTATCTTGCATGTTGTCTTACACTCCTCTTCTATGCTCACAGGCCTATATGGTTGGTTGTGTGTAGGTGCGATTTGGGGTAATCTCAGTAGCAAATAATACCACTTAGTATGCAAGATAAATGCTTAATGCATGACATGCTTGCCTTACATAAATTCATGCCAACATAATGATATATCTGTATGCTAAATGTTTCATACATCATACTCATGACCATAGTATATATAGCAATAGAGCTTCAATCATTCATATATGCATCACATAATCAAGCAAAGCAATTATATACATCAATGCACAAGCACACATATCAAATACATGCAAGTTAGGTAAGTTTACTACCTTTTATCTTTAAGTCCTTCTTTTGTCCCCTTTTCTTCCAACCATTGAATTTGCTCGAAGATTCTTCAATTCCTCTTCTTTGTTTTCTCATGGCCCTATATATATAACCATATCATTAGAGCCATGACAAGTGAGTGTCCAATATGGCTACATTAGCCTTTAGGACATAATTCTACCCTTGGAAGTCACTCTTATTTACAATTCACTCCAATTCCTCATTTTCGCATAGTAACCCTCTGCTGCCAGAATTTTCACCTAACTTTGAAAAATCACAACTTAATTTCTAGAATTCCAAATGAGGTGGTTCAAATTCGTATGTGACCCTCTTTAATTCTATTTTAAGGGAAAAATAACCCTTATTGCCATTTAAAAATACACTGTACCAGAAACACCAATCAATCCTTACAGCCATAAATATTATTCTAGATTCAATGTCTAAGTTTAACAGGTCATAACTCCCAATGTACTAATCCAAATGCCACATATTATATATCAAATTAAAGCCTATCATGTCTACTATTATTCTAGATAGTTTCATGGCAATTAGATAAGATCTAATGATCCAAAAACACATCACAAGCATACTGTCCCCCAGAAAACACAATTTGTCAGCACTTTAACTTAAATTTTTGGGTTTTCAATCCAACCCTTCTAAAATTATGTTCACTACCTATTCCCATACAATTTTGTGTGTAGAATCCATTGGTGACCTCAAAATCATCAAAATCATATTCCTTCATATGATTCTAGGTCTGACCGAAATTTTGGGCATCTCAACAACTTATGAAAAGCTCAAGATATTCGGTTCAAATCAGAGTTATACTTACCTTTACACGATTCCATATCTGGTTCTTGATTTTGGCAGCACCTCTACCTTGTATGTGGCACCAAACACCCTTGATCAATAATCTAAAACCATAGAAATATTGCTTTCACTGACATGAATAACATTAGAGAAGACTTCGGGAGCTAGAAACACTAATTCGGAGGTGAAATCGGCTTCATAATACTTAGGATTCTCAACTTTCTCCACTTTTTCTCCTCTTTTATTTTCTTTATTTTCCCCTTCTCTTTCCTTTCTTGGCTGAATTATTAAAGAGAATTGGAGGACTAAGATTTAATCTTACATTGTTCCAAGCTTCCTAGTGTGCCATGTGTCCAAGTGCTTGTCCTTAGAGTGACAAGTATCCTCTTTAAATTCATCTTTTCTCTCTCTTAAACATCCTTTAATGTCAGGGAAAGTAGAGTATGATGAATTCCCCTGACTCGTAAGTTTAGTGTTTAGGAAAGTCAAGTACGTGTTTGGACTGGAGACTGGTGGATTTCCCTGACTAATATGCTAGGTGGCGCCCTATGTGTGAGGCAACACAAAAGTCATAAAGTAATCACAATGATGAGGGAGATGTGTCATACTCTTATTGAATCAAACACTAAAGTTATGCCATCTTTACTTATCATTACTTACTCTATTAAAGCTATTTTAATAAATTTACTTTAATCAAGCTACTTTTTCATTGTTTACTTAGGATCTTGCTCGGGTCTTGCTCGGGAATTTCTTAGGACTGCACCACGTATATTCAAGCATGCCAAATGGTGCCTTGAACCCCTGTGTCCCTTGAAATGGTGCCAAGTATCCCCTTGTACACATACACCAATATATTTCTTCCAACTAACTATAACCTTTGAGCCTCCATCCAGGAGAACCATTCTCTTTCCAAAAACTAAATCATATAGTTTCTGAGAGTCTTTTTATTTCCCATCATCATTAGGACTCTTCCCAAACTGGGCTTAGTAGTGTTCCTAATATAGGTTTATCCTCAAGTCTTTAGGTCCAAAATTCAGGATATTACACTAATGAATGAAATGGAGAAGTGTAGAGATGTTTAAATATAAGTGGATGTTTAAATATATAATAGTTTAAATGCAACACCTATTATGTGTTGAGACTTGGTGACATATACAATGGTTCTTATATAACATCCATTAAGTATTTTGGAAACATACATAATAGTTGAAACCTAATAACCTTAAGTTTTGCTACAACATTCTTTTGACAAAAATATAGGGTTCTACTTTCAATTTCCCTCATATATAACACTCAAAGAATAAAAAATAAATAGTTAAAAGACATTAATCAAACCAGGCGAGCAAATTAAAATATAAGAAAGAACAAAACGATCGAGTGCAATTAAGTGTCTCTTTTTCTTTTCATAGTATCAGCTTTATGCATGTTAATCTTCGTAGCTTGAATTTTTCTCTTCTTGTCAAGTAATAATTTTCCCCTCTATAAAACCCAAATGCCTTCGTTGTGATTGTGCTTGATGTACAGAGCACCTTCTTCATTAAAATTTGATGTTTCAGTTGATGTCCCATTGAATAGATCATCCTCAACTGCATGTTCTCTATATCCCATATACTTATCATTTACTTTATTTATCAGCAAAAAAATAAACCATCCAAATTTAAAAGGATAACAGACGTAGAACACTTGTTTAGCTTGTGAAGCCAAAATGAAAGGCATATCTTTATACCTTGGTTGTTCAAATTCAATTGTATCAACCTTAAGTTATCAGTTCTCAAGCCATTATTATTGTCAATCTACTTGCAACCGAATATGGGAACCCATAAGCTGATATAATCCAACTCCCATATGTGCTCAATTACCCCAAAGTATGATGTATTCATATAGATTGGGTTTCTATATTTGGCACTCGATATATGTATGGTGTTAGCTATAAGAGTTACACTACTATTTTATATTTTTCTTTAATCATCTTGCTCTTTAGTATAGAAGGTGAACCCATTGATGATGTAGCTTGCATAAGACATCTCTTGTTTGCTTGGACCATATACTAAGAACTTTAATTTCCTAGAAATTGATTTAGGATCAGCTTTATGCTTGGCAAGCACTTGATATTTAAACCATATCATAATATGTTAATTCTGTTGCTTGGCACACCAACCATCTCCTTTATTGTGATTATCCCTCCTAAGTTGATCCATATGCTTGCCCACATACTCTTCAACATCCTCAGAGTTGTGCAGCACATATAGATGTGCTTGCTCTAACTGTTAGTTTGAGATAGTCACACTTTCCTTTCCATAATCCCTTCCCCACTAGTCCTTCTTTCATGTTGAGACATGGGAAGCCCAATATCACTTGCATTTTTAAGTCTGTGGTAAAAAATTTAGCAGCCTCTTCATAGATATACCACTCAACAATGCAACCCACTGGATAACTTAGATTTTTCACAAACCCTTTCAATATTTTCATGAAATTTTTAGCCAGGGACATATACCTTAAATAGGATGGGCCACAAAGTTGTACTTCTTTAACCAAGTGAGTTGTCAGGTGGACCATAATGTCAAAGAATACTGGAGGAAAATATATCTCAAGCTTACACAATGTGGCTATGATTCAGTATTGCAACCTTAGCAATTTTTGGGGATTTATCACTTTATTGCAAAGTAACTTAAAGAAGAAACATAACTTATTGGTTGTAGCTTACACTTTATAAGGAAAAATATGCCGTATGGCTATCATAATAGTTATTCATCAAGACATGATAGTCATGAGATTTTTATCCCATTAGTGTCGAGTCTTTCACTGACATAAGGTTCTTATGTTTGAAGAGTAACCCTCTGACACCTTGAATGAAGCAAGGAATTAAAAAACTAGTTTTTTCTTCCTTAGATAGTGTGTGAGCTGAGGGATAAAGAAAAGCACGAGTTTCCCTCTCCTTTAGAGCTAATTCATCCCTTATTCCCATCTCAACATGTCTAGCCTTGCATTTATGCCATCTTTGATCTTCCCTAGAATATGAAGTAATATGCCAACAATACTTTCACACACATTTTTTTTAATGTGCATAACATCAAGAAAATGTTTCACATCTAGGGTCCTTTAATACGACAAGTAAAAGAAAATAGATCTTTTCTTCCATATGCTTGACCAATTTCCCTTACAAAAGGTTTGCCAAATATGCATTTTATATTTTTTATCTTTTGATATGCATGTCTACTAATCAAAGGTTAAGGTGCCCTGCCCTCTCCTAAATTCCAATTGAAATATTTTTTAAACACTGGTAAGGATGTTCCTGACGCAACCATCTTTGATGTCCCATATAGGAATTCTTCATGCCATATTTTAATTTAATTTAATGTGTGCGCTCTTTGTAAATTGGACATCTAAGTTGGCTTTTAATGTTGTATTCTGACAAATTACTATATGCAAGAAAGTCATTAATTGTGCCAAAGAGCATAGCTATCAACTTGAACATCTTTTCCTTGTGAGCATCATACACCATGACGCCATTATCCCATAAATACTTTAATTCTTTAGAGCATCTTTTTGCCATGATGATTAAGAGAATAGAGGAGGACGATGAAGAAAATGTAGGGAAAACACATGAAAATGAGGAGTTTAAATATATTGGAAGTGACATATGCAAGCCATCATTTGCACACGTTGGAAGTTAAAGAGGAGCTATTTGTGTGCAATTATGTTTTTGTTTACGTGCGCTGATATATGTGTTACATGATTATTACTTTATAAAAGCCATCATTTGTTTGATTACATGAGGGTTGCTTCCTCAAATGAGGTATGATATTATTTATTTTATAATTACCTTCCTGTTTGTCAAAAATAAAACAAAGTAACAAGAAAACCAGAGTATTGGAAAATAGCTTATGATCTATGATCTGCCGCCAATTTTTGGATCTTTAGTTTTCTTCAATTTGAAGGAAATGAAAGTTTTAAAAATTGGCAGCATATCTTAGATCTTCAACCTACTTGTCATTGGAGTAGTAGCCTGAATCATCTGGGGTATGTCAAGTTCATGGCCAATCCCATACTTATCAAGAACGAGATTGGCTTTCTTGTTTATATTTGATGGGTGTCTGGCCAGCCTCCTCACAGCATGGTTAGTGCATTCTACATGCCGCATCATTACCTCTAGTTGATAAATCATAGGATACAGAGGCAGAGGTGAAAGTGATGAAGGTAGATGTTGGGGGGGAGGAGGAGAAGCAGGTGAAAGATGACAATAAGGATTTTCTGGCAATTCTTTAGCATGGCTTTCAACTTGGCAATTAAGAGAAGAAAGAGAAGGATAATGAAGAAAATGTAGAAAAAGCATATAAAAATGAGTTTAAATAGATAGCTCGAAGTGACAGTTTCATACTATAAATGCATGCGTTGGAAGTTAAACATGACTACTCAAGCGCAATGGAGTGCAATGAAAGGGTATTTAATTCTCATGATGATCATCATAGAACAAGAAGGCATACAGAGTTAACACGGGGAACATGAAAGATTTCAAAAGTCTTAATTAATTATTCCTAAGTTATAATCGTTAAGCATGAAATACTTAATGGTGTTATCTAGAACCGTTAGCTATTTAACAAGAATACTTTACGCTCTTATCTTAATAAACGTGAAGTATTAAGGTTTTTTTTTATTTTTTTTGGTTGACTTAATTTTTTTAATATTTTTAAAAAATAGCAACGGTGCTTAGTCATCACCACTACTATTGTCCTCCTCCTCTTCCTCCTTATTGACATCATTAGATGAAGGAGATCAAGGGTATGACTGCAAGTCATATCAACCTCATTTTAGTGAAGTATGAGGTTCAACTTACTATTTAGCTTATTGTTGTATGCTGTAAGACATATTGTGGATCGGTTAAGGCTTGCCAACGTCTATATCAGAGCCTCCATTTTAAGAGGAGTTAGAAGATGAGGAGTAGGAGGTAGTAGTGGTAGAGGAGGAGGAGCTTGTGGACGAAGAGCTCCTTAGGGTATAATGTAGTGAAGGAGAGAAGGAGAAGGTTGGAAAAAAACAGTAGCAATCAAAAGGAATTTGTGAGTTTAAATAAAGATCTAATAATGTTATGAAGGGTTATGACTTATAAAAATTAAAGGTACTTTAATTTAGAGTAATTTAAAGTTGGGGAAGACAGATTGTTTGAAAGTGTTACATGATGGTTGTTTCTTAAGAAACATCAATTTTTTCATTTATAATTTACAGTCAATTGTTATAACTATTTTGTTTTTGTTTTTATTGATATAAAGTTGGAAGTCAAATCATTTGGAAGTGTTACATGATGGTTGTTTTGTGAGAATCGTTATTTCTATGAGTCAACACATGACGGTTAATAATTATGACCATCATGTTTCTTTCGTGAATTCCATCTCTTAATAGATGAAGGTGCACATACTTAACCGCTAATATTAATGTTATATATTCTTGTGTGAACTCTAGCTCGACAAACATGCGTCATATATGTAAGATTCTGTAGCAGTGATTATTCTATAATTTCCATTACTCATAACACATAACATTTTTATATGAATGCTTTGAAATGATCATACTAAGTTTATGACAAAATTATCAATTGAAAACTCATCATTAAATATTCCATTAACAAGAATATGTTGTAACATCCTAATTTTCATCACCAGTATTCCCTTGATGTAATGACATATTTAGTGGAATAAAATGGTGGATTAAGATGCATGTGAAGTGGCAAAACAATGCACTTAATGATTTTATGCACTAAAATTCAGTTTGGCCACAAAGGAGAAAATTTCAGTTCCTTAAAGGCCTAATATGGGAGCCCAAATTGGAGCATAAAATGGCACAAATATTGGCCAATAATAGTGTTAAGTTTTGGTCAAGAAGAGAGGGAAAAGAAAGAAGCCACAATTAAATACAAAAACGTAAGGGCAAAAGAGTAATTTGCCAATAAAGCAAAGAATTAATTATTTTCCCAATTTGAGGAGGCCATTTTTGGCCAAATAAAGAAATAAAAGGGAAAATAAATGTTGGGGGGATAAATATCCCAATTTTGGAACAATTGTGGCCAAGTAAATTGAGTTGAAAAGTCAAGAATCCACATTCCCTGCTCATCCAAAAGATGAGCAGGTGATGCTCATCCCCCCATTTTTGGGTGGTTTTTTTTATTTTTTTATTTTTGAAAAAATAATCGATGCACTAAAAGTTAATTTGCTTAAGATACTGGGTGTTAAAAAAATATTTTAGACATTGGGTACTACTGGAAAAATATTTCAGAAACTAGTATTGCAGGAAAAACAAGTCTAAATGCAGAACTAGAAATCAATTAATTTGAGATACTGCGTGGCAAAAAAATTTCAGAGTGCAGCATATAATGTAATCCAAATAAATAAGAATATGTAAAAAAATATAAAAAAATTGCTTCCACCCCAAAATTAAGGGGATGAACATACCGTGCTCATCTAAAGGACTTAAAAGTCAGAGTACAAATGAGGATTAATTAATTATTTAAAGAGAGAGAATTGTGATAATGCAAGAGGCAATTATTATTTTCCTTTGTCCTTAATATTTTTTCCCAAAAAGGGAAATTAGGAGGAAATAATAATACTTGATAGCTAATGGTGCCATGTGTCATTATTTTAAGCAAGTAAAAAGATGAAGCAAAAGGGGGAGTTTGAAAAGTCAAAGACAAGTGGTAATTAAAGGACCTAAGTACATGGTATCTTCAAGAGGTAATTTAAGAGGTGCAGTTGGTTCATTTGGAACCCCTCCATGGCGTCTTTTTGGGCTAAAGAGAAGGGAAGAAATTTAGTCAAGAAGCAAGGGGAATAATTATGACAAGTTATATAGAGATAAGCCCAAGTAAGAGCACATGTGCAAATTACCTTAACATAATATATTTCTAAGAGAGCTGAAGTGATATTTTAAAAGCTTCTCATCTTTTTCCTAGCCTTCATTTTTTTCCAAACAAAGAGGAGGAGCAAGAGAGAGAGAGAGAGAGCGAGCGAGCTTCAAGAACAAGAGAGTTCAAGAGGGTTCAAGAAGGCAAAAATCCAAGGCAAGATTATGAAATCCTTGTGTTTAAGCCTTCTAATTCATGTGGAACCTCTTCTTCATCTTGGAAATCATATTTAGCAAGAAAAATCAAGAGGGAAGAGAGAGTGAACAATGGCATCCTAGAGAGAGAAAGCCAAGAAAACAAGAGGTAATATCATAAATTTGATCCTCTTGTGCTATAAGATGTTGTTGTGGTTGTGTTCATGGAATTTGGCTTGGTTTTTCCCTTGGTTTGTAAATTTGGTATGATGAACCCTAGAATTTTATGCTGCCAAAATTTCTATGGATCATGTTTTTTTAGTGTTTAAGTAGTTAATCCTGTGATTATAAGTCAAAAGAAAATGATTAATCAAGAGAAATCAAGAAAACACACTTTTCCTCCTAAGAACCTAAATTTTGTTTTGATGCAGAACCATATGAAGGAGTTAAAATTTTGTAATTTTGATGGTTCCATTGGATTTATAAAGGAAAATTGTGTAGAAATACATGTGTTCATAATTTTTGGATGATTGTATGCAAATCTGGAATTTTTAGAAGTTCAAAGTACATGTTGTTTGTATCAAACCCCTTAACATTTCGATATATGTAGTGATAAAGGTACAGTTCCACAGGCATACAGAAATAGCATAAATATATTGATAAGAAGTACTTGTTTACATATAGGGGCCTACCTACAAGGTTTGATAGAATATATACAATTTTGCCCAAAATATCAAAATAAACTAAATATAACCAACCACTCCGGTCTCTTGTCCCACACACCTCAGTTGACCATACTTACCATTTTGCCCTTAGAGCCGCTAGCTTCTGTTGGAATATTTTTCATTTTGAAAAAGGGTGAGATTCAAATGAATCTCAGTAGTAACATATAATCAATTATATAAAATGCAAAAAATTAAATATGTCATGTTCCATGTTATGGAACAAATTAATAATAATACCACGACATGTATACATGAGTTAGGGGCCTAATCCCCTATTATCTTCAAACTTCGGTTGGGTTCTTACTCAACAGCCAAGTAATAGTGCCTCCTCACACTAATTGCCCTTATCGGCAGAACCATGTTCATTAATTAAATAACAGAATATGGCATACACAAACATATAAAGTATTGGCATAGTGTATGAAAGATATAGTTACTACCTTATCTCCCTTTTTGCAACACAATTCAGTTCCTAATTTAATTCGGCTCGGGCTCAACAGATTGGTCCTAAAAATCCAAGTTTACTAGAATTAGGTTAATACTTATTCATGTATCACTCTAGACTCTTCCAATTTACTTTTTTTTGGTTATATTAGTTTAAAACTGTAAAATTACCAAAATGCCCCTAAGGACCCAGTCTAAGCCCCTTTATACTTGGTCGACTGTACTTTTCTAGAAATTTTGACCTGGCCTATTCCTACACAATTTTGCATTTAGAATCCATTTTTTACCTCAGTTTTTATAGAATCACTACCAAATGACAGTTTTGCCCTTGACAGCCCCTACTTAGGTTTTTAGGGGTATTTTCGTAATTTCACTTTCTAAGGCTTATCTCACAAAGTGATCAACATGAACTCAACACAATTTTCCCTCTTGAACACCATGAAAATTAGATTAATAAAATTCCGACCCTAACCCCTATTTCCATCTCTGACCGAAACATGCTCAAGGAAAAAGGGAAATTGTGATTTTGAGATTTAACCTTTAAAGCTTGCTTCTTTACACTCTTAACCACTTGTTTAACCCTTTAAACACTCATTAGACATGATTTGAGGAAAATTGGGCAGCATAACCTCTTAGGGTTTCCACTTTCCAAATTTACAAAATCAACTACCAAACCACAAATCATGACAAAAACCACAACAACAACAATATACTAAAGGAATTGAAGTTCTTAAGGTTACATCTGAATCCTCCAACTTTCTCTCCTTAGACATCTCACTCTCCCTCCTCAACCTTGAGATTTTTCTTGGCTACACATGATTTCTATGAAGAACAAGATATTGGAGAAGCTACTACCCAAGTTAGAAGACCTAACACTTGAAATCACAAAGCTTTACCTTGAAGTTTTCCTCCTTGAACTCCTCCTTCTCTCTAGTTTCTCAAGCTCTCTTTCTCTTTTGTGTAGCTAGGTGTGAAAATGGGGAAGAGAAAGATTCCTAAGAGCTTTTAAAATAGCTCTCTATTTCTCCTAATAAATTGTATTCATATTTTGGGTTTATGACATAACTTGGTACTTTGGGCTTATATTCTTCTAAGTATGTCATAAAGCTTCCATTAGATTTGAACTAATTTCCTCCCCCCTTGTTGGCCCATAAATGATGCCTAAAGGGTCCTTTGCAAACCAATTTTGGTTCCTCCAATTAGCCCAACTACATGCACAAAGATATTATATTTTATTGGAAATTCCCACATGCTCATATTTTATTAAACTCTTATTTAATCCCTTAGCTTAGATTGATGACAGTTGGCATATTTATGATTCAAACAATTATAACCCCTCCCATTTTCTTTTAATAAGGAAAATTCATAAGGAATAAGGGAAATAATAATTGCTCCAACATTTTCCACAATCTCTTTAATTCATTTATGTACAAGTTCAACCTTTTCTTTCCAAACCTTGATTTATTTGACCAAGAATGTTCTAAATATATATTTACCCTTTATTTTTATTAATTAATTTTAAAAATAATTAATCTTATGTTTTGTGGTCAAATTAACAATTTTTCCATTACATTTTTGGGATTTAATTTGAAGCTTATTCTTTATTCTTTATTCATGGCTAAAATTAACCTTAATATTGGGCCAAATAATGTGTTTTACCATTCCTCCATTTTGGCCTTTGATATTGGGCTTTTTGGAACACCTAAAATTTAATTTCATGACTTGTTCTAGTCCAATTCTCATGAAAATGGAAATTTACTAGCTTCTTTAAATCTAGGTTCATGAACATTCACCAGTCTATTTTATTGAATATTTCAAATAATTACAAAGCATATTAGTGAATAAAATTTAGGGTGTTATAGTTCTCCCCCTTTTAAATAAATTTCGTCCCCAAAATTTGCTATACAAACATAGCCATAAACTTTGGGTAATGCTTCGGCATATCTTCTTAACCCCTTACAGATGACTTTGATGAATAGGATGCTCTTGTTTCTGAGCTATTTCTCTTGCCAATCAATGATTTGGTCAGGTGTGACTTCATACGTCAAATCATCCCGTATTTACACGTCTTCATACTCAATCACGTGCTCTGGATCAGGTTGATACTTCTTCAATTGGGAAACATGAAAGACATTATGCATCTTATTTAGATTCGGTGGCAAAGCTTTACGGTATGCTACTAGCTGAATCTTCAATAAGATCTCAAATAGACTAATGTACCTCAGATGTAACTTCTTCACTTTCAGTGCCCTGCCAACACCTATAATTGGAAAAACTTTCATAAACACATTATCACCTATTTCAAACTCTAGAGGCTTTCGCCTCTTATTAGTATAACTCTTTTATCGGCTTTGAGCAGTCAATAATCTCTGTTTAATCAACTTGATCTGCTCAGTTTTCTGATCAACTACATCTGTCCCAAGTAAGAACCTCTCAAACAATTCCATCCAGTATATGGGTGATTGACATTTCCTTTTGTACATTGCCTCATATAGAACCATTTGAATGCACGAGTGTTAGCTATTATTATAGACAAACTCTGCCAGTGGAAGGAATTTATCCCAACTACCTTTGAAATCTAATACACACGCATTCAACATATCTCTAGCATCTGTATTGTTCATTCTGTCTGCCCATCAGTTTGAGGATGATATGTAGTGCTGAATCTAAGCATAGTACCTAAAGCTTCATGTACTGCTTTCCAAAACTTGGAAGTAAATTGGGGATCTTGATTCAAAATGATATTCTTTAGAGTACCATGTAATCTGATAATTTCCTTAATGTAAATCTCTACTAGTATATTAGGAGAATAATGAATGCTGATAGGTAGGAAATAGGTTGTCTTTGTGAATCTATCCACTATTACCCATATAGCATCATGATTTTTGACATTGGGTAACCCCGTCACGAAATCCATGGTAATGCTTTCCCATTTCCACTTAGGAATCTTAGGGTTTTACAGAAGCTCGATGGTTGCTAATGTTCAACCTTTACTTTCAGACAAGTGAAACAATGAGATACAAACTTAGTTACATCTCTTTTCATTCCTGGCCACCAATATAGGGAATTCAAGTCATGGTACATTTTGGTAGCCCCTGGATGAGAGTATACTTACTCTTATGTGCTTCCTCCAGGATTTATCGTTTCAGCTTTATAAGTGGTGGAATGTATATATGCTTCTTATACCTGACTTGTCCACTTAGTGACAAGTCATATTCCTGTGTTTATCCTCTGGTAATCATATCTTTGATAGACTGTGCTCGTCTATCCTACAGCTGTGCTTTATACACCTGATTGATGTTATTGTTGCTCATCAAAATCTGACTATATAGATTGAGATATTTGAAATCCTCAATCAGTTTCTGCTCGTGATCATCATAGATACTACCTGCACTGATTTATGGTTCAACATGTCAGCAACTAAATTAGCCTTTCCTAGATGATATTTTATCTCCAGATTGTAATCTTTTAGCAATTCCATCCACCTGCGTTGTCTCATATTTAGATCTTTTGATCATACAGATATTTCTAGCTCTTGTGGTTGTAGTACAGCTCTACAATCACACCATAGAGATGATGTCTCTAGATTTTCAAAGCAAATACAATAGCAGCCAACTTAAGATCATGAGTGGGATAATTCAATTCATGTGGTTTTAGCTGACGAGATGTGTACGGCACTGCACAGCCATATTGCATCAACACACATCCCAATCCATGCCCACTGGCATCTGTATAAACAACATACGTAAACTATGGATTTAGGATTATTAGTACTGGTGCTGTTGTTAACCTCTACTTTAACTCCATGAAGCACCTCTTACAACTATCATCTAACACAAAATGTTGAGTTTTTTGTATCAACTTTGTCAAAGGCAAAGCTATTCTAGAGAAATTTTGGATAAATATTCTATAATACCCAGTAAGACCTAGAAAACTGCATATCTCAAAGACAGTCTCTGGCCTCTTCTAGTTAGTATTGCTTCCATTTTGCTAGGATCAACCGAGACCCCTTGCTATGAGACTACATAGCCCAGAAACTTAACCTCTGAAAGCCAAAATTCACGTTTGCTCAACTTGGCATAAAGTTGTTTATCCCTCAATATATTTAATGCCATTCTCAAATGTTGCTCGTGTTCAGCTTTACTCTACGAGTATATAAGAATATCCTTACTAAAGACTACTACGAACTGGTCCAGATATGGACAAAATATTTGATTCAAGTAGTCCATGAACACGACAGGTGTATTGGTTAGCCCAAATGACATCACAAGAAACTCGTAATGGCCATATCTGGTCGTAAATCAGTTTTTAGTACATCTTTTGCTTTTACTCTGAGTTGATGATATCCTGATCTCAAATCAATTTTGAGAATACGCAAGAACTAGATAATTGATCGAGCAAGTCATCAATTCTAGGGAGTGGGTATTTGTTCTTGACAGTTACCTTATGCAACTCCCTATAATCTATACAGAGTCGCAAGCTTCCGTCCTTCTTCTTAACAAAGAGTATTGGAGCTCCCCATGGTGAGACACTGGGTCGAATGAACCCTTTCTCTAGCAGCTCCTCAATCTGCTTCTTTAATTCTACCATTTCACTTGGAGCCATTCTGTATGGGACTTTAGATATTAGACCTGCTCTAGGCCTAAGATCAATTGTAAACTCCACTTCCCTATCTGGGGTTAATCCACTAATATCCTCTAGAAACACGTCAGGAAATTCATTAATTATAGGGATACTCTTCAATACTAGATCAGCCTTTGATTGCATGGACAAGAACACCGTGTACCCATAATAACCTTTCTGTAAGCATCTCTTAGGCTTTAGCTGTTAGGATCGGTAGGCACAGCGGAAGAATTTTAAAACAAAAATTTTTTACCGATCCTAATCAAGGATCTATTAACGGCGTTTAAACCAAGTTGGAAGGATTCATACCTTTTTGATGATTCAGAGTTTTCACGATCTCTAATCAGGTCTGCTCCCTCTACCGGTATCCACACGAATGCTCTCCAACCGAGACTGCGTGCTAGCGCCTCTAATGTCTCCAAGGGTTTAACTTGCGGCTCTCAATTCTGATGTACCCTGAGTCTATCAGCTCTATCAAGTTTATAACCTATGAGGGTTATTTTCAAATTTCAAAAATAATCATCATTAATTTTGAAATTAATTAACAATTAATTATCTTGATGAGCTAATTAAATAAATTCAGTTTAAATTAAATCTGTCCAACAGTTTTAATTTAACCTATTTATTTAATCTAAATAAAGAGCCAGTAGATTTAATTTATCTTCATAAATTAAATCTGAGATACTATATCTCTATCATGTTAGTTATTAAATTTAATATATCTTAATAAATTAAATTTAAAACCAACACAATATAATAATATCATATAATATATATTTACATATATATATATATAATATATTTCGAAAATATATATATCTATATAATATTATTAAATATAATAATATAATATAATATATATATATATAAGATATATATTTCGAAAATATATATATATCTATATAATATTATTAATGAATTTTATATTATATATATATTAATATAAAATTCATCTACCATAAATCAAACATTATCTTGTGTTGGGCCATTCTTGTGTGGGACCCTGTAGGCCCATATGAAGTTGGCAGTGGGCCAATAACTACACTAGCCCAAAAGTCGCAAGCGGCTTCTAGCAAGACATTACGACTACCCAATTCATATGAGGATCGTTATCACGATGCAACATGTCATACAACCATGTCACGTCCCTTTTGTCACACGATATATCAATCAAGGATAAGGCATGTAAAATGTCATCCTCTTGTTCCTGACCATTACTTTCTCGATTCCTGAGTAGCCTAATAACAGAGACAGAAACTCCTTTCATCATAGTATGGCCATACATTTCTCAGACTCACTCATCGATGGGCCCAGTAATATCTCTCTACTAATGTGAGGGACAAATTCCATCTTGATCATTTATATTCCTCTACATGAAAAACCACCAAGCCCGATCGTAGCCTTTATCATCACCCGATCAAAAGTGACTTTTGACTAGTTTAAAGCTCAGCAGCTCTCATGTAGGAATCCATGATGACCTCAGGTCTAAGGGCATTGTGACGTGGTTATATATGAGAAAAGCTTATGACTTGATCCATGTTGCTTTCTCATAGTGGGTCGGTCCAGCACCTTGTACTCTTACAAGTGCTTAAGACTTTGATTCGTATCTCCATATCTTATCAAAGTCATACTGGTCTTGTTTCATCTCTGCTCCCGCATAGATGACCGACCAGGGACATTTTAGGACAATCTTTATGAATTATCCAAGGATACAATTATCACAGTTAACATGAAAATACTATGGTAACAGAATGGAGAAATTTCATTAAAATAATAATGTTTAAAGTACAATGATTGGCCCTTAGGGTACAATTTCCAACATCCTCCCACTTGCCCTAGGTGCAATCATTAATTTGCCTAAATCCCATTGCCCTAACATGACGCTCATGCTTTGCCTGTGCAAGTGGCTTAGTAAGAGGATCAGCAACATTATCTTCTCCTGCTACTTTGCATATCTTTATATCACCTCTATCATTGATTTCTCTAATAAGATGAAATCGCCTGAGTATGTGTTTGGTCCTTTGATGTGACCTAGGCTCCTTAGCCTGTGTAATAGCACCGCTATTGTCACAGAACAAATCTATTGCATTTGAGATGGTAGGCACCACCCCTAGTTCAGTAATGAACTTTCTGATCCAAACGGCTTCTTTAGCTGCATCTGATGATGCTATATACTCAGATTCTGTTGCAGAATCTGCTATAGTGCTTTTCTTGGAGCTCTTCCAGCTTACTGCTCCACCATTCAGGAGGAATACATATCCAGATTGCGATTTAAGGTCGTCTTGGTCAGTTTGGAAACTTGCATCTGTGTAACCGGTTACACAGAGCTCATCATCCAATCCACCATAGACCAAAAATAAGTCCTTAGTCCTTCTTAAGTACTTTAGGATATTCTTAACGGTAGTCCAATGACCTTTACCAGGATCTTGTTGGTATCTGCTGGTTATACTTAAGGCAAATAAGACATCCGGTCGAGTACATAACATGGCATACATGATGGATCCAATGGCTGAGGCATATGGAACCTTACTCATGCGATCTCGTTGATCAGGTGTACTAGGACACAGATCCTTGCTAAGATGGATGCCATGAGACATAGGCATGTAACCCCTTTTTAAATCATGCATATTGAACCTATGCAGTATCTTATCTATGTATGTGCTCTAACTTAGGCCTATTAGTCTTTTAGATCTATCCCTATAGATCCTAATCCCTAGGATATAGGTGGCTTCACCTAAGTCTTTCATTGAAAAGGACTTTCCTAACCAAGACTTGACACTCTGCAAGGTAGGAATATCATTCCCAATAAGTAGGATGTCATCTACATAAAGCACTAGAAATACAACTATGCTCCCACTAACCTTCTTGTAAACACAAGGTTCATCGATGTTTTGAATGAATCCAAACTCTTTGACTACTTCATCAAAATGATGATTCCAGCTTCGAGATGCTTGCTTCAATCCATAAATGGATCTTTGAATCTTGAAAATTTTACCTGAGTCCTCTGGACGCACAAAACCATCAGGTTGTGTCATGTAAACATCCTAAAGCAGCTTTCCAATAAGGAAGGCTGTTTTGACATCTATATGCCATATTTCATAGTTATAATATGCTGCAATGGCAAGAAGGATTCGAATTGATTTGGCCATTGCAACTGGGGAAAAGGTTTCATCATAGTCTACACCATGAGTTTGAGTGAATCCTTTTGCAACTAGTCATGCTTTGAAGACATTTACATTGCCATCCATGTCAGTTTTCTAATTGAAAACCCATTTGCAACCAATGGTTTTTATACCTTCAAGTGGATCGACTAAGGTCCATACCTGATTGTCGTGCATGGATTGCATTTCAGACTTCATGGCATTTAGCCATTTCTCAGAGTTTGGTCCCACTGTGGCTTCTCGATAGGTGGTGGGCTCATTTTGCTCAATGAGCAACACATCACGACCTTCAGTAATCACATGTAGTATCTAATACCCATGTGAGAACCACATGTAGTATCTAATACCCATGTAGAGGAAGTAGAAAAATGAATATCTATAACATAAATACCTGAAGTGATAGCCGCGCTATCCTTCTTGTACTTTTTCAAATCTTCCAGGTAGAGTTTGCAATTCCTCTTCCAATGACTGGGTTCATTGCAGAAGTAGCAGACTCCTTCCTTTGGAGGCTTTGCCTTCCTGGGTGCAGGCTTGTTTTCGGGCTTGTTTGAGTCTTTGGTCTTACCACCTGAGCCATTACCCTTCCATTTGCCCTTCCCTTTCTTTTTCATACCCTTTCCTTTCTGAACCATTAAAACTGTGCTAGGCTTTTTCTTAATGCTTTGCTCAGCAGTTTTGAGCATCCCATGCAGCTCAGAAATTGATTTCTCCATGTTGTTCATGTTGTAGTTCATAACAAACTGATCATAACTCTCCGGGAGTGAGTTGAGGATCAAGTCCGTAGCTAACTCCTGGCTCATGGGAAATCCAAGCCTCTCAAGGTGATCAATATAGCCTTTCATCTTTAACACATGAGTACTAACTGATGCACCTTCAGCCATTTTGTAGGAATGTAAGGCCTTTGTGGTCTCATACCTTTCTTGCCTTGCCTGTTGCTGGAACATTTCCTTGAGATGTACTATTATCTCATGAGCCTCCATGAGTTCCATATCTCTTTGGAGCTCTGGAACCATAGTGGCAAGCATCAGGCAACCTATATCCATAGAGTCATCCTTATCCTTTATGTAATCATCTCTCTGAGCTCTTGGAGCATTGGCTGCAGGCTCCTCAGGAATGGGTTGATCTAGGACATAAGCCTTTCTTTCCTACTTGAGAACAATTCTCAAGTTCCTGAACCAGTCAAGAAAGTTTGTCCCATTGAGTTTGTCCTTCTCAAGGACCGATCGCAATGATAGTGTAGCAGTATTACTAGTCGACATGATTCTACAATTAAAATATGCAAAGTTAGTTAGTAATCTCCCACTAAATTAACAACCCTCAATATAATAATTAGTGGGCTAAGATCCATAATTGGCTTAAACTTAAGTCCACTTTGGCAAGACGCTTAAATTCAAGTTATTTAGGTAGGTAACCTATTTACCAATTACATCACATGTAACTCTTAGATCTTTATGGGATTTAATCATCATATGATCTGGCATGTTTAACCCCATCTAATGCCTTGAGATTCAAAACCGTTTTGTTAATCTCAATTAAGTCAAAACAATAATGAATATTATGAGTAGCACAATTACTCAAGCTTGTCTCATCAAGATAACTCAAGTGCATCCACTTTGGTGGTTTCCACAATTGAGCGATCTAGGTTTTGACATGTATTCATTAATTGACGGCATTATGACTTAAGATTTAATTTAGAGGGCTTAATTAATTAGTTTTGTTTATATGGATGCAATCGTGGTCGTATCTCATACAGATAAATACATATAAACGTAAAAGTAATCATGCAATGATCTTATCAAAGGTATAATTTAAACGTGACACAACATGGCTTACCTAACCTAAAATCCTCCCAAGCTAATGAGAGGAGTTCTCTAAAAAAAGAGAAATACATTGAGAGAAACCTTGTTTAAACATTCAAGGGGAGTGAGATAAGAAGAGAATGTACATTGAGAGTATTTAGAGAAAGGCACGGCACACAGGCCGTATTTAAATATTACAACCTTTGTAAAATTCTAAAGCCAATTCACCATACCCAAACAAGGATAAATAATAAACCACAACAAGAATTCATACAATATGAAAAGCAATAAATGTCATGATTAGATTATATTGTGCTACGCAATTTTTGTAAGAATTCTTGTTGTGGTTTATTATCTATCCTTGTTTGGGTATGGTAAACAACATGGCTTTAGAATTTTACAAAGGCTGTAATATTTAAATACGGCCTGCGTGCCGTGCCTTTCTCTAAATACTCTTAATGTACATTCTCTTCTCATCTCACTCCCCTCAAATGTTTAAACGAGGTTTCTCTCAATGTATTTCTTTTTTTTATTTAGAGAAGTCCTCTCATTGGCTTGGGAGGATTTTAGGTTAGGTAAGCCATGTTGTGTCACGTTTAAATTATGCTTTTGATAAGATCATTGCATGATTACTTTTACGTTTATATGTATTTATCTGTATGAGATACGACCACGATTTCATCCATATAAACAAAACTAATTAATTAAGCCCTTTGAATCAAATCTTAAGTCATAATGCCGTCAATTACTTGTCAAAACCTAGATCGCTCAATTGTGGAAACCACCAAAGTGGATGCACTTGAGTTATCTTGATGAGACAAGCTTGAGTAATGGTGCTGCTCATAATATTCATTATTGTTTTGACTTAATTGAGATTAACAAAACGGTTTTGAATCTCAAGGCATTAGATGGGGTTAAACATGCCGGATCATATGATGATTAAATCCCATAAAGATCTAAGAGTTACATGTGATGTAATTGGTAAATAGGTTACCTACCTAAATAACTTGAAGTTAAGTGTCTTGCCAAAGCGAACTTAAGTTTAAGCCAAATATGGATCTTAGCCCACTAATTATTATATTGAGGGTTGTTAATTTAGTGGGAGATTACTAACTAACTTTGCATATTTTAATTGTAGAATCATGTCGACTAGTAATACTGCTACACTATCTTTGTGATCGGTCCTTGAGAAGGACAAACTCAATGGGACAAACTTTCTTGACTGGTTCAGGAACTTGATTATTGTTCTCAATCAGGAAAGAAAGGCTTATGTCCTAGATCAACCCATTCCTGAGGAGCCTGCAGCCAATGCTCCAAGAGCTCAAAGAGATGCTTACACAAAGCATAAGGATGACTCTCTGGATGTAGGTTGCCTGATGCTTGCCACTATGGTTCCAGAGCTGCAAAGAGATCTGGAACTCATGGAGGCTCATGAGATGATTGTACATCTCAAGGAAATGTTCTAGCAACAGGCAAGGCAAGAAAGGTATGAGACCACAAAGGCCTTACATTCCTGCAAAAGGCTGAAGGTGCATCAGTTAGTACTCATGTGTTAAAGATGAAAGGCTATATTGATCACCTTGAGAGGCTTGGATTTCCCATGAGCCAGGAGTTAGCTACAGATTTGATCCTTAACTCACTCCCAGAGAGTTATGACAAGTTTGTTATGAACTACAACATGAACAACATGGAGAAATCAATTTCTGAGCTGCATGGGATGCTCAAAACTGCTGAGCAAAGCATTAAGAAAAAGCCTAGCACAGTTTTTGTAGTTCAGAAAGGAAAGGGTATGAAAAAGAAAGGAAAGGGCAAATGGAAGGGTAATGGCTCAGGTGGTAAGACCAAAGAGTCAAACAAGCCCGAAACCAAGCCTGCACCCAAGAAGGAAAAGCCTCCAAAGGAAGGAGTCTGCTACTTCTGCAATGAACCCGGTCATTGGAAGAGGAATTGCAAACTCTACCTGGAAGATCTGAAAAAGAACAAGAAGGATAGCGCGGCTATCACTTCAGGTATTTATGTTATAGATATTCATTTTTCTACTTCCTCTACATGGGTATTAGATACTACATGTAGTTCTCACATTTGTACAAATGTGCAGGGTCTAAAGGACAGTAGAAAGCTGAAGAAGGGTGAGGTGGACCTACGAGTTGGAAACAGAGCAAGAGTTGCTGCTTTAGCCGTAGGCACTTATGAATTAGTTCTGCCCAGTAGGCTTTTGTTAGTTTTGAACAATTGCTATTATGTTCCTGCTTTGAGTTGTAATATTGTTTCTCTTTCTTATTTGGATAAGGAAGGTTATACTTCCATTACTAGGAATGGTAAAAGTTCTATTTATCGTAATGATATTTTCTATGCTGATGGTGATTTGCATGTTGGTCATTATATATTAAATTTGGAACATCCTAATAATAGGAATATCTATAACATAACTGCTAAGAGGATAAAATCAAATGATTTGAATCCGACCTACCTATGGCATTGTCGTCTAGGCCACATAAATGAGAAACGCATTTCTAAACTCCATCAAGATGGATTTCTAAACTCATTTGATTTTGAATCATATGATACATGCAAATCTTGCTTTTTAGGAAAGATTTTAAGGCACCTTATACTGGGCACATTGAGAGGGCCACTGAATTATTGGGCCTCACACATATAGATGTATGTGGACCATTAAACATAGCTACCAGAGGAGGTTATGTCTACTTTATTACATTTATAGATGACTTTAGTAGATATGGCTATATCTATCTAATGAAACTTAAATCTGAATCTTTTGAAATGTTCAAAATATTCCAGAATAAAGTACAAAACCAACTGGGTAAAACAATTAAATCACTTCGATCTAATCGAGGTGGTGAATATTTGAGCCAAGAATTCATTGACCATCTTAGGAGTTATGGGATAATCTCACAATTGACTCCTCCAGGAACACCACAATAGAATGGTGTTTCTAAACGGAGGAATCAAACACTATTAGATATGGTTTGATCCATAATGAGTTAAACAGATCTTCCACTATCCTTTTAGGGACATACCCTAGAAACAACTGTGTTCACACTAAATCGTGTTCCATCTAAGGCAATTGAAAAGACACCATATAAGATATGGACTGGAAAGAAACCAAGTTTATCTTTTCTTAAGATTTGGGGATATGAGGTATATGTTAAGCAACAAGCCTCTGATAAATTAGCGCCCAGATCCATAAAGTGCCTTTTTGTGGGGTATCCTAAAGAAATGAAAGGATACTATGTCTACAAACCCACAGATAACAAAGTGTTTGTTATTCGAAATGATAAGTTTCTAGAAGTAGAGTTTGTCTCTAAAATAACCAGTGGGAGCACCGTACATCTCAAAGAAATTCGAGAGCCACAAAATGGTATAGAACCACAGATGGAAATTAGAGAAGACTCACAAAAAGTTGCTGAGCCTCCTCAAGTAACATAAGGTCCATGAAAATCTAATAGGACACAACATCAGCCTATTTCTGATTACTGAAGGCCGTGATGTGTTGCTCATTGAGCAAAATGAGCCCACAACCTATCGAGAAGCCACAGTGGGACCAAACTCTGAGAAATGGCTAAATGCCATGAAGTTTGAAATGCAATCCATGTACGAAAATCAGGTATAGACCTTAGTCGATCCACTTGAAGGTGTAAAAGCCATTGGGTGCAAATGGGTTTTCAAGGAGAAAACTGACATGGATGTCAATGTAAATGTCTTCAAGGCACGACTGGTTGTAAAAGGATTCACTCAAACTCATGGTATAGACTATGATTAAACCTTTTCCCTAGTTGTAATGGCCAAATCAATCAGAATCCTTCTTGCCATTACAGCATATTATGACTATCAAATATGGCAGATGGATGTCAAAACAGCCTTCCTTAATGGAAAACTGCTTGAGGATGTGTACATGACACAACCTGAAGGTTTTGTGCACCCAGAGGACTATGGTAAAATTTGCAATCTTTAAAGATCCATTTATGGATTGAAGCAAGCATCTCGGAGCTGGAATCATCATTTTGATGAAGTAGTCAAAGAGTTTGGATTTATTCAAAACATCGATGAACCTTGTGTTTACAAGAAGGTTAGTGGGAGCATAGTTGTATTTCTAGTGCTTTATATAGATGACATCCTACTGATTGGGAATGATATTCCTACCTTGCAGAGTGTCAAGTCTTGGTTAGGAAAGTCCTTTTCAATGAAAGACTTAGGTGAAGCCACCTATATCCTAGGAATTAGGATAATAGGGATAGATCCAAAAGACTTATAGGCCTAAGTCAGAGCACATATATAGACAAGATACTGCATAGGTTCAGTATGCAGAATTCAAAAAGGGGTTACATGCCGATGTCTCATGGCATCCATCTTAGCAAGGATCTGTGTCCTAGTGCACCTGATAAGTGAGATCGCATGAGTAAGGTTCCATATGCCTCGGCCATTGGATCCATCATGTATGCCATATTATGTACTCCACCGGATGTCTCGTTTACCTTAAGTATGACCAGCAGATACCAACAAGATCCTGGTGAGGGTCATTGGACTGCCGTCAAGAATATCCTAAAGTACTTAAGAAGGACTAAGGACTTATTTTTGGTCTATGGTGGATTGGATAATGAGCCCTGCGTAACCGGTTACACAGATGCAAGTTTCCAAACTGACCAAGATGACCGTAAATCACAATCTGGATATGTATTCCTCCTGAATGGTGGAGCAGTAAGCTGGAAGAGCTCTAAGCAAAGCACTATAGCATATTCTGCAATAGAAGCTGAGTATATAGCAGCATCAGATGCAGCTATAGAAGCCGTTTGGATCATAAAGTTCATTACTGAACTAGGGGTGGTGCCTGCCATCTCAAATCCAATAGATTTGTTCTGTGACAATAGAGGTGCTATTGCACAGGCCAAGGAGCCTAGGTCACATCAAAGGACCAAGCATATACTCAGGCGATTTCATCTTATTAGAGAAATCAATGATAGAGGTGATATAAAGATATGCAAAGTAGCAGGAGAAGATAATGTTGCTGATCCTCTTACTAAGCCACTTGCACAGGCAAAGCATGAGCGTCATGTTAGCGAAATTTCTCCATTCTGTTATCATATTATTTGCATGTTAACTGTGATAATTGTATCCTTGGATAATTCATAAAGATTGTCCTAAAATGTCCCTGGTCGGTCATCTATACGGGAGCAGAGATGAAACAAGATCAGTATGACTTTGATAAGATATGGAGATACGAATCAAAGTCTTAGGCACTTGTAAGAGTACAAGGTGCTGGACCGACCCACTATGAGAAAGCTACATGGATCAAGTCATAAGCTTTTCTCATGTATAACCACGTCACAATGCCCTTAGACCTGAGGTCATCATGGATTCCTACATGAGAGTTGCGAAGCTTTGAACTAGTCAAAAGTCACTTTTGATCGGGTGATGATAAAGGCTACGATTGGGCTTGGTGGTTTTTCATGTAGAGGAATATGAATGATCAAGATGGAATTTGTCCCTCACATTAGTAGAGAGATATTACTGGGCCCCTCGATGAGTGAGTCTGAGAAATGTATGGCCATACTATGATGAAAGGAGTTTCTGTCTCTGTTATCAGGCTACTCAGGAATCGAGAAAGTAATGGTCAGGAACAACAGGATGACATTATCCATGCCTTATCCTTGATCGATATATTATGTGACAAAAGGGACGTGACATGGTTGTATGACAGGTTGCATTGTGATAACGATCCTCATATGAATTGGGTAGTCGTAATGTCTTGCTAGAGGCCGATTGCGACTTTTGGGTTAGTATAGTTATTGGCCCACTGCCAACTTTATATGGGCCTACAGGGTCGAACATAAGAATGGCCCAACACGAGATAATTTTTAATTTAGGGTGGATGAATTTTATATTTATATATATATATAATATAAAATTCATTAATAATATTATATAGATATATATATTTTCGAAATATATATCTTATATGTATATATGTATATATGTATATATGTATATATATATTATATGATATTATTATATTTAATATTATTATATAGATATATATATTTTCGAAATATATATCTTTTATATATATATGTATATATATATATTATATGATATTATTATATTGTGTTAGTTTTAAATTTAATTTATTAAGATATATTAAATTTAATAACTAACATGATAGAGATATAGTATCTCAGATTTAATTTATGAAGATAAATTAAATTTAATAGCTCTTTATTTGGATTAAATAAATAGGTTAAATTAAAACTGTTGGACAGATTTAATTTAAACTGAATTTATTTAATTAGCTCATCAAGATAATTAATTGTTAATTAATTTTGAAATTAATGATGATTAATTTTGAAATTTGAAAATAGCCCTCATAGGTTATAAACTTGATAGAGCGGATATATTCATACGCACATGAGAATCAAGAGCTGCAAGTGAAACCCTAGGAGACATTAGAGGCGCTAGCACATGTTAGATCTCATGTTTAAATGATAACAAAGAATATTATGAAAAAATTTGATTAATAAATAAGTTTGAACAAAGTAATAACAGGGAAAAGTATCACTTGAAGTAAGCAATGGAGTAATGAAGAAAGGCCAAGAGAAAAAGATGAGAAACTTGATCAGAAGCAAGTTTTCTAAGGCATTACTCGAGTATGTACTCGAGTAAAGGAACAGAAACTTGAAGTAATCAGAGACACCTTTGAGTAACCTGCCAACATTACTTGAGTAAGTACTCGAGTAATAGTGTAAATGATTTCAAGTTGCTCTCGGCCTGCCAATGTTACTCGAGTAGCTACTCGAGTAACCAGGTAAATCACTCGGAGTTGCTCTCGGCCTGCCAACGTTACTCGAGTAGCTACTCGAGTAACCATGTAAAAGTCTTCTAGTTGCTCTCGGCCTGCCAATGATACTCGAGTATGTACTCGAGTCCCTTGTTTCAAGAAATATGTTTCTCTCGGCATTTTCAACCCTACCAATGTTACTCGAGGAGCTACTCAAGTAACTCACTATGGTAAGCAAAAACCTGAAGGTAGTACTTGTAACCCCCTCAGTAATTATATCTGAAATACATGATTAAAATGAAATAGAGACCAATAATAATCAAATAACATTTACTAACCCATCACATGATGGGGTTTTCAAAAATACCTTTCGAAATCATTTATAAACTTGGTCTCATATTCACATTTCGAATACAATTACTACGTGAAGATAAATCACATTCATATAAATATCAGAGTGCACAACATAATCATCCCGGCAATCTCGGGTACATACCTTCGCTAAAGATATACAGGGCACAATTGCCCATTACAATTCTTCAAATGGGGATTACACAATCTCATCTCGAATGAGTCCTGCCGCTCCATCCACGAGCCACTTGCCCTGTCTAAATTGTTGGTAAGGGAGGGTGAGATTCGAGAGAATCTCAGTAGGGAAACATTATCAATATGCAGGCAAGATAAGTGTTTAATGCATGACATGCTTGCATCACATAACTCATGCACACATTCAATGACAAATCTATAAGCTCAATGCTTCGAACGATACACATATGGCCATAGCATATATTGAAACATAACTTCAAATCATTCATACATGTTCCACATAATCAAGCAAAGCAATAACATGCATCAACACATTAATACAGTTATCAGAGCATGCAGGAGAGATAAGTTCCCTACCTCCAGTCTTTTCTCCTCGATTTACGTGCCAACAACTCGGGGTTTCACATTCGATCCTACAATGTCAAATGTACTATTTAGATACTTCCATAGTGTTTCTGAGGGTCATATGAAGCTATATTGAAAATTTGCTAAAATGCCCCCGGGGACCCGGTCCGGCCCCACCGTACCCAGTCCGACTGTACTTTTCCTGAAATTTTGACATGGGCTATTCTAACATATTTTTGCCCAAGGAATCCATTTCCGGACTCGGAATTATCAAATTCAATGTCAATTACAAAATTACCCTTGACAGCCCCACTTTAAGGGTTTTAGGGGCGTTTTCGTAATTATGCTTTTTCGGCCTGTTCCGAAAAAGTGACCAACTGTAACCCCACCTAATTTTCGCTCCTGAACTCAATGGAACCATCAAATCATTGAAAATCCAACTCTAAACCCATTTATAGCCATAACCGAAATATACAAGTACTCTGGGGAAAATTGGGGTTTTTCGGTTTTGGCTCCGTAAACGCGTTCCTTTCTACTCCTAACCACTTTATTGACTATTCCATTAGGTTAGCACTACCATTTAGTATCAATTTGGGCAGCATAATAGCCCCACAAACCCATTTACCATTTTTAGAACCAAAGACAATCCGACGAAATTTCACCGATTAAATTGTCTATAACAGCCAGAATAGTCAATATGCACGAGTTTGGAAGTTGCCTCAAGCTCCCACTAGCTTTTCCTTCTTGTGGCTGAAAACCCTAACTTCAAAACACCAAAAGAGGAGCTTCCAAACCTTAAAGAACATAAAGGAGTAGCTTAGTATCGGAGTTATACGCGTTAGGAGCTAGATCGTCGGAGAAATCGACTTACCTTACGAGATTTCTTCCTCTTTCTCTCTATTTTTCTCTCAACTCCTCTCTCCATATTCAGCTGTGCAGCACGTCGGAAATGAGAGCTGAAGATGATGAGAAGATGTTTTAATTCCATGCTTATGTCATCTTGCCTTTTGATGATGTCATAATTCCCAAAATTGGCATTTTCGGATTTTCTGGCAGATTTTCTGCCCAAACTTTGAAACATCATAACTAATTCTAGAAAAATCGAAATGAGGTGATTCCAAAGCCAAATGAAAGGTATTTAAGTCCTCTTCATTGTAAAAATATAATCCATTACCAGAAATCACCAAAAAAATTCCAGAATTAAACAAATTTCATCACTGCCCCAAAACAGAGTCCATTTTCGACCTCAAATTTTAGACAGTCATATCTCCCAGTTCCCAAAATGAAATGGAACAAGTATATGTCCATTTTGAAGCTTGGGATGTGATATTTAAGACTGGAAATTTGCATAATTTTCTGACATCATTTGCCTAGTAAAAACGTCCACACGAGAAGACTGCCCAGACAGAATTCATACTGGACAGCATTTCCAATTTTGCAACCAATGTGTCCAATCGAATTTAAATCAATTCCAATGATTAAATATCACAACATGACACCATTTCCATCACAATACCCCATTCAATTCTTCCCTCTATTCTAAGTTAATTTGGATGTTAATCCACAATTGAACTCAAATACAGGGTTTTGGCGTTGCTCAAACCACACACGAATCACATTCGAGTGTCAAATCACTTCATATTCTCCAAAAGGGTTATTTATCACTAACCACATCCACTTTTGGAGTCATTAACCATTAATCACAATTTGGGATCTTGCTAAACCGGGGCTTAGCAATCCACTAATCTCAGGCTTATTCTCTAACCTCGAGTCTCAAAATTCGGGGTATTACAGTACTCGAATAACTTGTTCTATTTTTATGACACTTCACTCGAGGCATTACTCAAGTATGCAGGTATTCAATGACTCATTTAAAGTGGATTACTCGAGTAAGTACTCGAGTATGTAGAATTATTTTTGAAGAAAATCCTCAAGTCATTACCTGAGTAAGCTATGCACATAAATTGAGTTTACTCGAGTATGTACTCGAGTAACAAGGTAATTAAACTTGAAGTGCTCTCGGCCTTGAAATCCTGCCAACATTACTGGAGTAAAGCATCGAGTAACCAAAAGTTTATTTGAAATTTTACTCGAGTTGGTACCCGAGTAACCTATGAAGAAAAGAGTGCATTACTCGAGTAGGTACCCGAGTAAACATGTATTTCCAAAGGTTTGATATTTTGTTTATTCCATGTACTACCCGAGTAATCTTATATTTGTTTGTTGACTTGCAGTTCATCAAAGTTTTCTCAATGATACTCGAGTAAGTACTCGAGTAAACTTTAATGAATACTCGAGTAGCTACTCGAGTATGTAAACCCAGAAACTTAGAAATCATTCAAACGTTCATTGATTTATTTTCTATATGATTAACCTTTCATTATATTAGTATTCCTAGCATATTTACAGATAAACAATGAAGAAATCTTATCAAATAAGGAAAGTCAAATGTGAAGTTCAAATGCCACCTACCGCCAACGGATTTTTTTCAAAGACTGGAAAAGTCAACAGTGGCTGCGCACTCTCCAATGGACGAGAAGAAAATGTTCCAATGGTCATCACCAACATATCTATATAAATGGGAACATCCAAACAGAGATACAAGAACAAGAACACATACAAACGTATCATCAAGTTCATTACTCTGTTTTACTCATTTTAGTAATTCTGTACTTCAGTGATTCTTACTTACTCTGAGAGAGAGATATTTCATTCAAACTCAATATTTGTTATTGAGATAACTTAAGGTTGTGGAACCTTGAGTTGGGATTGGATTGCAACTTGTAAGGGGGAGCGAGTGTCCAGGTGAAGGAACTTGCTTGTACTGAGGTGCCAAGAACCCACTGAATCTTGGAAGTTATAGTGAAACTCTCAGAGAAGCTCTGAGGACTGGACGTAGGTCAAAGTGGTTGTGGTGGCCGAACTAGTATAACTCTCGGTGTACACTTCGGTGATATTTCTCCTTACTCTTTACTGTTTTAATTTCATCGTCAAGTTTTATATTTGCAACAAAATTTTTAGTACCACCTAATTCACCCCCCTCTTGGGTGAAACGCTTGCTCTAACAGCACGCAGTCTCGGTTGGAGAGCATTAATGTGGATACCGGTAGAGGGAGTGAACCTGACGTGTTGGCTCCTAGAGATCGTGAAAACTCTGAATCATCAAAAAGGTATGAATCCTTCCAACTTGGTTTAAACGCCGTTGATAGATCCTCGATTAGGATCGGTGAAAATTTTTAAAATTCTTCCGCTGTGCCTACCGATTCTAACACCTATTTCATATGCAAGTTATGGTTTTAATTATAGGGTCTACACACATGTATCTCCTTCTAGTCTCAACATATATATTGAAATCATTCAAAAGATAGCCAATAAAATAAAAGCATTAAGAATAATAATTCAAACTCAATCATGAACGAAAAATTAAAACTAGATTTAATAAGTTAAGATTCAATCCGTTATTAGTAAGCTACGTCATCACCCTAGGAAAATTAAAATTTAGCTCATGATAAAATTTAAAACAAAACCAAAATAAATTGATATGATATAAAACTAGAATGAAATACTCATAAATACTGCATAAAACTTGAATATTAAATTCTTAAACATAAATATACAATCAAAAGATGCATGAAAAATAGAAAAATCTAGCCATCCCTTTAGGAGGTAAAACCTTCCATGTAGGTGGCATGAAAAAAGTAATACAATCCTAAGCCTTCTAAGATAGAGGCATGCAAAAAGTAATACAATGCATAAAATTAACTCTAAGTTGATGTATGTGGAGAGGAGAGTAAAGTAATGGATATGAATTGGTTGTAAGTGAAGAAGAGAGGAGAGTAATGGATATGAATTGGTGTGTAAAATGTGAAGGAGAGGGAGGCTATATATAGGGAAGAATGGAGTAGGGTAGATGAAGTGGTAGATTAAATGTAGTAGGTGAAGTAGTAGATAGAATGTGGTAGATGAAGTAGTAAGTGAAAAAGAAGATGAAGTTGTAGATGAAATGTGGTAGATGAAATAATAGGTGAAAAGGAAGATGAAGTGGTAGATGAAATGGTTGGTGGAATGGTAAATGATTCCCATTTTTAACTTCTAAGCAAAATTTGAAACCCTTGGAGATAGAACTGGATTTGGGTCTCAACATAAAAGTTGTAGAGCTCTTTCTTAGCTTTTTATCTATATAAAGAACCTCCCAATCTGACATCTAGAGCTCTAGATATTGCTTGAAAACTAAAAGAGGGTCTAATTTAGTATTTTTCAAGAAATTCTATTTTATGCCAAAATCATTATTTATTTATTTATTAAACCCAAATTTATTAAATTGAGCTCAAATATCATACACAAAATCATCATATAAGGGAAAATTAATATACAAATATTTTACTTATCAAATTCCCCTACACTTAGCTCTTGGACATCCTCGGACAAGGAGTGACCATTAATTGCTTCCAACAAAATCAGAAGTGTTAAGTCATAAGCAAGAACACAATTGAAAAATAAAGAGATCATAGTATTCATGAATCAATGAAAATATAAACTGATAACTTTATTTGAAAATGAATAAACTGGGTTAGTAATTATGAATCATTCTCCCAATCTCTCAAGTATTTAAGGGTAAGTGTTTCGCTCGAATTCAACTGAAAAAAATTACACTACCATAAGTTTGCTAAAAATATCAATCTCCACTACCTAATTCACATGCATAATTCAAATCAAAAGGACTTATTAAGGGTTGTAATGGGGTTAAGGTAAAAGGAATGTAAAACGTGATATGAAGGGCTGAATTTAAAAAGTTAAGAGAACAATTGAAAAAAATGGGTTAGCTTTTGAATAAATCTATTTCATCATAACAACCCACAATTCGAATACTCAAAAAAAATTTCATTTTTTTTTCATCATCTTTTTTTTTGCAACTCTAAAGTTGATGATATATACACCCCTACACTTGTCAAAAGCCTATTTTACAAAAATTTTAAATGCTCTGCTAATCTTCCAAATTAGGTAAAACCACTTGATATATCATTAGCATATGTTAATGGGTTGAGAACAAAGAAACAATCAATTAGGCTCAAAGGGGCTTATCAACGATATAATTGTAAGGTTGGCTATTTAGCTCTGGCTAAACAAAATAAATTTCTTTATCATTTTTTAATGTGTATGTGAGATGTAATTTCAACCAGATTTAAAACAAGTTCTAGAGTGACAACTTAAGAGGTGAATATCACACACAAGAGAAATAATCATTATAGGGCTCACAGTTAAGGGCTTTCAAACTCAGCTCATTCAATCTCAAAATTCATTACCAATTGCAACAATCAGCTGTTCATTCATGCTATGAAATCTCTAAAGTTAATTGATCCATACTCAAAACTTATATACTTCTTAAGATCATTACAAAGCACTTAAATAGGATGATTTTTTTTCACTTTTACTCTTTTTCTTTTTTTAAGAAGGAACAAAAACATGCAACTAATAAAATGCGTCTTAGGAGTTAAGAATAACTCCTTACTCTGCCATTTTTTTCCATACCCCATGCATCTAATGGTTTTAATAACTAACTAAAATTTTTTTTTCTCCTCCCCCAACCTAAATCACACATTGTCCCCAATGTCTTCTAGAGCTCAGAAGAAGTGTTTTTTAAAATATAAACACATAATAAAGTAAAACCAAGAGATTAAGGAAAGTTACAACCGAAGAGTGGTATCTGGGTTCTACTTCTAACTACTATCTGAAGATTGCCCACCTATTTGCTTGACAAGTAGATCTAGTTTAGGTTCATAGGTTTGCAATTGATCAAGTAGCTAATCAGTAGTTGTTGCAACAATTATGAAGTGGTGAGTCACTTAGGGTATGAGTCCTGTTTCCACAGCATGATTAAAAACACATAACAAATCATCATAAAAACCATTAACATTTAACAATCATAATGGCTTTTTTTGATAGTTCAACTTAGCCTAATATGTAACGCTAGAGATCCCATCTAACGTCTCCAAACCACCGGGTAGAGCAATAAAAGCTTGAGCATGGTAGAACGTTTGTCCCATATGTTCAGGCAAGCTTGAAACCTGCAACTCTTGTCTGAAGGAAAAGATGTGGTCTTCCAACTCCTTCACCCTTACACTCAAACCCTTGCTTCCTTTCATGGCTGCAAAAATGGCCACACTTCCCTTTAGGTCCTGGATGCCTCCCCCATATACAAAATTGATCTCTCTAGCGGCTAATGCACTTCCAAGTTCATTTGCTGCTATTATAAACTCTCCATCCTTACCCATATCAGTTTCACCAAAGATGCAGATAGATGTAAATCTACATCTTTGTATGATACCCTTTTTCTTTTCTTTTCTCTTGGACCATTTGTGCTTACAAGTAGAAGACTACATATTTACAAGTGGAAGCGTGAATATTTACAAATGAAAGAGTACATATATATAACACTAAAATAGCGACAACAAAATCATACAAATCATGCATTTTTCAAAAAGTTTTGAAAAACTTCTGACACAAATGACCGGTGTAATTTGTGTGAAGGGAAAAAAAGAAAGAAAGTCAAAAGTTACTAAGAAGATAAGACATATTAGACAAAAGCTGCTAAAAAGATAAGATAGATTAGACAAAAGCTATAAAAAAGATAAGACGAGTAGACATAATTATGTATAGTAGTTGTGATTTTGGCTCACATCTTCCTCTGGTTTTATGTCCAATAATGGCTTAAACGCTTTCTATGAATAGAGGATTTGCTTCCCATCCAAGTTTCTTATAAACTGGCAAACAGGGTCTTTTAATGTCAGATTCCCAAGACAATAGCGCTCTTTTTCTTTGTTGAATATGTATGCTAAATCAAGAAGAATGCGATGAATATCACCACTTGGATGCTTCTCAAGAGTTTGAATGATATCATCTAGTGACTCCTTACTCAGTCCATCCTTTATAAATTTAATTTTTGTTGGAAAGTGTGCCCAAAAGGCCAATCATTAAACTTTAAACATATTAATTTAATGAAATTTCTCTATTTTGTTATCATATTATTTGCATGTTAACTGTGATAATTGTATCTTTGTATAAATCATAAGATTATCCTAAAATATCCCTGGTCAGTCATCTATGCAGGAGCAAAGATGAAACAATACTAGTATGACTTAGATAAGATATGGAGATATGAATCAAAGTCTTAGGCACTTATAAGAGTACAGGGTACTGGACCGACCCACTATGAGCAACCTACATGGATCAAGTCATAAGCTTTTCTCATGTATAACCACGTCACAATGCCCTTAGACCTGAGGTGATCATGGATTCTTACATGAGTATTGCTAAGCTTTGAACTAGTCAAAAGTCACTTTTGATCGGGTGATGATAAAGGCTATGATCAGGCTTTGTGGTTTTTAATGCAGAGGAATTTGAATGATCAAGATGGAATTTATCCCTCACATTAGTAGAGAGATATTATTGGGTCCCTCGATGAGTGAGTTTGAGAAATGTATGGCCATACTACGATAGAAAGGAGTTTCCATTTCTATTGTTAAGCTACTCAAGAATTGAGAAAGTAATGGTCAGGAATAAGAGGATGACATTATCCATGCCTTATCCTTGACCGAAATATCATGTGACAAAAGGGACATGACATGGTTGTATGACAGGTTGCATTGTGTTAATGATCCTCATATGAATTGGGTAGTCGTAATGTATTGCTAGAGGCCGCTTGTGACTTATGGGTTAGTACAGTTATTGGCCCCCTACCAACTTCATATGGGCCTACAGGGTCGCACACAAGAATAGCCCCACACGAGATAACGTTTAATTTAGGGTGGACAAATTTTATATTTATATATATAATATAAAATTCGTTAATAATATTATATAGATATATATTTTCAAAATACATATCTTATATATATTTATATGTGTATATATATATTATATGATATTATTATATTGTGTTAGTTTTAAATTTAATCTATTAAGATATATTAAATTTAATAACTAACATGATAGAGATATAGTATCTCATATTTAATTTATGAAGATAACTTAAATCTAATGTTTCTTTATTTGGATTAAATAAATAGGTTAAATTTAAATTGTTGGACAGATTTAATTTAAACTGAATTTTTTAATTAGCTCATCAAGATATTAATTAATTTCAAAATTAATGAAGATTAATTTTGAAATTCGAATATAGTCCTCATATGTTATAAACTTGATAGAGCAGATATACTCATACACCCATGAGAAATTAGAGCCGCAAAGGAAACCCTAGGAGACATTGGAGGCTTTAGCACGCAGTCCGTGTTGGAGAGTATTCGTGTGGATACTGGTAGAGGGAGCAGACCTGACGTGTTGGCTCCTATAGATTGAAAGCCTTGAATTGAAAAAGGTACGAATCCTTCTAACTCGGTTTAAATGCCGTTGATAGATCATCGATTAGGATCGGCGAAATTTTTTTAAAATTTTTCCGCTATGCCTGCCGATCAAAACAATTTTATCTTCTTGATTTATAGAAATTATACCTTTACTTTTACAGCGCTGATCACAATTCCACCTTGCACATTTATGGCAAACATTCATTCGTTTAGCTCTTCTCTTTTTGGAGTAAGAACTTCTTCCCATTCCTGGCAAAGTGATACGAGTTAAGATGATCAATTAAATAGTGCAAGTGTACACTGTCGTAATCAAGTAATATAGAAGTGAGTAGAGTATCGTTCCCACGAGGATTGATCACTAAGTACCAAAATGAGCAATTTTAACTCTATTTAGTCGATCGATTAGTTGGTGATTGAGAGTACAAAATAAAAGAAAGACAATTAAATATGATTGCAGATGATATGAAAGCAAATATGAGAAAAAGCCCTAGGGATTAGATTTCACTTCACAAATTCCGGATTGAATCACTTATCTATTCTAGCCCAATTTATTCCACATGATTAATAGTCGAGTTTCCGTAATTTAATTACTAGCCTCTTCCAAGGTCAAGCGATTCTATAATCGATTGCTAATCCAATATATTCCTATATGAATTTAAGCAATTAATCATGCATTAAGATTTATGGAACTCAGTAAGACTACACAACTCATATGAATATATTCCTATTTCATATGCAAGTCATGGTTTTAATTATAGGGTCAACACACATGTATCTCCTTCCGGTCTCAACATGTATATTGAAATCATTTAAAAGATGGCCAGTCAATCAAAAGCATTAAGAATAATAATTAAAACTTAATCATGGAGGAGAAATTCAAACTAGATTTAATAAGTTAAGATTCAATCCGTTATTAGTAAGCTACGTCATCTCCCTAGGAAAATGAAAGTTTAGCACATGATGAAATTAAAAACAAAACCAAAATAAATTGACATTATATAAAGCTAGAATGAAAGCCTCAGAAATACTGTATAAACTTGAATATTAAATTCTCAAACATAAATATACAACCAAAATATGCATGAAAAATGAAGAAATCAAGTCGTCCATTTAGGAGGTAAAACCTTCCATGTAGGCGGCATGCAAAATGTAATACAATCCTAAGCCTTCCAAGATAGAGGCATGCAAAAAGGAATAAAATCCTAAGCCTTCCAAGATAGAGGCATGCAAAAAGGAATAAAATCCTAAGCCTTCCAAGATAGAGGCATGCAAAAAGGAATAAAATTCTAAGCCTTCCAAGATGGAGGCATGCAAGAATTGATACAATGTATGAAAGTAAATCTAGAAAGTAACACACTTTTTTCAGAACTGTCAGAGAAAGGATCTCTCCTTGTCAGAGAAGGGTCTCTAATTGTCAGAAAAGGACCTCTGATTCTCTTCCTCTCTTCCCCTTTTGAGATTGGCATTGATCTCTATTTATAGGGGAAAAACGTGTGCTACAGTACTGCCACAGTGATCTGGCGGGTGCTACAGTGCCGTTGACCTGCTACAGTGCCAGCGGCTGCTACAGTGCCCGTTGACCTGCTACAGTGCTTTTATTTTTTTTTATTTTTTTTAAATGCTGTTTATTCCAAAAACAATATTTATTTATCAATCACACCCAAATTTATTATATTAAATGCAAATATCGTCCATAAAATCATCATATAAGGGAAGATAAATATGCAAATATTTTACTTATCACAAAGGTTTAACAAATGATTTATGAATCTCACCTGCTAAACGTTCCTTAGCTTCAATGATCCAGCGTATGTCCACAGGAAAGCCCAAACGCTTGAATATCTTCATCCTTTCAAGTTGACTTTTATAGATATTCCTAAGCACATCTTTGGGAAGAGTAGGGAACATGTTCTTAAGCTTTACAAGATATTCCTCCATGGTAACTTAAAATGAAACTGATGAAAACTAAAATTCTCAACCTAGTACAGTGTGTTTTGTTGAGTAGGAAAGAAAAATGAGAGAGTAGGAAAGAAGTTTGAAAGAATGGGAAAGAAATGAGCAAGTAGGAAAGAAGTTTTGGGTTGCCTCCCAAATAGCCACCCTTCTTTAACGTCTTTAGCTAGACCAAGACCAAACCAAATTTCTTCTTCTTCTTTTTATTTTATTTTATTTTTATTTTTTTAAAAAAATCACTAGATTGAGGACTTACCTGTTGGTTCCTCAAATGCGATGACAGATTTCAAAGTGTTGAGTGCACCTTCATTATATTCTTTGAGCCTTTGCCTATTCACTTGGAATTTTTGATCACTATCTTGAATCTTCATAGTTCCATATGGCCATACTTAAATCATAGTAAAAGGACCTGACCACCTTGATCTCGTCTTTCCTAGAAAGAGCTTTAACCTTGAGTTGTATAAAAGCACTTTTTATCCCGGTGTGAACTCTCTCTTCAAAATTCTTCTGTAATGCCACATTTTTGTCTTCTCTTTGTATAACTTATCATTTTCATAAGCTTGTTGTCTGAATTCTTCAAGCTTATGGAGTTTATAGCATTTTCACCTACTGCCTTTAAGTCAAAATTTAAGGCTTTTATTGCCCAATATGCTTTGTGCTCCATTTCTACTGGAAGATGGCATGCTTTTCCATAGACCAATTGATATGGGGATGTACCAATTGGTGTCTTGAAGGTAGTTCCATAAGCCCAAAGTGCATCTTCTAATTTCTGTGCCCAGTCCTTTCAATTGGAATTCATTGTCTTCTCTAAAATCCACTTCAGTTCTCTGATTGAGACTTCCACCTGCCCACTAGTTTGTGGATGATATGAAGTTGCAACCTTATGAGTTGCTCCATATTTAGCTAATACCGATTGAAGCTACTGATTGTAAAAATTCCTTCCTCCATCACTGATAATAACTCTAGGCACTCCAAATCTTGTAAAAGTATTCTTCCTCAAGAACTTCACAACCACTCGAGAATCATATATAGGAAAGGCCGTTGCTTACACCCACTTGGAGACATAGTCATCATCTACTAAAATGAACTAGTTGCTTAATGAGGATGGAAAAGGCCCCATAAAATCAATCCTCCATACATTAATGATCTCAACTTCTAAGATGTTAGTTAAGGGGTTTCGTGTCTCCATGACATATTTCCTATTCTTTGACATCTGTCACAAGTTGTCACAATTCTGTGAGTGTCCTTGAAGAGTGTAGGCCAGTAAAATCCTGATTGAAAGAATTTAGTAGCTATTCTATTTGCTCCAAAATGACCACCATATGGGAATGAATGGCAATGATTTAAGATGCTGTCCATTTCTTCTTTAGGAACACATCGCCTTTCATAAGAACAGATCCTCCCAAAAGTAATGCCTTACAACAGCCAGAAACTTCTTCTTTTGCACTTTAGAAAGTTCATAAGGCATTACACAACTTTCCAAATAATTCACAAAATTAGCATACAATGGGGTAGGTCATGACTGCATGATGAAAAGTTGCTCATATGGGAAATTCTCCTGAGTTGGTGATTCTCTCTTTCATTTAGGTGGTTCTAACCAAGAAAGATGATCTGCAATGAGATTCTCGGTCCCCTTTTTGTCTTTGATCTCAAAGTCAAATTCTTATAGCAGAAGCACCCATTTGACCAGTCTAGGCCTAGCGTCTTTCTTCTCAATCAAGTATTTGATTGCTGAATGGTCCGTCCAGACAATGACCTTTAACCCAATCAAGTAGGCTCTGAATTTGTCAAATGCAAACACAATTGCTAATAGTTCCTTCTCTGTTGTTGCATAATTTAGCTGTGTATCTGAGAGTGTCTTGCTAGCATAGTAGATGGCATGAAAGACATTGTTTTTTCTTTGGCCTAAAACAGCTCCAACTGCATAATCATTGGCATCGCATATCGTTTTGAATGGAAGGTTCCAATCTGGAGCTATGATGACTGGTCCAGAAGTCAAGGCACTTTTCAAAGTTTGGAAGGCTGATAAGCACTCCTCATAAAACACAAAAGGAGTATTTTCTCTAACAGCATGCAAAGTGGCTTTGTGATTTTTGAGAAGTCCTTAATGAATCTTCTATAGAAGCCAGTATGTCCTAAAAAACTCTAAATACCCTTGATTGAGGAAGGAGGTAGTAGCTTTTCAATTGTTTCAATCTTAGCTCGATCCACTTCAATACCTCGATTAATACCTTGTGACTCAGCATGATTCCTTCTTTCACCATGAGATGGTATTTCTCCCAATTTAGAACCAAATTTGTCTCTACACAATATTGCAAGACTTTTACCAGATTTGAAAGACAATGATCAAATGATTCTTTAAAAATTGAAAAATCATCCATGAACGCCTTAATAAACCTTTCCACTATGTCTGAGAAGATCGCCATCATACTCCTTTGAAATGTTGCTAGTGCATTACATAGACCAAATGGCATTTTTTTAAGGCAAAGGTACCATATGGACATGTAAAAGTTGTTTTCTCTTAATCCTTTAGTGCAATTGTAATTTGATTATATCTCATGTCCCCGTCCAGGAAACAATAATAGGCTTTCCCAGCTAGTCTGTCAAGCATCTGGTCTATAAATAGTAGAGGGAAGTAATCTTCTCTGGTGGCTTTATTGAGCTTCCTATAGTCGATGCATACTCTCCATCCAGTCACCATTCATTATGGAATCAGTTCATTTTTCTTGTTGGGCACTACTGTCATTCAACCTTTCTTTGGTACAACTTGAACTGGACTTACCCATTAACTATCTCAGATTGGGTAAATTACCCCAGCATCCAGCCACTTTATTACCTCCTTTCTCACCACTTTCTTCATATTCGGATTTAGTCTTCTCTAGTGCTCAATTGATGGTTTATAGTTGTCCTCCATCAAGATCTTATGCATACAAATTGAAGGACTAATCCCTCTTATATCGGCTATTGACCATCCAAATGCTATTTTATAATCCCTTAGAACTCTTAATTACTTTTCTTCTTCATCAGGAGTAAGAGCTGCTGAGATGATTACTGGTAGTGTTGAATTTTCTCCCAGATGAGCATACTTTAAGTGGGATGGCAGTACTTTCAAATCTAGTATTGGTGGTTTCTCTGTTAACGTCTACAAAAGAAATATTGATATGTAGCTTTTTGAAAACTACCAGAAACTTGCCAAACTACTTTCTAACTTTACTTTCGTGAGTCTTTGAGGATATGGACCTGGTGGTATATATGGAGGAGGATTTTATGGAAAGCTGATTCTTCTTGGTATCACATCATCCTCCTTCTGTTCTTGTACTTCCTCTTTCTGTTCTTCTCTACTTTCTTTCTTTTCTTTGTCATCCTTCTTCTCAATTACAGGATCTTTCAATTCTTTACCACTTCTTAGTGCAACTGCCTTCACATGTTCTTTTGGGTTTCTTTTGTTGTCACTTGGTAGAGTTCCTGGTTGCCTGGAATTCAGCATATTTGTAATTTGGCCTATCTGGATCTTCAAGTTCTTTATTGAGGCTTCTTGGTTTTTGATTGTTGCATCAGTCCTAGCCATGAATTGAGATGTATTCATGGTTAGTTGAGCTAGTGGATCCTCCAAATTCACTTTTTGTTATGGTGGATTTGGTTGTTGAAAAGCTTGCTGCTGGTAGTTCCCTTACGGCTTGAATGCATTTTGATTATTCCTCCAACTAAAGTTTAGATGATTTCACTAACTTGGATTGTAGGTGTTTGAGAATGGGTCATTCCTTTTGATCTTTGATGAAATAAGCTTACTCTGGCATGAATGAGTGTCCTTCTTGACATTGTGTGCTCACATGAGGTCCTCTACATTGATCACAAGCTTCAATAAGAGTGCTGATTACATTTGCTTGGGTTGTCAATGATCCTACTTGCTTGGATATAGATGCAACTTGAGAAGACAAAGTTGTAAGGACATCCAGCTCGTATACTCCAAGTGCTTTCTTTGAATTGCTACGTTCAGAAAGCCATTGATATACATTGGCTGCCATCTCTTCAAGTAGATTGTAAGCATCATCTATATTTTTTCCTATTAAAGATCCTCCAGCTGCAGTATCTACAAGAATTCTGGAGATGTGCGTCATCCCACTATTAAAAGTTTGCAGTTGCCACCAATTTAGTAACCCATGATGAGGACATCTCCTTAGCAACTCCTTCTATCTTTCCTATGCTTCATAGAGGCTTTCTTGCTCATGCTGGGTAAATGAGGCAATTTTATTCCTCAATTTATCAGCTTTTGTTGAAGGAAAGTATTTCTCCAAAAATTTCTATGCCATGATCTCCCATGTAGTTATGTTTCCTACCGGTAGCGATTGTAACCAACTCTTAGCCTTATCCCTGAGTGAGAAAGGGAAAAGTCTAAGTCTAATGGCGTCATCAGTAACACTATTATACTTGAATGTGTCGCAGATTTCTAGGAAGTTGGCTATATGTGCATTAGGATCTTCTGTTGGTAAACCATTGAACTGATTTGCTTGCATCATCTAGATAATTGCAGGCTTGATTTTAAAGTTGTTAGCTGCTACTAGTGGTCTCTTGATTCCAGAGTTTGTCTCCATGACTGTTGGTGTTGCATAGTCACAGAGTGTTTTGGTATCTATTGTTTCTCCCCTTAGATTAGCCATCGGATTGCTTAGGATTGAAGTAGACTGCTTCCGAACTCTTCAATTTATTGGACAAGTTCTTTCAATCTTAGAATCAAAAGGTTGTAGTTCAGTCTCCTTCAATCTGGTCATATACTAAGCAAAAGCCTGAAAAGAAACACAAAACACCAAAAAGAAAAACAAATATAATATAAAGACCAAATTAGTATTAAAATTACTCGGTATTGATATTAATAACTACAATCCCCGTCAACGGCGCCAAAAACTTGTTAGGAGTGTAAATGGTCTATTAGAAAGTGCAAGTGTACATTATCGTAAACAAGTAATATAGAAGTGAGTAGAGTATCGTTCCCTTGAGGATTGATTACTAAGTACCAAAATGAGTAATTTTAACTCTATTTAGTCAATCGATTAGTTGGTGATTGAGAGTATGAAATAAAAGATGAGTAAATATGAATGCAAATGATATGAAACAACTATGAGAAAAAGTCCTAGGGGTTAGATTTCACTTAACAAATTCTGGATTGAATCACTTATCTATTCTAGCCCAATTTATTCCACATGATTTATAGTCGAGTTTCCCTAATTTAATTACTAGGCTCTTCAAAGGTCAAGCAATTCTATCATTAATTGCTAATCCAATATATTCCTATATGAATTTAAGCAATTAATTATGCATTAAAATTTATGAAACTCTATAAGACTATACAATTCATATGAATATATTGCTATTTCATATGCAAGTTATGGTTTTAATTATAGGGTCTACACACATGTATCTCCTTCCGGTCTCAACATATATATTGAAATCATTCAAAAGATGGCTAATCAATTAAATGAAAGCATTAAGAATAATAATTAAAACTCAATCATGAGGGAAAAATTAAAACTAAATTTAATAAGTTAAGATTCAATCCATTATTAGTAAACTACCTCATCACCCTAGCAAAATGAAAATTTAGCTCATGATAAAATTAAAAACAAAACCAAAATAAATTGACATTATATAAAACTAGAATGAAATCCTCATAAATACTGCATAAAACTTGAATATTAAATTCTCAAACATAAATATACAACCAAAAGATGCATGAAAAATAGAAAAATCTAGCCGTCCCTCTAGGAGGTAAAACCTTCCATGTAGGTGGCATGAAAAAAGTAATACAATCTTAAGCCTTCTAAGATGGAGGCATGCAAAAAGTAATACAATGCATAAAATTAACTCTAAGATAGTGTATGTGGAGAGGAGAGGAAAGTAATGGATATGTAATGGTTGTAAGTGAAGAAGAGAGGAGAGTAATGGATATGAATTGGTTGTAAGTGACGAACAGAGGAGAGTAATGGATATGAATTGGTGTGTAAAATGTGAAGAAAAAGCTGGCTATATATAGGGAAGAATAGAGTAGGGTAGATGAAGTGGTAGATTAAATGTAGTAGGTGAAGTAGTAGATAGAATGTGGTAGATGAAGTAGTAGGTGAAAAGGAAGATGAAGTGGTAGCTGAAATGGTTGGTGGAATGGTAAATGATTCCCGCTCTCAAATTCCAAGCAAAATTCAAAACTCTTGGAGAAAGAATTGGATTTTGGTCTCAACATAAAAGTTGTAGAGCTCTTTCTTAGGTTTTTATCCATATAAAGAATGTCCCAATCCGACGTCTAGCGCTCCAGATATTGCCTAAAAACTAAAATAGAGTCTAATTTAGATATTTTCAAGAAATTCTATTTTATGCCAAAATCATTATTTATTTATTTATTAAAACCAAATTTATTAAATTGAGCTCAAATATCATCCACAAAATCATCATATAAAGGAAAATTAATATACAAATATTTTACTTATCAGTACATCACATGTTGGTCCTTTTTTTTACACCATATAACATAATTTACATTTAGCTTCCCAGGGGGTCACCTATTCTAGGATTGCCTTGGGTTGAGCACGCTTAACTTTCTATGTACCTATCTAAAACATAGACACTGGCTCAAAAATCTTCTTTCTGTCGATTCCCTATGACTGCCCTCACCTCAAAAGACATACCGACTGCCTCCAGTCACCTAAAATATACTGCTTGGGCTCTACGTCATTCTCTGTACATGTACTATTGTACGAGGTCGGTAATGTGCTCCAAGAACTCCTAAAAGCACACTCGTGGGTCTCTCCCAACAATATTAATCTTCTGGAAATTTTGGAAAGAAATCCATGGTCATGAAGATCCAGAACTTATCATGCACATCAACCTCCAGCTGGTCCTAGATCCGGTATAGAGACTCCATGCCATCTAGAAATGAGAGGTACCGACTAATAGGAGTAGTATGTACTCATATCGCTCGGCGATATCTTCCTCGAATATAATCCCACAACTCTAGGTCTAGCTGCAGGTCATATGGCATGTGCGCCGTCTTGCTCTGGAGATGTCAACCTTACTCAGGTCCTCATATAATTCATCCGTCAGTGGATGCCCCGACTCTCCTAACAGCGACTTAGCTAGTGACGCTGGCCTCAGCTCAGGGCAATAAAATGGTCTTACTAGTACACTCTTCTTAGCTGTTCGCCTCATCTTGAGACCTCTCGGTGCAGAGTACTCTACAGACTACTGTCCCTCTAGAATCTGCTGCTCCAAAAGACTATGGTTCACATATGCAAATAATCCCTCACACTGCTCATTTTCACTGCTCATGATTTCTTGTCACCATGCAAACAAGACCATATTAGTATACTATTATGAGAATGCCAGAACCTCTTTTAGCTCTGATACAAAAAATGTCAAACCCCTTAACATTTAGATATACGTAGAGTGATAAAGGCATAGTTCCACAGGCATACAGAAATAACACAAATATACTGATAAGAAGAACTTGTTTATATACAGGAGTTCCCCACAGGGTTTGATAGAATACATATAATTTTGTCCAAAATATCAAAATAAACTAAACATAACCAACAGCTCTGATCTCTTGTCCCGCACACCTCAGTTGCCCGTATTTACTGTTTTTCCCTTAGACCCTCTAGATTCTGCTAGAATATTTTTAATTTTGAAAAAAGGTAAGATTCAAACTAATCTCAGTAGTAACATACAATCAATTATATAAAATGCAAAAAATTAAATATGTTATGCTCCATATTATGTAACAAATTACTAACAATACCACGATATGCATACATGAGTTAGGGGCTCAATCCCCCACTATCTGCAAACCTCGGTTGGGTTCTTACTCAACAACCAGCTAATAGTGCCTCCTCGCACTAATTGCCTTCTTTGGCACAACCATGTTCATTAATTAAATTATAGAAGATGACATACACAAACATATAAACTATTGGCATAGTGTATGAAAGATAGAGTCACTACCTTATCTCCCTTTTTGCAACACAATTCAGTTCCTTTAATCCGGCTCTTGCTCAACAGACTAGTCCTAAAAATCCAAGTTTACAAGAATTAGGTTAATACCCATTCATGTATCACTCTAAACTCTTCCAATTTATTTTTGTTGGTTATATTAGTCTAAAACTATAAAATTACCAAAATGCCCCATGGACCTGGCCTAAGGCCCTTTTTACCCGGTTCAATCGTACTTTTCCAGAGGTTTTGACTTAGGTTATTCCTACACAGTTTTGCATTTATAATCCATTTTTGACATCAGTTTTCACAAAATCACTGCCAAATGACAGTTTTGCCCTTGACAACCCAACTTAGGGTTTTAAGGGTATTTTCGTAATTTCACTTTCTTGGGCTTATCTCACAAAGTGATCAACATCAATTCTACATAAGATTCCCTTTTGAACACTATGGAAATTAGATTAATGAAATTCCAACCCTAACCCCTATTTCCAACTCTGGTAGAAACATGCTCAAGGAAAAAGGGAAATTGTGATTTTGAGATATAACTTTAAAGCTTGCTTCTTTACACTCATAACCACTTGTTTAACCCTTTAGACACTCATTAGACATGATTTGATGAAAACTGGTCAGCATAACCCCTTAGGGTTTCCACTTTCTAAATTAACAAAATTAACAACCAAATCACAAATCATGACAAAAACCACCACTACAACAACAATATGCTAAAGGAATTGAAGTTCTTGAGGTTACCTCTTAATCCTCAAACTTTCTCTCTCTAGACATCTCATTCTCTCTCCTCAACCTTGAGAGTTTGCTTGGCAACACATGATTTTCATGAAGAACAAGAGATTAGAGAAGCTACTACCTAAGTTAGAAGACCTAACACTTGAAATCACAAAACTTTACCTTGAATTTTTCCTCCTTGAGCTCCTCCTTCTCTTTAGTTTCTCAAGCTCTCTCTCTCTCTCTCTATTTTGTGTAGATAGGCATGCAAATGGGGAAGAGAAAGATAACCAAGAGCTTTTAAATTATTTCTCTATTTTTTTAATTAATTTTATTCATAATTTGGGTTTATGACTTAACTTGGTACTTTGGACTTATCTTCTTCTAAATATGTCATAAGCCTTCCATTAGATTTAAACTAATTTACTCCCCCTTGTTGGCCCATAAATGATGCTTAAAGGGTCCTTTGTTAGATCCCAAGTTTTGATGATAACAAAAGTCAAGTGTGTACAAATCATGTTTTTATAAGTTTAAGAAATGTTTACAAAGTTACCAAATGCATATAACAATGTTCTATGGTGTCTGCTGTCAAAATGAACTAGTGTGCTCGAGCATAAGTCTAGCACTCGAGCATGGATCCCTTCTGTGCTCGAGCAGATGCGAGTGATAGCCAGAAAGTGTTTACCCGAGAGGCATGCCATTATCATTTTCATTGATTCACTCGAGCACTGGAGACAGCACTCGAGCAGAGAAGTCTTTCTCACTCGAGCACATGCGAGTGAAGGTCTGTGAGTGCTTGGCCGAGAGCAAGTATTGGAATTCTCTCATAATGCACTCGAGCAGAGAGATCAATGCTCGAGCATGAGTGTTCTACACTCGAGCAAGGGACTGCGAGTGTTTGGCCGAGAGTCATAAAGTTCAGAGAAGTGCAAGTATGCTCGAGCATAACTTCACATGCTCGAGTGACACATTAGCACTTGCAAGTGAAAAATCTATCCCTCTCCAAATCTGATGCGAGTGCTTGTATAAATGGTATATTACTTAAGAATATTCTTCTCACTCGAGCAGGAGTCTATGTGCTCGAGTGAGGGCCCACATCACCTGCGAGTGATAAATCTATCCCTCTCAAATCCTGATGCGAGTGTTGGTATTGAGGGCATATTTCTTGAGAATATTCGTCTCACTCGAGCAGGAGTATGTGTGCTCGAGTGAGGGACCACATCACCTGCGAGTGCAAAATCTCACTCTTGCTAAAATGATATGCGAGTGTTGTCTCGAGAAGAAACTCCCAATAGAAAGTGCAAGGTCACTCGAGCAGAAGGAGTTGTACTCGAGTGAGACCCCACATCACTCGTGAGTGAGAATTCTGTCTCTCTGAAATCCTATGCAAGCATAACCTCAAAACTGAAGCACAAAGAGAAAAATAGAAGATCACTCGAGTGAGCCATTTCATGCTCGAGTGATGCTCTGCCAGATCACCAAAAAGACCAAGTTTCACAACGTTCAATCCGAATATGGTTTAATGTTATTTATTTATATCATCATTACTTATTATCATTATTTAACATCATTTTGAATGTATTATAAGTGTGATACAGGAAGATGAACATTTGAAATAAGCTAACACGAAGAAAGTCAAATAACGGCAGACAACATCATTACAAGCACGCACGTACCTAATGCATTCAGATTATTCAAACATGCGCGTGTCTTTCCACAGTTGCAAAGCCCCGATCCTCAAACAATGATTACTCAAACGGGCAAAAACTAAACAACTACATATACAGAGATTCAGAGATAGTCAAGAACAACGAAGCACAAGAATTCATAAGCATATACACGAGTCTCTGCTATTCATCATTTTCTCTGTATACACATTAATCTTCAGTGTTCATTTATTTGCTCTATAAGAGAGTCTTCACATAATTCAAATTATGTTTGATCTCAAGGTATTGGGACCTTGAGAGGGTAGTTTTCCTTACGAGAGAAGTAGTTGAGAGAATTCCTTGTTAAACCTTCCACTCGTAAGACTTATAAGATACAAGCAGAAGACTGTTCGTAAGACTTACAATTGTGTAAGCAGGAGAGAACGTTGCTGCTAATAAGTCTTGTATACATAAGCAAGTGAGAAAGGTCATAGGTTGTTTTTCTGCACGTAAGACTTGTCGTAAGGGGGAGAGAAATTTCTTAGTGTGAGAATATTTCTGCTCGTAGTCCTTTCAAGGACAACTGTTGTTTTGTGGCGTTCTGAGAGTCCATTGAATCTTGGAGGTATAGTAAAAAATCTCAGTAGGTATTGATCTCTGAGGACTGGACGTAGGCCTGGTTGTTAGGCCGAACCAGTATAACTCTCTGTGTTCTAATCTTCTCACTCTACTCTGTCTACCATATTTTTCATATCACCACATCAAGCGAAAAATTTATAACATCACCCAATTCACCCCCTCTTAGGTGAAGCTTGCCTCTTTCATCCTTCTCAAACCAATTTTGGTTCTTCCAATCAGCCCAACTACATGCATAAAGATATTATATTTTATTGGAAGAAATTCCCACATGCTCATATTTTATTAAACTCTTGTTTAATCCCTTAGCTTGGATTGATTACACTTGGCATATTTATGATTCAAACAATTACTTCCACTCCTATTTTCTTCTAATAGGTGAAATTCATAAAGAATAAGGGAAATAACAATTGCTCAAACATTTTCCACAATCTCTTTAATTCATTTATGTACAAGTCCAACATTTTCTTTTAAACCTTGATTTATTTGACCAAGAATGTTCCAAATATATATATACCCTTTATTTTTCTTAATTAATTGGAATTAACTTCAATTAATTGAAAAATAATTAATCTTATGCTTTGTTGGCAAATTTACGATTTTGCCATTATATTTTTGGGATTTAATTTGAAGCTTATTGCTTTTTCTTCATTCATGGCCAAAATTAACCTTAATATTGGGTCAAATAATGTACTTTACTATTCCTCCATTTTGGGCTTTGATATTGGGCCTTTTGGGTGCCTAAAATTTAATTTCATGACTTTTTCTAGCCTAATTCTCATGAAAATGGAAATTTTCTAGCTTCTTTAAATTCCAAGTTCATGAATATTCACCATTCTATTTTGTTGAATATTTCACCATTCATGAATATTCACCATTTAGGCAAGGTCCACGCAGATTTGATAGGACACAATATTAGCCTCAGAGATATGGATTTCTTATTACTGAACGTCATGATGTGTTGCTTATTGAGCCACATGAGCCGACCACCTATGTAACATCCCAAATTTTAGCCACCAAAATTCTGTTAGCCCTTTAAGGCAATAAAGGGAATAAAATGATGCATATTGGCACACTTAAAATGGTCAAATACTGCAATTGGTGGCCATATGAATTTTGGGCCACAATAAGACATAAAATTTAATTTTTGTCTTCATAACAGCCTATTATTGGAGCCTGAATTGGTTAATGGAAGAACACAATTGTTGGATAAATAGTGATTTTTGGCCCAACACAAAGATGTAAGGGTAAAATGATAATTTACCTATAAAGCAACAAGATAAATTATTTTGCTAAATTCATGAGGCCATTTTCGGCCAAATAAAGAAAATGGGAGGGGGGATAAATATCCCAATTTTGGAGTAATTGTGACCAAGTAAAATAAGTTGGAAAAGTCAAAAAGTAACTATGACATAATTAATTAATTGAAGAAGGGAATTATAAGAAAGCATGAAGGCATTTATTATTTCCCTTTTTGCTTGCAATTTTCATCCAAATAGAGAAAATAGAAAAGGAGGTGTATGGAGATATTTTTAAGAGCTTCTTATCTCTTTCTTTAGCTTCATTTTCATCCAAGCTAAGAGAAAGAGAGAGGGAGAAAGAGAGCTTTGAACAACAAGAGCCAAGAGAGAATCAAAAGGCAAAGTTCAAGGTAAGTAGGCTTGATTTCAAGTATTTATGCCTCTAAATTCATGGAAAAGCTTCTCTAACCTCTATTCCTTCATGAATCCCATATGTAGCAAGCAAAAATCCAAGGGAAAGAGGAAGCCTAGAGAGAGAAAGTAAAGAATCAAGAGGTAATCTCAAGAACTTTGGAACGATAAAATCCTAAGGGATTATGCTGCCAAAATTTCCACAAATCATGTTTAATAAGTATTTACAAAATTAAATACGTAATTAGGAATGAAAAGGAAGAAGTTTAAAAGGTTAAATCAAGAAAACCAAACTTTCCTTTTTCCTTGTGTATGTTTCGGCTAGTACTGAAACTGAAGGAAGGAGTTGGAATTTCATCAATTTGACAATTCCATTATGTTCTACAATAAAACTGTGTAGGAGTAGCCTCTGGCTATAAATTATGGATTAATGGAATTAAACACTAAAACTTGGAATGTAAATTGTGCTGCCAATGTAATTTCCAGTATGATAGTCAAAATGAATTGTATTTTTGGAAAAGAGAATGTAGTACAATGGTTATGAAACTTTTTAGTATGAAAGTAGACTTATTAAGCTTTAATTTGATAGGTCATTTGTGCCATTTGGATTAGTACATTATGAATTATGAATTTTTGAAGTTAGGTAATAAATCTAGAAAGAATCCTAGACCAGTATGGCTTTGGTCATGATTCTGGAATTTTGTGGCTGGAATTAGCTCTGAGTAATATTTTATCTTTAAAATAAACTCAAATAGATTTAAGTAGGAATTTCAACCACCACAATTAGAGTTTTGTAGAATTAGTTATGAATTTTTAAAGTTTGGTCAAAATGCTGGCAACTTTTATCTACCATGCGAATTTAAGAAAAAATGGCTAAATGTAATTTTTTAAAACTCTAATGGTTAAGTTTACTACTTGGGGCTAGTATAGCCATACTAGAGGTTCATTGGTCATGGTTCTAATAATGTCATTATTTATCAAGGGCCATGAGGTGACAAAGAAGAAGCAACTTCAATGGTTGGAAAAAGGTACAAGAGGAGGACTTAAGACAAGAGGTAGTAAACTTACTTAAATATTTGATGGGTTTGATGTATATTAATTTGCAGTATTTCTTTGCTTGATTTTGTGAAGCATGTATGAATGAGTAAAGCTCTACTTCTATTTATACTATGGCCATAGATATGTTGCATGAAACATTGAGCATGTAGAAATGTTGTTATGCGAACATGAGCCTTTGTAAGGCAAGCGTATCATGCACTAGCATTCATCTTGCATGCATTGTTAGTATTATTTGCTATTGAGATTATCTCGAATCTCACCCTCCCTAACCAACCATTCCTCAGGTGAAAACAAGAGGTGTTGTGAGAACAGAGAAGAGAATTTCATGAGAGGAATGCAGTGGTGGAACAAAGATAGGAAGATGTTTGCATTTCATTGTAATGGGTTTAGACACCCTAGTAGCTCTGTGTGGCTATATTATTTGTAATTATAATATACAATCCCTATAGGGAATTCCTATAATTAAGAATTTTATTATCAGTATATTTATGCTATTCCTGTGTGCCCACTTAAGAGTACTCAAGAACTCTGAAAAATGTGGAAATAACATAAGGGTTTTGGTATTAAAGACCAAGTGGTTCTAGAAGAACAAGCAGTTTTGGCAACAAGATAGTATACTGATATGGTCTTGATTATACAGTGACAAGACATATAAACAAAAAGGGTGTATTCTTGTGAACCATTCTCGAAGAAATAGTGAATACCCCGGAGGCAGCCAGTATCATAATACTAGTATGAGGGTGGTATAAGAATGTCAGGAACACCAAGGCAGCAGGTCCAAGGAAGGCTAGAGTGCGGACCTCATCCTAGAATAGAATCACTAGTAGGCTTATTAGTGGGGGATACTAATCAGCCACAGACAAATAAGACAAAGTCAGATCCGGTTGTAGATCAGGAGCTATGGGAGGACGTCTGGAGTATATATCTATAGGCTTCCAAAAATCATGACACCTAGAATATCCTGACATTTATTATTAGAGGCTTGAGAATAAGCCTAAACAAGTGGACTGCTATGTAATACCCCGAATTTTGAGACTCGAGGCTAGAGAATAAGCCTGAGATTAGTGGATTGCTAAGCCCCGGTTTAGCAAGATCCCAAATTGTGATTAGGAGTTAATGACTATAAAACTGGACGTGGTTAGTGATTAATGAACCTTTTTAGAGAATAAAAAGTGGATTGTAGTCGCTTGTGTTATGAGCAACGCCAAAACCCTATATTTGAGTTCAATTGTGGATTAACATTCAAATTGACTTAGAATAGAGGGAATAATTGAATGGGGTATTTTGATGGAAATGGTGTCATGTTGTGGTATTTAATCATTGGAATTCTTTTAAATTGGATTGGACACATTGGTTGCAAAATTGGAAATGCTGTCCAGTGTGAATTCTGTCTGGGCAGTCTTATCGTGTGGATGTTTTGACTAGGCAAATGATGTCAGAAAATTATGAAACGTTCCAGTCTTATAGTTCACATCTCAAGCTTCAAAATGGACATATAATTTGTGCCATTTCATTTTGTGAACTGGGAGATATGACTGTCCAAAGTTTGAGGTCAAAAATGGACTCTGTTTTGGGGCAGTGATGAAATTTGTGTAATTCTGGAATTGTGTGGTGATTTTTAGTAATGGCCAATATTTTTCCTATAAAGAGGACTTAAATACCTTTCATTTGGATTTGGGATCACCTCATTTATATTTTTCTAGAATTAGTTATGATTTTTCAAAGTTTGGGCAGAAAATCTGCCAGAAAATCCGAAAATGGGAATTATGACATCATCTCATTAAAAGATGACATCAGCATGGAATTAAATATATTCTCATCTTCTTCAGCTATCATTTTCTGTCGTGATGAACCAGCTGAAACTTGTGAGAGAAAGTTGAGAGCTCTTAGAGAGAGAAAGAGGAGGAATCTCACAAGGTAAGCCGATTTCTCCGACGATCTAGCTCCTAACGCGTATAACCTTGCTTCTAAGCTTCTCTTTCATGTTCTTTAAGGTGTTGGAAGCTCAATTTCCATTGTTTAAAAGGGGCTAGGGTTCAGCCATATTGAGTAAAAGCCAGAGGGAGCTTGAGGTAACTTCCGAAACTTCAATGTTTGATTGTTCTGGCTGCTGTGGTTGATTTAATCGGTGAAATTTCACCGGATTGTCTTTGTTTGTAAATTTGGAAAATGGGTTGGCCTAGGTGTTATGCTGCCCAAATTGATACTAAATGGTAGTTCTAACCCAATGTAATGGTTAATAAAGTGGTTAGGAGTAGAAAGAAACGCGTTTACGGAGCCGAAACCGAAAAACCCCAATTTTTCCCAGAATACTTGAGAATTTCGGCCAGCTCTAGAAATGGGTCTTAGAGTTGGATTTTCAATGATTTGATGGTTCCATTGAGTTCAGGAGCGAAAATTAGGTGGGGTTACAGTTGGCCACTTTTTCGGAAAAGGCCGAAAAAGCATAATTACAAAAACGCCCCTGAAACCCTTAAAGTGGGGCTGCCAAGGGTAATTTTGTAATTGACATTGAATTTGATAATTCCGAGTCCGAAAATGGATTCCTTGGGCGAAAATATGTTAGAATAGCCCATGTCAAAATTTCAGGAAAAGTACAGCTAGATCGGGTACGGCGGGGCCGGGCCGGGTCCCCGGGGGTATTTTAGTAATTTTTCCATATAGCTTCATATAACCCCCAGAAACACTATGGAAGTGTCTAAATAGTATATTTGACATTGTAGGATCGAATGTGAAGCCCCGAGTTGCTGGCACGCAAATCGAGGAGAAAAGACTGGAGGTAGGGAACTTATCTCTCCTGCATGCTCTGATAACTGTATTAATGTGTTGATGCATGTTATTGCTTTGCTTGATTATGTGGAACATGTATGAATGATTTGAAGCTATGTTTCAATATATGCTATGGCCATATGTGTATCGTTCGAAGCATTGAGCTTATAGATTTGTCATTGTATGTGTGCATGAGTTATGTGATGCAAGCATGTCATGCATTAAACACTTATCTTGCCTACATATTGATAATGTTTCCCTACTGAGATTCTCTCGAATCTCACCCTCCCTTACCAACAATTTAGACAGGGCAAGTGGCTCGTGGAGGGAGCGGCAGGACTCATTCCAGATGAGATTGTGTAATCCCCATTTGAAGAATTGAAATGGGCAATTGTGCCCTGTATATCTTTAGCGAAGGTATGTACCCAAGATTGCCGGGATGATTATGTTGTACACTCTGATATTTATATGAATATGATTTATCTTCGCGTAGTAATTGTATTCGAAATGTGAATATGAGACCAAGTTTATAAATGATTTTGAAAGGTATTTTTGAAAACCCCATCATGTGATGGGTTAGTAAATGTTATTTGATTATTATTGGTCTCTATTTCATTTTAATCGTGTATTTCAGATATAATTACTGAGGGGGTTACATGCTAAATTCTAGTTTAACAAGAATCCCAAGAATATAAACTTTGCTGCTAGTGTTTTTTTCCTGTGCGGCAGTCTGGTTATGTGATAGTTTTGGATAATCTATTGATGTCTAATGAATGTGAAATTTTTCAGAATAAAAGTTGACTTATCAAGCTTTAATTTGGTAGGTATATAGGTCATTTGGAGCTGTACACAAAGAGTTATGTATTTTTGAAGTTAGCCCAGTGAAACTGGCAAGCTTCTGTGACAATGTCCAAAGATTGAAATTCTGGGAATTCTGAGCTTCTAGTTGGCTAAAGGCTATATTTTTTCCTAAAAATAGACTTAATAAGAGTCACTTATCCTTTAGAACCATACCAATAAGAGTCTGTACAATTATATATGAACCTTCAAATTTTGATGCAAATTCTATAAGCTTCTATCAATGTGCGAAAATCACAAACATGTATGGGCATAATAGTCATTTGGCTAAATAAAATCTAAACCCCATATTTTTACCTTTTACTCATAATGTTGGCACATCCAAATAAGGGAGCATTAAGGGAATGCATACTTGGTGATAAATAAGCCAAAAGATGAAGCATTTGTGACCAAGAAAAAGTATGGTTGAAAAGTGAAAAAGTAAGGCAAGTGTTAAATGGCCATTAAATCAAGAGATGGATGAAGATAATTCAAAAGCTCCTTTATCTCCTTCCCAGGCCATACTTTGTATGATTGAAGAGGAAAGAAAGAGAAACATATTACAGGCCAAGTAAAAGTTGAAAACTTAACCAACAATCTCATGCTAAAAGTAAAGTTACAAGGAGGCAAGATATGATAATACAAGAAGCCTTTTTTCTCTTTCTCTTGTACCATTTTTGGTCAACAATTGTTGACTAAATAAGAGATGACGACTTGCATTAAAAAGAGGCACACATTCGTATATCATAAAGAAGGAAAGAGAAAAGATGATCATATAAAGTAAATGGCACATGTTAATTCCAAATAAAATATTATATCTTAATAAGGTAAAATTAGGATATTTTAAAGAGTTTTGATCCCTTTTCAAGACTCCATATTTGTCCAACACTAAGAGAGCACGAGAAAGAGAGAGAGAGAGAGATAGAGAGAGAGAGAGAGAGAGAGTGTGTGTGTGTGTGTGTGTGTGTGTGTGTGTGTGTCTTCAAGAAGCAAGAACAAGTGAGAGACAAGAAGTTCAAGAAGCCAAATCAAGGTTAGTTAGTAGTAAAATTGATGTGTTCTTGCCTCTAAATGTTTGGAAACTCTCTCCTAATATCTTATCCATCTTGAAATATATGTGCAGCAAGCAAACTGAAGAGGGAAAGGAGAGAGAAAGAACACTGTTTAGAGAGAGAAAAAGGAGTAACAAGAGGTAAGCCATAAAACCTTATTATCTAGTTAGGTTCAAGGTTATAGTTGTTGTGGTTGATTATTGGCTTTATTTTAGCTTGGTTTTTGATTTGGGAATGCCAAAGCCTAAGGGAAGGTGCTGCACAAATCTTGATTAGTCATGTTTAAAAGATGTTCAAGTGGTTGATCATATGATTAGAAGTGTAAGGAAGATGTTTAATTGCATGGAAAGTGAAAATCACATTTTCCCTAAATTTTATAAATTTCATCCAGGCACTGTTCATAGAGGGTTTGGACTAGAATTTGGTTGATTTCATGTTCCCATTGTGTTTATAAGGGAAAATTGTGTAGGAAACATGTGTTCATGATTTTTGGATGCTTATGTTTAAATCTGGAAATTATTGAAGTTAAGGGGATACTGTTTGATTATTTTCACTAGAGGCAGCTATGTAGTAGAATGAATTTCATTAGTCAAACCTAGTCCAAGTATTATGAAATTTGGAAGGATTCAAGTAGAGATGTAGAGCTTTAATATAGGCAGACAATAATTTTTGGACTAGTAGATTAAAAGATATGATTTTTCAAAGTTGGGCCCTGTTTCTGGAATGGAATATGGAATAAGGGAGGTTTGACATAATTCTGGAAAAATGTAGTGGTAATGATTAAATTTGGGATTTTTCCATACAATTACACTTAAAGAAATTTTTGTGGAATTTGGAATCAGTTAATTTGCAGTTTCTTAGAATTGATTATGAATTTTCAAAGTTGACTATAAAGCTGGTAGTTTCTAGAAAGCTGTGAAAATGCACTGTGCAGAAACTATTGTAACTATGTTAGATAACCAGAAAAATGTGATTAAAGGGAAATAGTAACAAGTAATAACTTGTTACTTGTTAACTCTAATTTATAGGAATTGTCAATTGCCTAAGCCAGATTAAAGAATGTGGACCAACAGACAGGCAGGGGAAGGGCGATCCAGGTAGTGAACTTATCTCTCCTGCATGTATTTGATATTTATGCATTTGTATTGATGCATGTGGTTACTTTGCTTGATAATGTGAAACATATATGAATGATTAAAGCTCTATCTCTATTTATGCTATGGCCATGAGTATGTTGTATGAAATATCGAGCACGCAGATATGTCATTGTGTTAGCATGAGTTTATGTAAAGCAAGCATGTCATGCATTAAGCACTTATCTTGCATGCATATTGTATTGTTTGCTACTGAGAATACCCCTAATCACACCCTTCCTAACCAACCATTTAGATAGGTGGTCACATAAGGTGTGTGGAGAATAAAGAAAGGAATTGTATGTGAAGAATGCAGCTGATATAACCTAATCAAGACATTTATTGCTTTTCTTATTGTATGAACTCTTACTTGTTATGGTTTATTCTTCATACTTGTTTAGGTATGGTGAACAACATGACTTTAGTTTTTACAAAGGGTTGTAATATTTAAATACGGCCTACATGCCGCACCTTCCTCTAAATACTCTCAATGTATATTCTCTTCTCATTTCACTCCCCACATATGTTTAAATGAGGTTTCTCTCTATAAATTCATTTTCTTATTTAGAGAAGTCCTCTCATTCGCTTAGGAGGAATTTAGGTTAGGTAAGTCATGTTGTGTCACATTTAATTATGCTTTTGATTAGATCATTGCATGTATACTTTTGTGTTTATATGTATGAATACGACCACGATTACATTCATATAAATAAAACTAATTGATTAAGCCCTCTAAATCAAATCTTAAGTCATAATGTCATCAATTAATGAATACTTATCAAAACCTAGATCGTTTAATTGTAGGAACCACCAAAGTGGATGCATTTGAGTTATCTTGCTGAGACAAGCGTGAGTAATGGTGAAACTCAAAATATTCATTATTGTTTTGTCTTAATTGAGATTAACAAAACAATTTTGGATCTTAAGGCATTAGATGGGGTTAAATATGCCGGATCATATGATGATTAATTCCCATAAAGATCTAAGAGTTACATGTGATGTAATTGGTAAATAGGTTACCTACCTAACTAACTTGATTTAAGTGTCGTGCCAAAATGGACTTAAGTTTAAGCAAAATATGGATCTTAGCCCACTAATTATTACATCGAAGGTTGTTAATTTATTAGGAGATTAATAACCAACTTTGCATATTTTATTGTAGAATCATGTTGATTTGTAATACTGCTACATTATCATTAAGATTGGACCTTAAGGAGGAGAAACTCAATAGGACAAACTTTCTTGACTTGTTCAAGAACTTGAGAATTGTTCTCAAGGAGGAAAGAAAGGCTTATGTCCTATATCAACCTATTCCTGAAGAGCCTGTAGCCAATACTCCAAGAGCTCAGAGAGATGCTTACACGAAGAATGAGGATGACTCTATGGATGTAGGTTTCCTGATGCTTGCCATCATGGTTCCAGAGCTCCAAAGAGATCTGGAACTTATGGAGGCTTATGAGATGATTGTGCATCTCAAGGAAATGTTTCAGCAACAGGCAAGGCAAGAAAGGTTTGAGACCATAAAGGCCTTACATTCTTGCAAGATGGTTGAAGGTGCATCAGTTAGTGCTTCTGTGTTAAAGATGAAAGGCTATATTGATCACCTTGAGAGGCTTAGATTTCCTATAAGCCAAGAGATAGCTACAAATTTGATTTTGAACTCACTCCCGGAAAGTTATGACCAGTTTGTCATGAACTACAACATGAATAACAAGGAGAAATCAATTTCTAAACTGCATGGGATGCTCAAAACTACTAAGCAGAGCAATAAGAAAAAGTCCAGTATTGTTTTGGTGGTTCAGAAAAGAAAGGTTATGAAAAACAAAGGGAAGGGCAAATGGAAGGGTAATGGCTCAGGTGATAAGACCAAAGAGTCAACCAAGCTTGCACCTAAGAAGGAAAAGCCTCTAAAGGAAGGAGGTTACTACTTCTGCATTAAACCTGGTCATTGGAAGATGAATTGCAAACTCTACCTCGAAGATCTAAAAAAGAACAAGAAGGATAATGGGTCCATCACTTCAGGTATTTATGTTATAGACATTCATTTTTCTACTTCCTCTACATGGGTATTAGATACTGCATGTGGTTCTCACATTTATACAAATGTGCAGGGTCTAAAGGATAGTAGAAAGTTGAAAAAGAGCAAGGTGGACCTATAAGTGGGAAATAGGGCAAGAGTTACTGCTTTAGCTGTAAGCACTTATAAATTAGTTCTGCCTAGTGGGCTTTTGTTAGTTTTGAACAATTGCTATTATGTTCCTGTTTTGAGTAGTAACATTGTTTCTCTTTCTTATTTACATAAGGAAAGTTATACTTCTATAACTGGGAATAGTAAATATTCTATTTATTGTAATAACATTTTCTATGCTAATGGTAATTTGCATGTTGGTCATTATATATTAAATCTAGAACATCCTAATAGTAGAAATATCTATAGCGTAACTACCAAAAGGATCAAGTCAAACAATTTGAATCCAACCTACCTATGGCATTATCACATAAGCCATATAAATGAGAAACACATTTTTAAACTCCATCAAGATTGATTTCTAAACACATTTTATTTTGAATTATATGATACATGTGAATCTTGCTTATTAGGAAAGATGACAAAGGCACCTTTTACTAGGTATAGTGAGAAGGCCACTAATTTATTGGGCCTCATACATACAGATGTATGTGGACTATTGAATACAATTGTCAAAGGAGGTTATACGTGCTTCATTATATTTATAGATGATTTTAGTAGATATGGCTATATCTATTTATGAAATAGAAATTTGAATCTTTTGAAATGTTCAAAATATTCCAAAAAGAAGTACAAAACCAACTTGATAAAACAATTAAAGCACTTCAATCTAATCGAGGTGGTGAATATTTGAGCTAAGAGTTCATTGGCTATCTTAGGTGTTGTGGGATAATCTCATAATTGACTCCTCCAGGAACACCACAATAGAATGACGTTTCTGAACGGAGGAATTGAACACTATTAGATATAGTTCGATCTACAATGAGTCAAACAGATCTTCCACCATCCTTTTAGGGACATGCCCTAGAGACAGTTGTGTTCACACTAAATTGTATTCCATCTAAGGCAATCGAAAAGACACCATATGAGAATGGAATGGGAAGAAACCAAGTTTATCTTTTCTCAAGATCTGGGGATGTAAGGTATATGTTTAGCAATATGTGTAACCCCCCAACCGTAATTATATCCGGTTTATAAAATTCCAGTGATATAGAGACCAATAAGACAAAATCAACATTTATAATCCCTCACCTTCAAGATGGGGGGTTCGAAAAATAGTTCAAAAACATAATTCATCTAGTCCTACATTCACTTTCAGATACAATTACCTATGAAGTTAAATCACATTGATAAATATCAGAGTGCATAGCTAAAATCCCGGCATGCCTCAGGTTATATGTATATATAAAATGAGTTTAAAGTTTCCCAAAATGGGGATTACATAACCAAAAATCATATTTACATCACATATACGTACAGTAATCCCAAACCAAAACAAATAACCAACAATCCAAAATTAAAATGTCCCTAAGAGATCCTAACCACTCTAGGTTGTCTGCTTCCCTTTTGAGCCACTTGCCCTGTCTGAAATGTTAGTCATTGGAAAGAATGAGATTCTAAAGAATCCCAGTAGTAACAAATCAGTCATACAGTATATAAACACATAGCATGTAAGTTTATCATGTTCAGCATCAACACAATGATTCATGGCTCATGCCATAAACGACAGCATTCACAGTTGTAATCACAATGCACTATGCCTGCTTTCGCGGTAAACACTATGCCAGCTTTTGCTGTAATCACTGTAGGATCGGTAAGCACAGCGGAAGAATTTAAAAAATTTTCACCGATCCTAATCGAGGATCTATCAACGGCGTTTAAACCAAGTTGGAAGGATTCATACCTTTTTTATGATTCAGAGTTTTCACGATCTCTAGGAGCCAACACGTCAGGTCCGCTCCCTCTACCGGTATCCACACGAATGCTCTCCAACCGAGACTGCGTGCTAGCGCCTCTAATGTCTCTAAGGGTTTAACTTGCGGCTCTCAATTCTAATGTACTCTGAGTCTATCAGCTCTATCAAGTTTATAACCCATGAGGGTTATTTTCAAATTTCAAAATTAATCATCATTAATTTTGAAATTAATTAACAATTAATTATCTTGATGAGCTAATTAAATAAATTCAGTTTAAATTAAATCTGTCTAACAATTTTAATTTAACCTATTTATTTAATCTAAATAAAGAGCCATTAGATTTAATTTATCTTCATAAATTAAATCTAAGATACTATATCTCTATCATGTTAGTTATTAAATTTAATATATCTTAATAAATTAAATTTAAAACCAACACAATATAATAATATCATATAATATATATACATACATATATATATATATATATATAATATATTTCGAAAATATATATATCTATATAATATTATTAAATATAATAATATAATATAATATATATATATATAAGATATATTTCGAAAATATATATATATCTATATAATATTATTAATGAATTTTATATTATATATATATATAAATAAATATAAAATTCATCCACCCTAAATCAAACATTATCTCGTGTTTGGCCATTCTTGTGTGCGACCCTGTAGGCCCATATGAAGTTGGCAGTGGGCCAATAACTACACTAACCCAAAAGTCGCAAGCGGCCTCTAGCAAGACATTACGACTACCCAATTCATATGAGAATCGTTATTATGATGCAACCTGTCATACAACCATGTCACGTCCCTTTTGTCACACGATATATCGATCAAGGATAAGGCATGGAAAATGTCATCCTCTTGTTCCTGACCATTACTTTCTCGATTCCTGAGAAAAGCTTATGACTTGATTCATGTAGCTTTCTCATAGTGGGTCGGTCCAGCACCTTGTACTCTTACAAGTGCCTAAGACTTTGATTTGTATCTTCATATCTTATCAAAGTCATACTGGTCTTGTTTCATCTCTGCTCCCGCATATATGACCGACCAGGGACATTTTAAGACAATCTTTATGAATTATCCAAGGATACAATTATCACAGTTAACATGCAAATAATATGATAACAGAATGGAGAAATTTCATTAAAATAATAATGTTTAAAGTACAATGATTAGCCCTTAGGGCACAATTTCCAACAATCACTATGCCAGCTTTCACTATAATCACTATGCCAATTTTCGCTATAATCATTATACAGCAGCATCACAAGGTACAAAGTATCATAAAGCTCCATAAAGCGTCACAAGGCATCACAAAGCAGCAGTAGCAACACAATGTATGACAACCATGCATACAATGATTCCCACACAGTATAAGAGAAAGAGTCACTATCTTGTTCTTTCCTGACGTTCCTTAGCACAGTGGGTTCACGAGTATAGCAGATATCAAATCCTATAACCAAATTAGGGACAACCAATCAATTTCTTTTCCAAATACCTATTTCCAAAATACTCTAAGTTGGTTATCATTCAAACTTTTTGGGTAGCTATTAGAGGCCTAAACATATGCCAAAAGTGTTGGGAGAAACTACCCTGAAGACCCCTTTTTCGAAAGTAAAACACTGATTTTTGGTTGACTCACTCGAGTGAAGATGACCTCACTCAAGTGATAAGAGACTTGCACTCAAGTGAGAGTGGCTCTCACTCATGAGTGTTTGACAGTGAGCAACAACAATGGCTAGAAAGTGCTCAATACACTCGAGCATGAGGTTTTGCACTCAAGTGATGACTCTAAAGTCACTCGAGTCCCCAAAAGTGCAACACAGAAAGTGCTTGCCCGAGAGCACAGAAACTTTAGAGGAAGAAGCTTACTCGAACTCAGCCCTTAGCACTCGGGTGAGAAGACAACACTTGCGAGTGTCAGAACACACTCTTGACAAATGGCCTGCGAGTGCATACCCGAGATGCAGCCCTAAACATGAGCTCACACCTTCACTCAAGTGAACCCATGCTCACTCGAGTGATCACCAATATCACTCACAGGCTCAGAAGTGCACTCTCACTTGGCATGGAAGTGCAACGAGAATTGAAAGAACTTGGGCGAAGATAGGCACAACACTCGAGTGAGACTCATCCTCACTCGAGTGAGGCTTATCAGATTGCCAAATCGCAACAACTGACAGAAATTCCCAAATTTGCCAAAACTGATCCCAATAGTTCCCAAACTCACCATAAAGCTCATTCCCACTTAAAATTTCATAAGAAACCCATTGGTAACCTCCAAAACACTCAAAACTCATCCTAACAACAATTCATTTCTTGGGTCTCTATAACACACACAATACCCAATTTCCTTTAACTCACTTCCAAAATTCAAAATCATATCCAACACTCAAATAACTTCACAATAAACCAATTCCAACATCATTCACTATGTAATCCATATATTCAAAATTGGCATAAAACTAGGGCAAATTCTAGAATTTATCAACCTTAACCAAAAATCACAATAAATATACTAAAAAGCATCAAATATTTACCTCTTTAACTTTGCTCAAATCAAACTTTGATTCTCCAACTTTCAAATTTGTTCCAACACCCAAATCACCAACTTTCAAAATTCTGAAACCACCAAGATGAAGCTCTTTATACTATGAACAAGTTTAATAAAGAGTGTTTGAGCATAGGAGAACCATTACTTACCAAAAATAAAGCTTTTCTCTTTCTCTTTCCACCTTGGTCTCCTGAAATGGAGGATAGAGAGATATGGTGAGAGATGATGAAGATGATGATGATGAATACAGAATTTTCCCCTTGGCCCATGCTCCAGCCAAATAGGAGAGAGAAGAGAGAGAAAAAGTGAGTGGTTGACAATGGGCATGATCCTTTGGTCCACAAAATGCCACTTGGCATAATCTTGCTCACTCTCTCCATGAGCTCACATAATCTCAAAGCACATGATTCCGACCTAATGACAATAAATCTCAACCATTGATCTTTAATCACTAATGAGTTTCCTCTTTAGTAACTGACCACTTGGTCTGTAAATTTCCAATTTTTACCATTTTGCCCCTGGTTTTCACTATGATGAATAAATGATCACCAAGAACATTTATATCAAATCCATATCACATTTATCCAAAAGTGTTTAATTACACTAATTACAAGCAATTTTGAAGTCATTAGCCCTTAATCTCAAATTGGGTCATTACAACATGCCTCAGATAAATTAGCGCCCAGATCCTCAAAGTGCCTTTTCGTGGGGTATCCTAAGGAAACAAGGGATACTATGTCTACAATCCCACTGGTAACAAAGTGTTTGTTATTCAAAATGGTATATTTCTAGAAAGAGAGTTTATCTCTAAAAGAACTATTAGGAGCAAGGTACATCTCGAAGATGTTTGAGAATCACAAGATAGCATAGAACCACAGATGGAAATTAAAAAACACTCACAACAAGTTGTTGAGCCTCCTCGAGTAACACAAGGTCCATAAAGATCTGATAGGACACGAATCAGCCTTAGAGATATGGATTTCTGATTATTGAAAGCTATGATGTATTACTCATTGAGCAAAATGAGCCAACCACCTATCAAGAAGCCATAATGGGACCAAACTCTAAGAAATGGCTAAATGCCATGAAGTTTGAAATGCAATCGATGTACGACAATCAGGTATGGACCATAGTTGATCCACTTGAAGGTGTAAAAACCATTGGGTGCAAAGGGTTTTCAAGGAAAAAACTAACATGGATGGCAATGTAAATGTCTTCAAGGAACAATTGATTGCAAAAGGGTTTACTCAAACTTATGGTGTCAACTATGATGAAACCTTTTCCCTATTTGTAATAGCCAAATCAATTAGAATCCTTCTTGCCATTGCAGCATATTATGACTATGAAATATGTTAGATAGATGTCAAAAAGATTATCTTAAATGTCCCTGGTCGGTCCGCACAGATAAAGTGAGACTAGTATGACTTTAATGAGGTATGGCAATATGAATCAAAGCCTTAGGCACTTATAAGAGTATAAGGTGCTGGACTAACCTACTATGAGAAAGCTACATGGATCGAGTCATAAGCATTTCTCATGTATAACCACGTCACAATGTCCTTAGACCTGAGGTTATCATGGACTCCTACATGAGAGTTGCTAAGCTTTGAACTAGTCAAAAGTCACTTTTGACTGGGTGATGATAAAGGCTACGATCGGGCTTGGTGGTTTTTCATGCAGAGGAATATGAATGAGCAAGATGAAATTTGTCCCTCACATTAGTAGAGAGATATTACTGGGCCCCTCGATGAGTGAGTCTGAGAAATGTATAGCCATACTATGATGGAAAGGAGCTTTCATTTCTATTGTCAGACTACTCATGAATGTAATGGTTAGGAACAGAAGGATGACATTATCCATGCCTCATCCTTGACCGAAATATCATGTGACAAAATAGACATGACATAGTTGTATGACAGGTTGCGTCATATTAACGATCCTTATATGAATTGGTTAGTCGTAATATCTTGCTAGAAGCCGCTTGGGACTTGTAGGTTAGTGCAGTTATTGGCCCATTGCCAACTTTATATAGGCCTATAGGGTCACACACAAGAATGGCCCAATATGAGATAATGTTAATATAGGGTGGACGGATTTTATATTTATATATATAATATAAAATTCATGAAAATAAAATTAAAAATATTATATATATATATATATATATATGTATTTTTGAAATACATATATACATATATGATAATATTATTATATTAGTTTAAATTTAGTTTTATTAAGATGAATTAAATTTAATAGCTAACATGATAGAGATATAGTATCTCAAATTTAATTTATGAAGATAAATTAAATCTGTTGGCTCTTTATTCTGATTAAATAAATAGGTTAAATTAAAACTATTGGATAGATTTAATAAAACTAAATTTATTTTTAATTAGCTCATCAAGATAATTAAGGGTTAATTAATTTCAAAATTAATCAAGATTAATTAGCTCATCAATTTTATAGCCCTCATGGGTTATAAAATTGATGGGGCAAAAAAACTCATGGATAGATGAGAATTTAGAGCTGCAAGCAAAACCCTAAGACACATTGGAGGCACTAGTAGGCAGTCTATGTTGGAGACACATTTGTGTGGATACCGGTAGAGGGAGTGAATCTGAGATGTTGTCTCCTAGAGATCGAAAACCCTAAATTCGAAAAGGTACGATTCTTTTCTAACTTGGTTTAAACGCCATTGATAGATATACAATTGGGATTGATAAAATTTTAAATTCTTCCACTTGCCAGCAGATCCTTACACTTTATTGATCCGCACATTTACCATCAATTGCTGGTAAGTACACCTTTGCCCATTAAGTCACTACCTGTTGTTGAAAACTTTATATATTTATGGAAAGGGTGAGATTTCATAGAATCTTAGTAGTAACATACAATCAGTCATATAAAATGCGACATATAAATACACTATACACCATGTAAGGAACATAACAATAACACAAATAGCACAGCATGTGCACAAGAGTCTGGCCTACTTCCCCACTATCAGTAAACCTCTATAAATGTGCCTACTCTCACAATGCCCTACTCGGTAACACAATGTTCATATTACAGAAGATGATATACACAAAGCATATAAACAATCACATAGTGCATTAAAGAAAGAGTTACTACCTAGAATTTCCCTTTCCTGCTATTTTGTCCATTCAATACCTTTGATCTAGCTTGGACTATTTCCAATTCCTATAAAATTAAAGTTACAAGTAACTAGTTATTACTTGAACTATTATTGCCTTTAATCATAGTTTATTGGTTATCTATCATAGTTTCAACAATTTCTGCACAGAGCAGTTTCACAGTTTTCTAGGAAACTGACAGATTTTCAGTCGACTTTGGAAAATCACAATTAATTCTAGAAAATTCCAAATTGACTGGTTCGAAAGCCTATATGAAGCTATTTAAGTGTTATTTTAAGGAAAACTACTTAAGTCTGACTATTGTCATCACACGTTTCCCAGAAATTCACCAAACTCTCCTATTCCCAAATTGCATTTCAGAAACAGGGCTCAACATTAAAAATCCATATCTTTTAATCTACTAGTCCAAAAATTATGATCCACCTATCAAACAAATACATCTCTAGTTTAATCATGCTAAATTTCTTAATATTTGGACTAGGCTTGACTAACGAAATTTATTTTACAATCAGGTTGCCTCTAGTACGACAAATCAAACAGCACCTCCCCTTAGCGTCATAAATTTCTAGATTTGCATACAATTTTCCAAAAATCATGAACACATGTATTCCTACACAATTTTCCCCTCTAAACATAATGGGAATATCAAATCAACCAAATTTCAGTCCAAACCCTCTATGAACAGTGCCAAAAGAAATTTATAAAATTTAGGGAAAAAGTGATTTTCACTTGCCACTTGACCTCAAATAAGTAATTGATTATAGAAATTCCCCACAGGTATTGTGCATAATAATTACAAATAATGTAGCCGAATAGGGCTACTAGGGTGTCTAAATTGGTTACAATAAAACACAGATATCTTCCCATCTTTATTCCACTATAGCATTTCTCTGTGTGCAGTCTTCTTCTCTATTCTCAGCACGCCTCCGTGATCACCTATCTAAATGGTTGGTTGGGGGAGGGTGAGATTTGAGAGAATCTCAGTAGCAAATAATACTAACAATGCATGCAAGATGAATGCTAGTGCATGACATGCTTACCTTACATAGGCTCATATTCTCATAATGACATTTCTACATGCTTAATGTTTCATGGAACATATTATGGCCATAGTATAAACAAAAATAGAGCTTCATTTATTCATACATGCTTCACATAATCAAGCAAAGCAATAATGCAAATCAATACATATCAAACACATTAAATACATGCAAGTTAAGTAAGTTCACTACCTCTTATCTTTGAGTCCTTCTCTTGTACTTTTTCTCCAACCATTGAAGATGCTTCTTCTTGACTTCTCATGACCCTAGATAAATAATCATATCATTAGAACCATGATAAATGAGTGTCTAATGGGCTATATGGGCCTTTAGGACATATCTCTTCTATTTGGGCCCATATTGGCCCAAATTACTCTAATTTCCATAATTTCGTAGGTTTGACCCAATCTACCAGTTTTGCTAAGAAATTTGAAAATTTCTATAAAAAGCTCTTTAAGTCCTCTTTCAATGAAAAATATCATAGAGCATTAATTACAGTCACACATTTCCCAGATATTCGTCAAACTTCTATTGTTCCATATTGCAATCTAGAAATAGGGTTCAATTTCAAAAATCCTTATCTTTTAATCTACTAGTTCAAAAATTAAGATCCACCTATCAAATTGAAGTTCTATATCTCTACTTTAATCCTGCCAAATTTCATAATATTTGGACTAGGTATGATCCACGTAATCCATTACACAACAATACTGCCTCAAGTGAAACAAATCAAACAGCATAACCCCTTAACTTCAATAATTTCTAGATTTAAACATAAGCATCCAAAAATCATGAACACATATATTCCTATACAATTTTCCCTTCTAGAGCCAATAGAATCATCAAATTAATTGTAAGGGAATATGTAACCCCCTCACCGTAATTACATCCGGATTACGAAATTTAAATGAAATAGAGACCAATAAGATGGTTTAACAATTTATAATCCCTCATCCAAGAGATGGGGCGTTGGAAAAATCATTTCAAAACTTATATATTCCTGGTCTCACATTCATGTACGGATATAACTACTTGAGAAATCAGAGTACATAATAAATATCAAAGTGCGGAAACTAAAATCCCGGCAACCCCGGGTTACTTACATAAATAATATGGGTTTTATATTTCCCAACAACGGGGATTACACGATCAAAATAATCATTTACATCAATTTACACTTTGGCAATCCCAAATCCAAAGTAAGGATAACCAACTATCCCAAAAATCCCTAATGTCCCTAAGAGACCCTAACCACTACGGGTTGGTCGCTTCTCCTTCGAGCCACTTGCCCTGCCTGAAAAGGTTAGTCATATGGAGGAATGAGATTCTTGAGAATCCCAGAGCAACAACTCACTCATACAATATATAAACACAAAGCATGTAATGTATCATGTTCACCAACATCATCAGCAACACAATGATCCATAGCTCGCGCCACAGACGACAGCACTCACGGCTGTATCACAATGCACTATGCCCGCTTACGCGGTAATCACAATGACAGCTTTCGCTGCAAACACTATGCCCGCTCGCGCGGTAATCACTATGCACAACGCCCGCTTTCGCGGTGAACACTATGTAGCAGCAACTCAAAGCACAATGTATCACTAAGCATCTCCAGACACAATGCATCACAAGGCACAATGCTCCACAGTACACAAAGCTCCACAACGTATCTCAATGCATCTCGAAGCAGCAACAGCACACAATGCATGATAGGCAAACATACAATACATTTACATAAAGTATAAGAGAGAGGTCGCTACCTGAATCTTTCCTGACAATCTTTGGCACAGTGGGCTCACGCGTTCGACAGATGTCAAATCCTATTCAAATTAGGGACACTTGATCAATTTCTTTTCCATAATCATATTTCAACAATACTCTAAGTTGGTTATCGTTTAGGACTCTTTAGGTGACTAGAATAGGCCTAAACATATGCCCTAAGGGTTGGAAGAACCTACCCAAAAGACCCCTTACTCGAAGGCAAAACACTCATTTTTGGTCTTCTCACTCGAGCACAGATGCTCTCACTCGAGCACAAGTACGGACATCACTCGAGCACAAGTGCGAGTGAGACTGCGAGTGAGCACCCGAGAGCACAAAGAAACCCTCAAGCACTGGCTCACTCGAGCACGCTGACCCTCACTCGAGCACAAGGCCAAATGCCTCACTCGAGCACACGCAAGAGAAATCCAGGAAGTGAGGACCCGAGAGCACACAATGCTCTCTAAGACCAGGATCCCCCGAGCACAACCTCGCACCCGCGAGCACACCCCTCTCACCCTCGAGCACACCCGCGAGCACACACCTTACACCCGCGAGTGAGAAGGCACTCTCGAGCACCTTACTCGCGAGTGAGAACCCGCAAGCACAACTCCCACCTGAAGCACAGCCTCACTCGAGCACAAAGCGATGTGCTCGAGCAGTGTTCATAGAAAACCCAGGCAACTCGAAGCACAAAGGGAAAACTCTCCCATCACTCGAGCACGTTCTTCCTCTGCTCGAGTGATGCTCATCCGAGACCCAGAATTGCAGAAAACCAGAAAAACACCAGATGGTCAAAATCATGCCCAAAGGTTCCCAAACTCCCCACAATGCTCATACACTCTAAGCACTAACTAGGGAACACAATGGCAACTCCACAAACACCCCAAAAACCACTTTGACCACAATCAACCACTAAGGTCTCTAAGATACACATTATCCAAATTTCATCCAAACTCATTCCAACATTCCAGATCATATTCAATACTCAAATAACTCCATAATACATCATTTCCAATCATAAATCACAATGAACTTCATATCTCCAAAAATAGGCATATTTAGGGCAAAATTCCATATTTTACCAAACCTAACCAAAACTCATAAACAATATATCCAAATGCTCTAAATGCCTACCTCTTCCCTTTGCTCAATCCAGAATCTTGTTTCTCCAACTCCCAATTTCGACCAAATCACAAATCAATACTATTTCAAGATTCTGAAATTACCACAATGTAGTTCTCAATGAGACACACAATATTAAAGAAGAGGTTTAGGGCATTAGAGATCAAACAAAGCATCAAAATCTCACCTTTCTTCTTCCTTCTTCCTTTGATCGCCGGAAACAATGGAGGAAAGGAGAGAGAGAAAATGAGAAAGATGGAGCAATGATGATGATGAAGCTTCTCCCCTTGTCTACACACACACTCCACCGAATTGGAGAGAGAAAGAAGGAAAAAGTGAGGTCTTGTCTTCTTGTGGCCTCATCCAACCACTACCACAATGCCACATGTACACATCTCAAGCTCTCTCTCTAGGAGCTCACACAAAATCGCAAAGCGTAGGATCCCGACCCATTAACAATGAATCACAACCCTTGATCTTAAATACCACATGTATTTATTCCCAAAATTCACATTACATTAACTCAAAAGTGCTTAATTACACAAATCTCAATGATTATCAGAGTTATTAGCCCTAATCACAAATCGGGATATTACAGAATAAATACTGGCAGTCCAATTCCTATAAAATTAGAGTTACAAGTAACTGGTTATTACTTGACTATTACTCATGTTAATCACAGTTTATTGGTTATCTATCATAGTTTCACCAATTTCTGCACAATACAGTTTCACAGTTTTCCAGAACACTGGCAAATTTTTAGTCAACTTTCGAAAATCACAATTAATTCTAGGAAATTCCAAATTGACTGGTTTTAAAGCCTATATGCAGCTCTTTAAGTGTTATTTTAAGGAAAAATAGTTAAGTTTGACCATTGTCATCACACTTTTCCTAGAATTTTTCCAAACTCCCCTGTTCCCATATTCCATTCCAGAAACAGGGCTCAACTTTAAAAATCCATACCTTTTAGTCTACCAATCCAAAATTTATGATCCACATATCAAAATAAAGCTCTGTATCTTCACTTTAGATTCCACCTAACACAATTTTCCTTATGACTTTAAGTCATCCAAATGAGGGAGCATGACGGGAATAAATACTTAGTGATAAATAAGCTAAAAGATGAAGCATTTGTGACCAAGAAAAAGTATGGTTGAAAAGTCAAAAAGTATGACAAGTATAGGCAGACAGTGCAGCCCTACCTATATTGTATTTAATAGTATGAAACATAAGAGTAGGCAGGTGAAGCATAATGGATGCCTATAGAATCCCCGAGGTGTAGACATTCAAATTTCGAGGACAAAATTTATTGAACGAGAGGAGTAATGTAATATCTTGAATTTTGTGATTAAAGGCTTGAGAATAAGCTTGAATCAAGTGGACTGCTAAGCCTCGGTTTAGCAAGAGTCCTAAGAATGTAAACTTTATAGCCAATTTATTTTTCTTCTGTGGCAGTTTAGTTGTGTGATAGTTTTGGATAATCTAATGATGTCCATTTAGAGTTGTATACAAAGAGTTATATATTGTTGAAGTTAGCCCAGTGAAACTGGCAAGCTTCTATGACAACATCCAAAAATAGAAATTTTTAGAATTATGAGCTTTCAATTGGCTAAAGGCTATATTTTTCCCTAGAAATAGACTTAATAAGGGTCATATAGCCTTTGGAACCATACCAATTGGACATTTGTGCAATTAGATATGAATTTTCAAAGTTGACTGTAAAGATGGCAGTTTCTGGAAAGCTGTGAAAATGCATTGTGAGGAATTGTATTATGCAAAACTGCTGTAACTATGTTAGATAGTCAACAAAATGTGATTGAAGGAGAGTAGTAACAAGTAATAACTAGTTACTTGTTAACTTTAATTTATAGGAATTGGTAATTACCTAGCCAAATTAAGGAATGTGGACTGATAGACAGGCAAGGGATGGGCAATCCAGGTAGTGAACTTACCTCTCCTGCATGTATTTGATATTTGTCCTTGTGTATTGATGCATGTGATTGCTTTGCTTGATAATGTGAAACATATATGAACAATTGAAGCTCTGTTTCTATTTATGCTATGGCCATGAGTATGTTTCATGAAACATCGAGCACACAGATATGTCATTGTGTTAGCATGAGTTTATGTAAAGCAAGCATGTCATGCTTTAAGCACTTATCTTGCATGTATATTGGTATTGTTTGCTACTGAGATTCCCCCAAAGCTCACCTTCCCTAACCAACGATTTAGACAGATGGTTACAAAAGGTGTGCGGCAAACAAATAAGGGAATTGCACCTAAAAAATGTAGTGGTGGAACGAAGACGGGAAAATGTCTTTGTTTCATTATAACGGGTTTAGACACCCTGGTAGCCCTGCGCAGCTACATTATTTGTAATTGTTATATACAATCCATGTGGGGGATTACTGTAATCGAGTACATATTATCAGTATTTTTATGCTATTCTTATGTGCCCACCAAACTGCGAGCAAGCAATCTAAAAAACATGAAAATAAGATAAGGGTCTTACAACACTCCTATAGATTAGGATACTTGGACAGCCTAATCCCAGTATAGTATAAGTAGGGTCTTCTGGATTTAATGACCCGGATTACATGTGGATCCGCACAGTGTTGTATGTCTTCTCGGATACAGCATTTTGGGGTCCGAGGGAAGAACGAGGTTATAAAGTAGGATCAAATGATAGCTTGGTGGAACTCAGGAAGCATATCACAAAAGTACATATCCAAGTGCATGTACTGGCACTGATATTCAGTCCATACATAGTATTTTAATGCCTGGAGATAGCTGGAATGATTTTTGAGATAAGGGCAGTCATGGGGTACCAGTGGTCAAAAGCTGTTAGAGCCAGTATCTATAATATACCAAATTTTGGGATTAGAGGCTTGAGAATAAACCTGAATCAAGTGAACTACTAAGCCACAGTTTAGCAAGAGTCCCAGGAATGTAAACTGTACCGCTAGTGTATTTTTCTTGTGTGACAGCCAGGTTGTGTGATGGGTTTTAATAACCAAATGATGTCCAATGAATGTGATATTTTCCAAAATAAAAGTAGACTTATCAAGCTTTAATTTGGTAGGTCATATAAGTCATTTGAATTGGTACATAGAGAGTTATGTATTTTTGAAATTTGCCAAGTGAAACTGGCAAGTTTTTGTGACAACATCAGAAAGTGGAAATTCTAGGAATTATTAGTTTTTAGTTGGATAAGTCTATATTTTACCCTCAAAATAGACTTAATAAGGGTCATATAGCTTTTGGAACCGTGCCAATTGAACATTTGTACAATTAGATAAGAATTTTCAAATTTTGATGAAAATTCTGTCAGCTTGTGCGAAAATCACAAAACGTAAGGGCAAAATAGTAATTTACCATAAAACACAAGAGGCAATTATTTTCCCCAATTTATTTAGAAATTTTCAATAAAACAGAGATATTACGGGGGAAAAACAATAAATTGAAAATAAATGTCCTATTCGGAGCAATTTTTTGTATATGGTCAAAATAAAATAAAAAAGTGATGATGAGAAAGTCAAATACTGCTGCAACTCTAGTTAAATTTATGTGGAGGAGGATAAAAGTGATAAATGAAGATATATTATTACTCCCACCTAAAGCTCAATTTCGGCCAAGTAAAAAGCCATGGGAAAAGATGAAGATAATTAAACAATTGGCATGTGTTAAATTGCCATAAAATATAATAAAGAAAGGAGATAGAGGATATTTTTTTATAAGACTTTTCTCTTCTCTTCCTTTCATTATTCAGTTATCAACATCAAAATAGAGAGAGAAGAGTTTCAAGAAGCTTGAAGAACAAGAGGAAGAGCTAGGATTCAAGAGGCACAAATCCAAGGTAAGAAGCTTGAAATCAAGTGTTTATGCCTCCTAATCTACTTAGAACCTCTTCTAACCTCTTCCTCTTCTTGAAAATCATGGTTAGCAAGAAAAATGCAAGAAGGAAGAGTGAGAGGGCAATGGTGCCTAGAGAGAGAGAGAGAAAGTTAGAAAATCAAGAGGTAATCTCCAAAACTTTGATAATCTTGCCTTATGTGTTGTTGTTGTAGTGGTTGTTGTGGATATTGGCTTGGTTTTGTTGTTTTTGTGAACATGGATGATGAAACTCTAAGGGGTTATACTGCTAACATTTCCTCAAATAATTCTCATTTAGTGGTTAAATGGTTAAACATGTGATTATAAGAGAAAAGAAGGTGTTTTAAGATATTAAACATGAAAACACATTTGTCCGTATAATTTTGGAAGTTTTGTCAAGGTCATTTTCATCCTGCTAGAGCTAGAGTTTCATGGTTTTGATGATTTCATTGGATTTAAAAGGGAAAATTGTGTAGGAATACATATGTTCATGATTTTTGGATGTTTGTATGCAAATCTGGAAATTGTTAAAGTTAAGTTTAAATGTTGTTTGATTTGTTTCACTGGAGGCAATGCTGTTGTGAAATGAATTTCATTAGCCAAACCTGGTTTGAAAATTATGAAACTCTACAGCATTAAAGTAGATATGTAGAGCTTTAATTTGATTTTTAGAACATAATTTTTGGACCAGTAGATTAAAAGATGTGATTTTTCAAAGTTGAGCCCTGTTTATGGAAGGGAATTTGGAACAGGGGAAGTTTGACAAATTTATGGGAGCAATGTGATTGCAGCAGTTAAACTTAAGAATTTTTCATTAAAACAACTCTTAAACAGCTTTATATATGCTTTGGAATCAGTCATATTGGATTTTTCTTGAATTAATTATGAATTTCCAAAGTTGACAAAAAATCTACCAGTTTTCTGGAAAGTTGTGAAACTGCGCTATGCAGAGTTATACTGTGCGGAAATTATTGAAACTGTGATAGATAACCAATAAATTATGGTTAAAGTTAGTAATAGTTCAAGTAATGACCAATTACTTGTAACTCTAAATTTATAGGAATTGGAAATAGCCTGAGCTAGAATAAGAATTTAGGATAGACAGTGGAATAGGAAAAGGACTTAGGTAGTAACCTTTCTTTCATGCACTATGTGATTATTGTATGTATGTGTATGCTATCTTTTGTAACATTAGCACAGTGTCTTAGACATGAATATTAGCTTTGTTGTGGTCTGCAACCCAATGGAGGTATAGAGTTAAGCCAGGGTTGCAAACAGTCGTTTAGCCTTGGACAGTATACACACAATATTTTATCATTTTATATAACAAGGTGCATGGCATATTTATTTTCACATTGTATATTTCTGATTGTATGTTGTGAAGGATGTGTGGTCATACAAGAAAATATAAAATTCGTAATAATCATATACATGAACAAGTAGGAGTGGCTTCTATTGAAGGAAAAATGGTAGAAAGTTGTTTAAGGCAATTTAGACATGTTCAATGAAGGCCATTGAATGCACTGGTGAGAAGGGTTGATCAATCAGTATGGAGTCTTGTAAAACGAGGTTGTGGAAGACCGAAGCGAATGCTCAATGAGGTCATAGAGAAAGAGACCTTTTGATTAATAATATACCTAAAGATATGGTTTTCGAAAGAGCATAATGACGCCATGTGATCCATGTAGCCGATCCCACCTAGTGGGATAAAGGCCTTGTTATTGTTGTTGTATATGTTTGATTGTATATTAGTACTGAGATTCTTTGAATTTCACCCTTTCCATAAACATTTAAAGTTTCAGTTAAGTAAGTAGCTCAGAGAGCAGAATCATAATTACTGGTAACGGAAGGTTCCATACTAGTATAAGAGGAAACGATGGTTAGCCTTTATTATTTTGAGGTCTGTAAACATTTTGTACACCCCTATGGGGAAATTCTTGTAATATAATCAAGCACATTGTATCAATAATATCAGTATTTTTATGCTATTCCTGTGTGCTCATCGAACTACGTGCTAATACTCTAAAAATGTGAAAATAAGATAAGGGTGTTATATTTTGGTATCAAGGCAGCAGTTTTGGCAACAGGATAGTATATTGATTAGGTCCTGATTATTTGATAAAAGGAAATATGCAAAGAATAGGGCACTAGAGAAGTGAATTGCCCCTTTTTTGTGAACCAGCCCCGAAGAATCAATGAATACCCAAGGGTAGTCTAGATATAGTATTTAGTTAGCCAAAGACAGCTAGCATGATATTTGAGACAAGGGTAGTGTCAGGGTACCGGTGGTCAGGAGCAGATAGAGTCGATATTTGTATTTTGGCAAAGGCACATAAAAGTTAAACATGCTCAACCTAAGGAAATCTCGAGATGGGTGACCCCGTAGGAAGTTTAGTTGGCAAGGTTATAGAGACTTGTGGAATAGTGATTGCCTTAAGGTTTCTCCATGACTAATTATCATCTTAGCTAGAAGATTTAAAGGATGCTTTGAAGCATGGAGATGATAATGATGGAAGTATTGATTTATTATTCGAACCATTTCTGTTGTAGTAAGTTCTGCGCAGAAAAGTTTATTTGATAAGTAGATGGGAAACTCAAGGTGCAGTCAATGCTTGGAGGTTTCTCCATGCTAAGTAATGATCCTTAGTAACACTGTGGTGATAACGGAATGTAGATATGATATAAGGTGCTATATAAAGAGTAGTGATCATACTGTATATTGATCCTAGAGGATCCAATATGATGATACTAAAGGTTGATGATAAGCCTGAATAAGAACTAAGCTGAAATAGTGCTTAGGTCGAAATGTGAATTGGTTGAACTATGGTTCTGTTTTATGATGAAAGTTTGAACCTTGTGGATGATATTGAACCTTCAGTAATGTTTTGAGGATTTTACCCAAATACCATGAAGGTTAGAATAGGTACTATTAATCCGAAATCTTAGCAAACCTATTAGAGATAATTGAGGAAAATGATTTCTAATCTGTGTGATGTTAAGGTTCTAGATTTCATGATGAACCTAAAAGTTCGGTTAGAGACCCTAGGCTGTATGATCCTTTATGCTAGTAATATTGTAGTAGACCTGCATGTCCAGAGACCCTAAGATCTAGTAGACTAGTATGTCCTTAGGTTGATATATGTACTCAAAATTGTAACGAATAGTGACCCGAGGAGTGGGGGTAGAGACTGTGTACTTCCAATGATATATTCAATTGGATTTAGGTCTAGTTAAAGTACCTAAGATATCCTTGAGGTGCCTAATCAGAGTGCTCAGGCTAGTGATGATCTGTAGAACCGAGGAACAAGATTCTTACGGATACAAATCCTTGCAGAAAAGGATTTTGAAAGGTTACTAGCTACTAAGTCTAGCATAGGGAAAGATTATGATCATAAAATACTCCCTTAAAGGAATGATTGAGGTGATAGCACTCTGATGAAATGAGAGATGGAATTAATCTGCCTGCTATTCCACTAACTTGAGGTTATACTAGAAGTCGATTGGTGGATGGCAAATAATGTGTTGAAAGGTATAAGTAAAGAAGGGTTACCAAGTAAATCATAACCCAGGAATCAACTATTAAGTTTGATTCCACAAGAATTTGAAAATAGCCCAAAATGATTTAAGTTGAAATGGGCAAGAACTGGCACAGAGGAACACAGATTTTGGGTGTAGTCAAGTATTATAGGAGGTTCCTGTAGGACTCCTATTAAATCATCCTGATATTATTAAAGCTCATATGAGAAGATAAATATTAGAGTGGGTAGAAACATAGTAAATTTATGTGTAATTTTTTAGGTCAATAGAAGAGGTTGATATTGGCACCAGTGTTTATCATCCCAAGTCATGATTAGACCCTTATGGTTTACCGTGACATAGCCTATATGGCATATTGTGATATGCCCTGAGTAGCAAGGTAGCCTATTAGAGCATGTTAAAGATGCAACTAATTAGTCTATAATTAGGTGGCTCTTACCCCAACATAGCCAAGTGGGTTACGTCACATTGGTTGCCTGCAGTTAAGAGGCTGGGTGTAAAACATGTGTGCTGTGGCGGTGTGGAGAACATTGATACGATCGTTGTGGTCAATAGTCATACAAGCAATGTGGTTCTTGGTGACACATATAAATAGAGATTGGGATAAGCCCTAGTGTAGTAGGGCATAATAGTAGCAGTAAACCACTCTCAACAGCTGTAGCCTCACAATATTAATTACCCACTCATTGAACAGTGCACATAGTACGTCCAGTAAGGATCAAATAGTCATTTGATCCTGAACACCGAATAGGCAGACATGTTGGCAATAAGCTCTAGTGTGTATTGTAATGCCCCAATTTGGGATCAAGGGCTCAAGACTTCAAAAGTGGATGTAATTATTGCTGAATAAACACTTTTGAAGAATATGATGTGAATTTAGATCTGAATATGTTACGATAAGTGCCTAAACCCTACATTTAAGCTTAATTGTGTGATAAAGCTTAAAATGAACCCTAAGGGTGAGGGAGGGCATATGGTAATGTGAAATGGGATGATATAAATGTGCTTAGTAGTGATTCAAGTGGAATTACCGTAATCAAGGGCAAAATGGGTAAATAGGAAAGTTATCGACGAGTTGGTCAGTTACAAAAGAGGAAACTCCTTGGTAATCTAAAGATCAATTGTTGAGATTTATTGTCAAGAAAGTAAAATCATGTGTGTGTGAACTCATATGTGCCATGGAAGGAGAAACAAGATCATGACAAGTGTCCATATGTGAGATATAGATCAAGTTAATATTTCAAACACTCTTCCCTCTCTCCTCTCTCCTCTCTCCTTTAAGGTCGGCTAGTGGACTTGGGGGAGCCAAAAATCTGGTTCATCATCATCATTTCACTTTCTCTCACTTGCCTCCATTTTCGTGTGAGCTCAAGAAGAAAGAGAAAGAAGAAAAGCCTAAGGTTAGTGCTCTGTATAACCTCTAATGCTCAAACACCCTTTATTAATGTTGATCATGGTGATGAGAGCTTCATTGCTATGGTTGTAGATTTTTGAAAGGTGGTGTTTAAGAGTTTGAAGGAATTTGAAAGTTGAGAAATCAAGAAACCAACCTTGGGAAGAGGAAGAGGTAAGAAAGAATCTCTATTGGCATATTCATTGTGACCATTGATGAAGTTATGGAATTTGAGAATTTTGCCCTGAATTTGGTATAATTTTGGAATGCATGGATTGCCGAGTGGGTCATATGTGATTTAGCGTCATATTATGTCTTTGTGTCATTGGAATTGGTTTGAAGCCTTGGAAGGAAAATTAGTGTCATTGGCTAATGGGTGGGAATATGATAACCAAAACCAAAACTTGTTGCTAGAATGAGAATTTGGTTGTTTTAAGATCTCCAATGGGTTCCTTATGAAACATTGTATGGGGAAAGGTAGTTTGTGAATTCTAGGAACCATTGGACACTTTGGTAGAAAGTTTGGGGAATTCTATCAGTTACTGCGTTTTGGCTTTTGATAAGCCTCACTTGAGTACACAGGGGTGTTACTCGAGTGCAGCATCTTGTTTTCCCTTTTCCTTTAGTTTTTGGTTACAGTTCCATGCCAGAATGCAAGAGTGCACGTTCTCACTTGCGAGTGATATGGGCAATCACTCGAGTGAACCTTGTTCCACTCGAGTGCAAGAGTATTTTATACTATAAGGCCACGTCTAGGGTTGTCACTCACAGGACATTTTTCAAGAGTGTGTCTTAACACTCGCAAGTGTTGTGACATCACTCGAGTGCTAGAGCTAGTGCTTGAGTGCACTTCTTACTCTAGGGTTTCTGTTGCTCTCAGGTAGTTACTTCGTGTGCCTCACTTTGTAGGACTAGGGTGAATATGAGGCCATCCCTCGAGTGTGAGGTTTAAGACTCGAGTGCTGTGTTCACTTTTTCACTTGTGGTTGCTCTCAGGCAAGCACTCTCACGAGTGAGCTTCCATGCTCAAGCGCAAATCTCATTATCACTCTAGTGAGGTCTTCTTTACTCGAGTGCTTGAGTCCAAAAACTTCTGAAAGATGGGTGTTTGGTGTAGTTCTTCCAACCCTTTAGATAGGTGTCTAGGTTTCTAGTAGCCACCTAAAAGAGTTCAAATGATAACCAACCTTAAGTGTTATGAAGATACAAATTTGGAATAAAGAATAACCTATCGTCCTTGATTTTGGTTTATAGGGTTTGATATTTGCCCTACTCGTGAGCTATCTGTGCCAGAGCTCGCTCAAAAAGAATAAGGTAGTAATTCTTTCCCTTATACTATATGTGATACATGGTATGTTTGATTTATCATTGTTTGTGGGTCTATCACCTTGGCTAATTAGTGTTTTTGGTGGGAGGACCGTGCCTTCGGGGCGGTAGTTTATAGGGGATAAGACTATGTGGAAGCTGAAAGGCTATTTGTGAATTCTTCACCCGTGGCCCATCAGTGTTGAGGGTGGGAGGACCATGCCTTCGGGGCTGTGGAATACGAGGGATGAGACTATGTGATTATGTGCATATATGGCAGCCTACGTGCTGTGTTTTATGCTGTGATGCTACTTGATGATATCATTGCATGCTTTGTGATTATGTATGGTATAAGTGATTTGTTACTACTGGGATCCTTTTGAATGTCATTCTTTCTATTGACTAACCTTCAGACAGGGCAAGTGGCTCAAAGGATAAGCAGACGACCAAGGGTGGATAGGACTCCTTAAGGAGATTTTGATTTTGGTTGTTGGTTATCAATTTTGGTATCGGCATTACTGTACTTATTTGGGATGTAAATATTAAAATGATTTTGTGTAATCCCCTAAATGGGAATTCGTAAACCCTTAGTATCTGTATGAAACCTAGGGGTTGCCAGGATTTTATTATACACTCTGATATATAAATGTGATTTAACTGCGCGGGATAATTATATTCGGATTGAGAAATTTGAGACCAAGTTTAAAAGAGATTTGGAAAGAAATTATGAAAAACCCTACCGTCAAGAAGAGATGGTAAATGAGTTTTTATTATTATTGGTCTCTATTTCCTTTTAATTACGTATTTTTGAATCATAATCACTATTTATAATGTAGGGGGTTACATGTATATTTGTACATGGTAGTAAAACCGGAATATTCAATATGGTGAGAATAGAATGATATAAGCCATAAGGCTAAATACAAAGGGCAACATCCCAGTAAGGCAATGAGGCCTATAGTAACTAGCGGACAATGTGTCATGAGATAATAAGACCTATGGGACTAGTGTGTCCTCAGGCTAGCAGATTGCTATGCAATCACAATTATGCCGAATAGTGATAAAGGGAGTAAGACCTGATGTGCATGTTTGCATGGGGCAATGTCCCTAGGCAGTAAGACCTAACAAACATGTTGTGTTATACTGAACAGTATACACAATAAGTTTAGTAGCAATCAGTAGATAGTTAATTCTTAATGTGACAGACAAACAATTTATGATGCCTAATTTTTGAGCTTGCACACGAGAGGGATAGACTGAATGTCTAGAAGAATCCCCAAGTTGTAGATGTTCAAATTTCAAAGACGAAATTTATTGAACAGGGGAAGAAATATAATATCCCAAATTTTATGATTAGAGGCTTGAGAATAAGCCTAAATTAAGTAGATTGCTATGCCCCGGTTTAGCAAGAGTCCTAGGAATGTAAACTTTGCTACCAGTGTATTTTTCTTACTTGACTGTCTGGTTGTATGATGGTTTTGGATAAACAAATGATATCTAATGAATATGAATTTTTCCAAAATAAATTTAGACTTATCAAGCTTTAATATGATAGGTCATATAATTCATTTGGAGCTGTACATAAAGAGTTATGTATTTTTGAAGTTAGCCCATTAGAATTGGCAAGTTTCTGTAACAGCATCCAAAAATGGAAATTTTGGGAATTATGAGCCTTTAGTTGGATAAAGTCTATATTTTTTCCTAAAAATAGACTTAATAAGGGTCACATAGCCTTTACAATCATACCAATTGAACATATGTACAATTAGATATGAATTTTCAAATTTGATGAAAATTCTGTCAGCTTGTGTGAAAATCACAAAATGTAAGGGTAAAATGGTAATTTGTCATAAAAGCAAGAGGTAATAATTTTCCTCAATTTATTTGGCCATTTTCGGTCAAAAAGAGATATGAAAGGGGAAAGACAATAAATTGAAAATAAATATCCTATTCGGAGCAATTTTTTGTATATGGTCAAAATAAAAAAAAAGTGATTATGAGAAAGTGAAATACTGCAACTCTAGTTAAATTTATGTGGAGGAGGATAGAAGTGATAATTGAAGACATATTATTACTCCCTCCTAAAGCTCAATTTCGGCCAAGTAAAAGGCCAAGGGAAAAGATGAAGATAATTAGAACAATTGGCATGTGTTAAATTGCCATAAAATATACTAAAGAAAGGAGGTGGATGATATTTGTTTTATAAGACTTTTCTCTTCTCTTCCTTCCATTATTCAATCATCAATATCAAAATAGAGAGAGAATAGAGTTTGAAGAAGCTTGAAGAACAAGAGGAAGAGCTAGGGTTCAAGAGGCACAAATCTAAGGTAAGAAGCTTGAAATCAAGTGTTTATGCCTCCTAATCAACTTAAAACTTCTTCTAACCTCCTCTTCTTCTTGAAAATCATGGTTAGCAAGCAAAATCCAAGATGGAAGAGAGAGAGGACAGTGGTGCCCAGAGAGAAAGTTGAAAAATCAATAGGTAATCTCCAAAACTTTGATCCTCTTGCCTTATGTGTTGTTGTTGTGGTGGTTGTTGTAGATATTGGCTTGGTTTTATTGTTTTTGTGAAAATGGATTATGAAACCCTAAGGGGTTATGCTGCCAACATTTCCTGTAATCATGCTCATTTAGTGGTTAAGTCGTTAAACTTGTGACTATAAGAGAAAAGAAGGTGTTTTAAGCAAGGTATTAAAACCCGGACCGGGTATTGAACCGGTCGGGGTACTGGGTTAAGGGTCAGTGGGTCAAACCGGGGCCAAACCGGAGCTAAACCGGGACCAAACCGGTGAGTAATTGAAAATTTTAGACTTATAGTATGATTTTCTAAAGGAAAAAGGTAAAAAAAATTTTTTTTTTTTTAATTTGGGATCCGGACCGGTCTAGTGACCGGTCCGGCGGGTTCCGGGCCGGACCGGGTCCCTGAACACTGGTTTTAAGAGATTAAACATGACAACATATTTGTCCGTATAATTCTAGAATTTTTTTCAGGGTCATTTTCATCCTGTTAGAGCTAGATTTTCATGGTTTTGATGGTTCCATTGGATTTAGAAAGGACACTTGTATAGGAATACATGTGTTTATGATTTTTGGATGTTTGTATGCAAATCTGGAAATTATTGAAGTTAAGGATAAATTATGTTTGATTTGTTTCACTGGAGGCAATGTTGTTGTGAAGTGAATTTCAATGGTCAAACCTGGTTCAAAAATTTTTTAAATTTACAAGATTAAAGTAGATATCTATAGCTTTAATTTGATGGCTAGAACATAATTTTTGGACTCGAATTTTAAAAGATATGATTTTTCAAAATTGAGCCCTGTTTCTGGAAGGGAATCTGGAATAGGAGAAGTTTGAGAAATTTATGGGAACAATGTGATTGCAGTGGTTAGACTTAAGTATTGTTCCTTAAAAGAACACTTAAATAGATTTATATAGGCTTTGGAATCAGTTAAATTGGATTTTCCTAGAATTAATAATGAATTTCTGAAGTTGACTGAAAATCTGCCAATTTTCTGGAAAACTGTGAAACTACGCTGTGCAGAGTTGTGCTGTGCGAAAGTTGTTGAAACTATGATAGATAACCAAAAAAATGTGGTTAAAGGAAGTAATAGTTCAAGTAATGACCAGTTAATTGTAACTCTAATTTTATAGGAATTGGAAATAGCCCAAGCCGGAACAAGAATTTAGGACAGACAATGGAATAAGAAAAGGACTCAGGAAGTAACTCTTTCTTTCATGCACTATGTGATTCTTGTATGTTTGTATATGCCATCTTCTATAACATGAGCACAATGTCCTAGACACGCATATTAGCTTAGTTGTGGTTTGGGACCCAACGGAGGTGCAGAGTTAAGCCAAGGTTGAAAACAGTCGTTTGCCCTTGGATCGTGTTCACACAGCATTTTATAATTTTACATAACAAGGGCATGGAATATTTATTTTCACATCGTATATGTCTTATTGATGTTACTATTGAGATTCTTTGAATTTCACCCTTTCCATAAACATTTAAAGTTTTCAGCTTAAGTAAACAGCTCAAAGGGTAGAATTGTAATTATGGGCAATGGAAGGTTCCGGACTAGTACAAAAGGAGATGTTGGTTATCAGAAGGCCTTTATTATTTTAAGGTCTGTAAACGTTATGTACACCCCTATGGGGAAATTCCTGTAATATAACCAAGCATATTGTGTCAATAATATCAGTATTTTTATGCTATTATTGTGTCCTCATCGAACTACGCGCTAATACTCTAAAAAATGTGAAAATAAGATAAGGGTGTTACAGTAACTGTGTTTTGGCATAGGTATACAAAAGTTAAGTGTGCTTAATCCAGGTAAATCTTGATATGGGTGACCACCTAGGAAGTTGTTGCACTATATGTCATGTTATGAAAAAGGGCAAGCACATGTTGTGCAGCAGTTTATAGGCTACATGTTGTTTCATGCTTTCTCTGACAAACTATAAACGTCTATGATATATTATTTTAGGCATATTTGTGTACCCAATACTTTATGAAATGATAGATATGCCCTTGTGACTGTGTGACATTGACGCCTTCCTTGTTTCAATATAATGAAACACAAAGATGGTAAGGCTAAGAGGTACAGATGCTGGGCAGGGTCAAGAAGCTAGACCTGACCCAATGCAGTAAATCATGGACATGTTAACAGGACATCAAATAATGATCAATAATCAAGGATCATAGTAATGAGCTGCGATAAGTGCAGCAAAAATAGAACATAGAAAGGGAAAAGCAAAGTAATCCTGGTAAACAGGCAGATGGATAGAGCTACCTAAAGATTTCAACTTAGAAATCCAATATCATCCAGGAAAGGCCAATGTAGTGACACTTTCTTTTCTACACTATGCAATTATCTATATGCTTTGTATGCTATCATCTGTGATATGTATAATGCACTCTCTAATTGGGACGGGAAAAGCACAAGTACCCCGTGACTGCCCTTGTTTCAAAAATCGTGCCCACTATCTCTAAGCATCAAAATACTATGATATACTCCCTGAAGTCCACCAAGCTATCATTCGGATCCTACTCTATAACCTTGTTCTTCCCTTAGACCCCAAAATTCAATATCTGGGAAAGCAAACATCACTGTGCCAATCTAAATGTCATTCGGGTCTCTAAATCCAGAAGACCCTACACACATTATACTGGGATTAGACTGTCCAAGTACCTATAGCTGATATATAGGGGTGTCATGCTTTTAGACAGCCTGTAAATATATATACTCTGGACATCCTCCCATAGCTCTTGATCCACAATCAGATCTGACTCTGTCTTATCTGTCTATGGCTAATCAGTGTCCCCCACTGATAAGCCTACTGGTGATTCTATTCTAGAATGAGACCCATACTTTGGCCTTTCTCGAACCCACTTCCTCAATGTCTAAGACATCCTTATATCACCCTCAGACTAGCATTATGATACTGGCTACCCTCGGGTATTCACTATTTCTCCGAGGCTGGTTCACATAAATACTCCCTTTCTGTGCATATGTCCTGTTACTGTGTAATCAAGACCATATCAGTATACTATTTTGTTGCTAGAATCTCTTACTCTGGTACAAAAAAAGTAAGACCCTTATGTTATTTCCATATTTTTCAAAGTGTTTTTGTGCAGTTTGGTGGCACACAAAAATAGTATGAAAATACTTATATAAAGTACAGGATTATATTACAGGAAATTCCCCATAGGGATTATACATAATATGTACAAATATGCACATGAATATACAGGCAGTATAGACATGCAGGACTGCCAAAGTGTTTAAGTCTAATCCAAGAACAATAGACACATCCTTGTTTTCGTTCCACCTTTGCATTTTCCTCATGCAATCCTCTTCCCTATTCTCAACATACCTTTTGTTTTCACCTGTCTAAATGGTTGGTGGGGGAGGGTGAGATTCGAGGGAATCTCAGTAGTAAACAATTATCATAATGCATGCATGATATATGTTGTGTATGACATGTTAGTCTTAACTAGATGCATGCCACATGATCACATTTCTGCATGCTCAATGTTTCATGTAACATACTTATGGCCATGGTACAAGCAGAAGCAGAGCTTCATCATTCAAATATGCTCTGAACAATCAAGTAAAGCAATCACATCCATCACTGCGAAGCATAAATATCAAATACATGGAAATAGGGTAAGTTCACTACTTGGATTGCCTTCTCTTACTTGTCTATTAGTCCAATACTTTGTATCCGGCTTGGGCTACTATCTGATCATAAAAATCCCAAATTTACAATAAATGAGTTAATACTCATTTTTGTATTATTCTAAACTCATTGTATTGGTTATCTTTGCTTAAAACTACAAAATTACTAAAATACCCCTAGGGACCAGGTCCAAGTCCCTTTGTACCCGGTCTAACTATACTTTTCCAAAAATTACGATCCAGCCCATTCCTACACAGTTTTGCGTGTAGAACCCATTTTTGACCTCAATTTATCAAATTCACTGCCAAAAGACGAAAATGCCCTTGGTAGCCCCTAACTTAGGGTTTTAAGGGTAGTTTTGTCATTTCACATTCTAGGGCCTTTGTACTTCATAATTCACATGTACCCTACACAATTTCCCCCTCTAAACTCAATGGAATCATCAAAAACACCAAAATCTAGCTCTAATATCCTAAACCACAATGGCCAAAACTCACCAAAAAAGAAATGGAAAATGGTGATTTCTTGTTTTACTCAACAATACTCCTTATGACTTGTAATCACATGATTACTACTTCCCACATGATTTATCTAAAGTTGGGCAGCACCTCCCCTTACGGTTTATGGTTTCAAAATTAAAAACAACCAAAGTAATCCAACAAACCAACCTCAACACCAACAACAAGCATAAATCATCAAGATAAGACAAGCTTATAAGCCTACCTTGATTTCCTCTTCTTTCTCTCTCTAAACCATCCTCTCCCTCCTCCTTGTTTCTCTTGTTTTCGCTTGCTACACATGTTTTAAAGAAGGAATAGAGATTAGAGGAGTTTTCTAGAGATTGAAGACAATAACAAGTAAATTTACTTGCTAACTCATCTTGATCTTGCTTCTTGAATCATTTGCTCTTCCTACTTGTCCTTGAGCTTTCTTCAAGCTCTCTTTCTCTTTTCTCTTTCAAATTGGCATAAATGAAGGCTTTGGAAGAGGTTAAGAGGCTTTAAAAAATTATCTTCTCCACCTCCTCAAATACTAATATTTTATTGTAATTAACCACATGCCAACTTTTTTTACTTTTCTTCATCTTTTACTTAGTCAAAATTGATTTCTCTTTGCTCTCTTCCAATATACATAATGTGGCTCTTAAAGGAATTAAAAGAGCTTTTGAATTATCATCATCCATCTCCATGAATATTATTATTATATGGCTAATAACACATGTCTTGCTTTTGACTTTTCAAGCTTCAATTGCTTAGGCAAAATTGCTTCATCTTTTGGCATAATTATCTCAGACATTTATTTCCCTCTTGCTCCCTCATGTTGGATGTCCATCACCATAAAGGGAAGAGAAAGTATTGGCTTTCAACTTTTATTAGCCAAATGACTATTTTTCCCATACATTTTTGCCAATACCTTTTTAATTTCACACCTTACCTAGAAGTTGATAGAATTTTCATCAAACTTTAAAAATTCATATCTTTATTTATGGATGTCTAATTCCAGTGGTTCTAAAGGCTATGTAACACTTATTAAGTCTATTTTTAAGAAAAAATATTGCCTTTAGCCAAATGGACATATATCATTCCAGAATTGTCATTTATTAGACACTGCCACAGAAACCTGCCAGTTTCACTGGCTAACTTCAAAAATACATAGCTCTTAGTGTACAGGTCCAAATGACTTCTATAACCTATCAAATTAAAGCTTGATATGTCTATTTTATTCTGGAAAAGTTCACATTCATTGGACATCATTTGATTATCCAAAAACAAATGAAAATCTCACTACTATGTTGGAAAACACACTTGCAACAATCCAAATTTTTTGCAATTTGTGTTCCAAACATAATCACGTTGTGTGTGACCTCAAATTGCATTGTTTTGTCATTTCTTCTACTCTTTAATTCACCACTTTATTCCCTTTAGTAGAAGGAATTTTGGTGAATAAAATTTGGGATGTTACACTAACAGTAGTTGGCCCTGAATAAATGTGCACATTCCGGTGATTATGAATTTTACAGTGCTATTGTTCTATTGCATTATATAATGCATGGCATATGTATTATCATATTCTCTATGAATGATTGTGTGTTACTATGGATGTTAAGTGGGATTCAACTGAGGAAGTAAGACAAGTACAGGCAGACAGTGCAGCCCCACTTGTATTATATTTGACAGTGTGAAACATTAGAGTGGGTAGTGAAAGTATGGTAAATTTATGTGTAACTTTTGAGGACAATAGGAGCGGTTAGCAGTCGCACCAATATTGATCATCCCAAATCTGGATTATATCCATGTGGTTTACAATAACATAGCATGTATGGCATATAGTGATTTGTCCTGAGTAATAAGGTGATGTGGCCAATAGTATTACACTCTGTGTGGTGAGGAGTGAAACAACCCAAGTAGTCAACAACATTACACCCTATGGTGTACACTAATATAAACTAGTGTGGTTAAAAGTGCATGACTTGTATGGTTAATAGTCACACAACCTATATGGTTTATGATGACACATGAAAACAGAGAATGGGATGAGCCCTAGTATAGTAGGGCATAATGGTGGCTAATCACTCTCAACAGTATAACCTCACAGAAACAATACCTACTCCTATTAGCAGTAAGCTCCAATATACATGTTTGTATGGGGCAGTAATACCTAATGAGTTATATGTCCTAAGATTGTTAGTCTCGATATGTATTCAGCAAAGATGATTAACTATATGTGCTTAGGCAATAAGACCTAATTGAATATATGTCCTTAGACTGACAGAATGTTATGTATTTAAGAATGGTTACGAGCAGAGGCTCGAGGCAGTAAGTCCTGAAGTGCTTGTAAGAATAAGAGTGATTCCCTAGGCAATCAGACCCAGTGTAGAAGATTATGTGCTCGTTTGGAATAGCTTATTTTTGGACAATAAGTGCTTATAAATCGTGATTCACGGTATACGAGGTAAGTATGTGAGAGGAGTTTTATCTCGATTTACGTAATAAGTGCTTATTTGGGCAAAATAAGCCCAACCAAACACTCACTATATGGGGCAGTGACCCTAGCTATAAGATCCTATATGCCAGTGATGTTTTAGTGGTCAGTGTATCCAAAGGCCCTAAGACCTAGTATATCAGTATGTCATTAGGCTGGGAGATGAATTTAAAAATGTGATCGGTAGTGACCCGAGGATTGGGAGCAGAGACCCTCGAATGTACAATCTTATATGCCAGTTGTTTATATGGCACATTGATTGTTGAATAAGAATATTGAATGAAAAATGATGAATACTATCAAAGATCTAAGAATATGATGATTGTGTTGCATGCTCGGTGAGCTTACATATGAAAGAAATAAATTGAATAATGACTTGTGTCGCATGCTTATTGAGCTTCCACATAAGAGGGATGGACTGAATGCCTAGAAGAATCCTTGAGGTGTAGACGTTCAAATTTCGAGGACAAAATTTATTGAATAGGGGGAGAAATGTAACATCCCAAATTTCAGTCACAAAAATTATTTTACCCCTTTGGGTTATTAAAGGGAATAAAATGATGAATATTGGCATACTTGAAATGGCCAAATAGTGTAATTGGTGGCCACATGAATTTTGGGGAATAAGACATAAAATTTAATTTATATCTTCATAAAAGCCCATTATTAGAGCCCAAATTGGTTAATGGAAGAACACAATTATTGGGCTCAATAAATAGTTATTTTTGACCAAACACAAAGAAGAAAAAGAAAGAAGGCCCAAATTAATTACAAAAATATATAAGGACAAAATGGTGATTTGCCAATAAAGCAACAAGATAAATTATTTTCCCAAATTCGGAAGGCCATTTTCGTCCAAATAAAGAAAGGGGGAATAAATAATTGGGTATAAATATCCAAATTTTGGAGCAATTGTGGCCAAGTAAAATGAGTTGGAAAAATCAAAAAGTAACTATGACATAATTAATTAATTGAATAAGGGAATTATGAGAAAGCATTAAGGAATTTATTATTTCCCTTTTTCCTTGCAATTTTTGTCCAAATGGAGAAAATAAGAGGGGAAATATTTACTTGGTGGATGATGATGCCATGTTGAATTATATTAGGCCAAGTAAAAGAGATGGAGTCATAAAAGCAAAATGCATATGGAAAATTAGCATTAAAATATATTAATTTAAAGGAGGTGTATGGAGATATTTTTAAGAGTTTCTTATCTCTTTCTTTAGCTTCATTTTCATCCAAGCTAAGAGAAAGAGAGAGCGAAAGAGAGCTTTGAACAACAAGAGCCAAGAGAGAAGCAAGAGGCAAAGATCAAGGTAAGTACGCTTGATTTCAAGTATTTATGCCTCTAAATTCATGGGAAAGCTTCTCTAACCTCTATTCCTTTATGAATCCCATATGTAGCAAGAAAAATCTAGGGGAAAGAGGAGGAGAGAGGACGCATAGAGAGAAAAAGTAAAGAATCAAGAGGTAACCTCAAGAACTTTCATCCTCTTACTTAATATGTTGTTGTTGTGGTGATTGTTGTTATTGGCTTGATTTGTGGTTGTTTTGGTTTGTTTTGTAATTTTGGGATGATGAAACCCTAAGGGGTAATGCTACCCAAATTTCCATAAATCATTTTTAATAAGTGTTTAAGAAGTTAAATATGTGATTAAGAGTGAAAAGGAAGGAGTTTAAAGGGTTAAATAAAAAAACCAAACTTTTCCTTTCCTTATGTATGTCTTAGCCAGCACTAAAACTAAGTGAAGGAGTTAGAATTTTATCAAATTGATGATTCTATTGTGTTCTACACGAAAAAATATCTAGGAATAGCCTCTGGCTATAAATTCTGTATCAATGGAATTAAACACTAAAACTTGGAATGCAAACTGTGTTGCCAGCGTATTTTCCTACATGGCAGTCAAAATGAATTGTGTTTTTGGGGAACAGAATATAGTACAATGGCCATGAAACTTTTCAATATGAAAGTAGACTTATCAAGATTTAATTTGATAGGTCATTTGTGCCATTTGGGTCAGTAAATTATGAATTATGAATTTTTGAAGTTAGGTAATGAATCTAGATAGAATCCTAGACCAGTATGGCTTTGGTCTTGATTCTAGAATTATGTGGCTGGAATTATCTCTAAGTAATATTTTATCTTTAAAATATACTCAAATAGATTTAAGTAGGAATTTGAACCACCCCAATTATAGTTCTATAGAATTAGTTATGAATTTTCAAATTTTAGTCAAAATGCTAGCAGCTTTTGGCTACCATACGAATTTAAAAAGGAAAGGGCCAAATGTAATTTTTTTAAATTCCAAGGGTTAAGTTGAGCACTTAGGGCTAGTATAGCCATACTAGAGGTTCATTGGTCATGGCTCTAATAATGTCATTATTTACCTAGGGCCATAATGTGATAAAGAAGAACCAACTTCAATAGTTAGGAAAAGGTACAAGAGGAAGACTCAAGACAAAAGGTAGTGAACTTACTTGACTTACATATATTTGATGTGTTTGTTGTGTATTGATTTGCAGTGTTACTTTGATCTATTATGTGAAGCATGTATGAATGAATGAAGCTCTATTTATGTTTATACTATCGCCATATATATGTTGCATGAAACTTTGAGCATGCAGAAATGTCATTATGTGAACATGAGCCTATGTAAGACAAGCATGTCATGCACTAGCATTCATCTTGCATGCATTATTAGTATTGTTTGCTACTAAGATTCTCTTGAATCTCACCATCCCAAACCAACCATTCAGACAGGTGAAAATAGGAGGTGTGCTGAGAACAAACAAGACAATTGCATGAGAGGAATGCAGTAGTGGAACGAAGACGGTAAGATGTCTACATTTCATTGTAACTGGTTTAGACACCCTAATAGCCCTGTATGGCTACATTATTTGTAATTATAATATACAATGTTGTGGTTAATTCTTGTCATTAAGAATTTTATTATCAGTATATTTATACTATTCCTGTGTGTCCACCTAACTATGCTCAAGCACTCTAAAAATGTGAAAATAACATAAAGGTCTTACAACCTATCAAGAAGCCACAGTGGGACCAAACTCTAAGAAATGGCTAAATGCCATGAAGTCTAAAATGCAATCCATATACGACAATCTGGTATGGATCTTAGTTGATTCACTTAAAGGTGTAAAAACCATTGGGTGCAAATAGGTTTTCAAGGAGAAAACTGACATGGCTGGAATTGTAAATGTCTTCAAAGCACGACTGGTTGCAAAAGGATTTACTCAAACTCATGGTGTAGTCTATAATGAAACCTTTTCCCTAGATGCAAATACCAAATCAACCAAAATCCTTCTTGCCATTGTAGCATTTATGACTATGAAATATGGCAGATAGATGTCAAAACAGCCTTCCTTAGTGGAAAGCTGCTTGAGGATGTGTACATGACATAACCTAAAGGCTTTGTGCATTCAATAGATTCTGGTAAAGTGTGCAAGCTTTAAAGATCCATTTATGGATTGAAGCAAGCATCCTGAGCTAGAATTATTGTTTTAATGAAGTAGTCAAAGAGTTTAAATTCATTCAAAATATCGATGAACCTTGTGTTTAAAAGAGGGTTAGTGAGTATAGTTGTATTTCTATTACTTTATGTAAATGTCATCTTACTCATTGGGAATGACATTCCTACCTTTTAGAGTATCAAGTCTTGGTTAGGAAAGTCTTTCTTGATGAAAGACTTGGGTGAAGCAGCCTATATCCTAAGGATTAAGATCTATAGAGATAGATATAGGAAACTAATAGGCCTAAGTAAAAGCACATATATAGATAAGATACTGCATAGGTTCAATATGCAGGATTCAAAAGGGGTTACATGGCCATCTTAGCAAGGATCTATGTCCTAGTACACTTGATCAGTGAGATTGCATGAGCAAGGTTCCATATACCTCGGCCATTGGATTCGCCATATATGTCTTGTTATGTACTCGACCGGATGTCTCATTTGCCTTAAGTATGACAAGCAGATATCAACAAGATCTTGGTGAGGGTGCTGCTGTCAAGAATATTCTAAAGTACTTAAAAAGGACTGAGGACTTATCCCTAGTATATAGTGGATTGAATAATGAGCTTTGTGTTACTGGTTGTACATATGCAAGTTTTGAAACTGACCAAGATGACCTTAAATCGCAATCTGGATACATATTCCTTTTTAATAGTGGAGCAGTAAGCTGAAAGAGCTCTAAGCAGAGCACTGTAGCAGATTTTGTAACATAAGATGAGTATATAGTAGCATCGGATACAGCTAATGAAGCCGTTTGGATCAGAAAGTTCATTACTGAACTAGGAGTGGTGCCTACCATCTCAAATCCAATAGATTTGTTCTATGACAATAGCGGTGCTATTATTCAAGCCAAGGAGCCTAGGTCACATCAAATGACTAAGCATATACAATTTCATCTCTTTAGAGAAATCAATGATAAAGGTGATATAAAAATAAGCAAAGTAGTAGGTGAAGACAATGTTGCTGATCCTCTTACCAAGCCACCTGCACAGGCAAAGCATGAGCTTCATGTTAGGATAATACAAATTAGGCAAATTATTGATTTTACCTAGTGTAAATGGGAGGATGTTAGAAATTGTACCATAAGGGCCAATCATTGTACTTTGAACATTTTTATTCAATGAACTTCTCTATTTTGTAATCATATTATTTGCATGTTCACTATGACAACTATCCTTAGATAAATCATAATGATTGTCCTAACTGTCTGTGGTCGGTCATCTATGTGGGAGCAAAGATGAAATAAGTCTAGTATGACTTTGATGAGGTGTGGAGATACGGCTCAAAGTCCTAGGCACTTGTAAGAGTACAAGGTGCTGGACTGACCCGCTATGAGAAAGCTACATGAATCAAGTCATAAGCTTGTCTCATGTATAACGTCGTCACTATACCCTTTGACCGGAGATCTTCATGGATTCCTACATGAGAGTCGCTCAACTTTGACCAAGTCAAAAGTCACCTTTGACCAGGTGAAGATAAAGGCTATGTTCGTGCTTGGTGGTTTTCATGCAAAGGAATCTGAATGGTCAAAATGGAATTTGTCCCTCACTTTAGTAGAGAGATATTACTGGGCCCCTCGATGAGTATGTCTAAGAAATGTATGGCCATACTATGATGGAAAAGAGTTTCTATTTCTATAGTCAAACTACTCAAGGATCGAGAAAGTAATGGTTAGGAATAGGAGGATGACATTCTCCATGCCTCATCCTTGACTAAAATATCATGTGACAAAAGGGACATGATATGGATGTATGACATGTTGCATCAGTTTATCGATCCTGATATGAATTGGGTAGTTGTAATATATTGCTAGAGGCCGCTTATGACTTATGGGCTAGTATAGTCATTGGCCCACTGCCAACTTCATATGGGCCTATAGGGTAGACCACAAAAATAGCCCAATATGAGCTATAATGTTCAGATTCATTGAATCTAACATATGTCTAGATTTAATGAATGTAATTGTTAATCTAGGGTGCACGAATATATATATATATATATATTCAAAAAGAAAATTAATAATATTATATATATATATATACACATATATGTATTTTTGAAATACATAAATATATATATATGTATATATTGTATGATAATATTATTATATTGTGTTAGTTTTAAATTTAATTTTATCTAATAAATTAAATTTAATAACTGACATGATAAGGATATAATATCTCGGATTTAATTTATAAAGATAAATTAAATATATTTCCATTGGCTCTTTATTTTGATTAAATAAATAAGTTAAATTAAAATTGTAGGAAATGTTTAATTAAACCATATTTATTTAATTTTCTTATCAAAAAACAATTAAGTGTTAATTGATATGATATGGATTTCAAAATTAATTAAGATTAATTTTAAAAATCCAATGTCCATCATAAAATATAAAGCCCTGACTAGTTATTTAAAAAGGGTGAGTTAGGGTTTTCTATGGATGATGGAAGATAGATAGAGAGCAACAGGAAGAGAAAACTCAAGAGAGGGACGTTGGCGATGCTAGCATGCTGTTCGTGATGGATTCCTATTCAAGTGGATACTAGTAGAGGGAGCTGATCGAATTTGTTAGCTCCTTGGGATTGAAAATAGAAACTGAACACATAAGAACGGTATGTTTCTCTACTACTCGATTTAAACGCCATGGACAGATCTTCAGTCGGGATTGAAAAACTTTTTGAATTTTAATTTTTCGCTATGCCTACCAATCCCAATAGCTATTTCTTCTCTAGATGAATCTTTTTTGGAAAAAAGCAGTGGAAGCTGAAATTGATTCTTTGAATCAAAACAAAATGTGGATTTTGGTAGAGTTGCCTCCAGAAGCAAAGCCTATTGGTTGTAAATGGGCTTTTAGAAAAAAAAATTTCCTAATGGAACTATTGATAATGACAAGGTTAGGTTGGTAGCCAGAGGGTATACTCAAAAAGAAAATGTAAACTATTTTGACACATTTTCTTTTGTAAATAGGATTTCTTCAGTTAGAATCCTAATTTTCTTAGCTTCTATTCATAAACTTTTCATTCTTCAAATGGATGTTAAAATAGCTTTTTTAAATGGTGATTTAGAAGAGGAGATTTATATGGTGCAACTTAAAGGTTGTATTGTTCCTAGGCAAGAAAACAAAATTTGTAAACTTGTTAAATCTTTGATGGTTTGAAACAAGCGCCTAAACAATGGCATGAAAAACTAGATCAAGTTTTGTTAGGTGGTGATTTATCTACTGCTGAGGTAGAAAGATTTGTATATACAAAACTTGTAAATAATGATTGTATGATTATTTGTCTATATATTGATTACATGCTTATCTTTGGTGCTAGCATGGGTGTTGTGCTTGTGACAAAATATTTTCTTTCCTCTAATTTTGACATGAAAGATTTGGGTGAAGCAAAAGTGATTTTGGGTGTTAAGGTCATAAAGAATGATAATGGCATCATACTTTCTCAAAAACATTATGTTGAGAAAATTCTGAGAAAGTTTGAACTATTTGATGAGTATCTTATGAATACTCCTTATGATCCTAATGTGCATTTAAAGAAAAATGATGGAGATCCAATTGCTCAATTTAAATTTGCACATATTATTAGGAGTCTGTTGCATTTAATGAACTATACCAAGCAAGATATGGCATATGATGTGTGTAGATTGAGCAGATATACTATTGTCCAAGCAATAAACATTGGAAGGCTTTGGTAAGGGCATTGAGATACCTGAGAGGTACCATGAATTATAGTATACATTATAGTGGATTTCCCGCTGTATTGGAAGGATACAGTTATGCTAATTGGATCTTAGATTCGTACGAGACCAAATACACTAGTGGCTATGTTTTCACTCTTGATGGTGGTGTCGTAATGTGGAAGTCAATCAAACAAACTATCTTAAGTTGTTCCTTAAGGGATTCTGAGTTTATTGCTATGGAGTTAGCTAGTACTAAGACTGAGTTGTCAAAAAACTTCTAAGCAAATTTCCACTAGGTGAAAAACCAACACCATCAGTGTCTTTACATTATGGTAGCCAATCTGTGATAGTTATGTCTAAAAATAAAACATTTAATTGTAAAAGTAGATATATTCGATTGAGACATAATATAATAAGGCAGCTGCTAAAAGATAGTGCAATCTGAATCGATTATGAAGATTAGCAGTGAACCTTGCAGATCTATTTATAAAACCCTAAAAAAGAAAAAAAAAATCTTTGATTCATCAAGGGGAATAGGACTTAAGCCAATACAAAATTAACAACGATGGCAACCCAACCTTTGTGATTAGTGATCTAATGAAGGAGGTTCAATGGGTAAGAATAAGTCGTATGTTGGTTCTGCTAGGACTAAACTAGAATTGTTAGTCCCTTCCTATGATGCCAAGAAAGTGCTAGAATGCATTTTAGTGAGGATAAGCATAGCTCTTAATGATTTTACAATCCTATAGGATGGTGTGCTCATTACAGGTACATTTCTTGAAATCCCCTCTATGAATGTGGAGTAGGGCCACTCTTATGAGATTGTGACAAGATTACTAGAGCATTTGTTATGCACAAGGCTCATGCTTGGCATTCTTAACGTCCAAAAACACGTTAACAATGAAATATTGGCGTATAATCTGATTCTTAATACCTCTAGTACATGCCTAAGAGTTGTTAGTTTTGAGTTCATAGGACTACCAACATCTCTGTGTACTAAGTATTATCAATCTAGGTCTAGTTTTAAGTCCATAAAACTACCAGATATAATGTTTATATCTATTGTGCAACTTAGCTAATGGCGTACATTTTGACACATATAGGGAATTGTTGGAGCTCATTGATCGCCCTATCATTTAAGCTTTCAAATTAGTTTCTTAGTCTCCTCTATAGGCTTGATTCAGGAAGTTTCTCAAAATGTGGAGTCACTAATAGTGATCCTAACTTAATCTTTATTTCACAAGAAGTAGAATAATAGTTGGGAGAAAATTGGATTTTTATAAAAGTAAAAATTGTGAGAAAAATAGAGAGTAGAGATATATTTACCAATATGATGACAACATTCCTAAGGCTTTGATTAATGGTTATCATCATCCAAAAAGATACATGGAGTATATAGAATTGGTGCTAAGTCAAAATAAAAACCCAAAACAACCGTCAAGGTCAAAATTAATTAACTAGTTATTATACCCAAACCCAGCATATAACACCCTTCTAATTAATCATTCTAAACCACCTAGCATATGAATGTTATTCCCAATTACAATTTGATCCTCTAACAAGGTTGTAGAAATGTCTAATTCTAAGAATAGACAACCGCCATATTCATAATACAACTATTCATGCAATTAAATTAACACCATAATAAAATCACAAGAAAGATCATATGAGGAATACAAAATATACAAATTTAAACTACAAATTTTAAATGCTCATAAAATTCATAAATAGGACACACAATAATCTCAACTGACATTATGAGTCCAAATCTCAAGGTAAAGAAAAATCATAAAACTAGAAAAGACCTACTCCTAATATAACTCCAACTTACATTGCGTGGGACTTAAGCCACGCCACCCATCCTCAAGAACAAAGTGGACTTGCTAACACCATTTTAATAATAGAGAAAGCTAAGAAAATATGACAAAAAGAGATGTGAATAGTACCGTAAAGGTGGATGCTTGTGATATGTGTTGTGAGTTGAGGCATGTCTTGGAATGGACCCTTGGGGTTTCTTTTATAAACATCAATGGCTTTCTCTTCTATCTTGTGAATCTTTACCTTTTTCATGCATTTGATATCCATTCTATCTTCTATTTGAATTTTGATGGTTTCATGGCTTCTTCTTTACCTTTGATTGGAGGAATTCAAATTCTCGATAGACTTTTGAATGAATAAAGATCAATCTTTATCTTCAATCCTTAAATCTCTATCTTATTCTTTGATTTGGACCTAATATATTTGAGAAGAATTAAATTTAATTCTCAAGGGATAAAAAGATATAATATTTTGAATTAAATCCCCTTTTGAATTATATTTAGTTCTATCCTTTTAGATGGTGCCATATGGCTGCTTATGGACAAAGAAACCATCTAAAATGATTCATGCCCTTTATTAATTGTAGGTGGCCACATTTTTACTGTCATTGGGTCATGGAAGACATGTATTTGGGCTTAAGTGGTGGTCATAAGGCCCATTTAAGGAGCATAAGTCATAAGCTAACACATATAGGCCCTAACCATGATGTAATTTGGCTCAAAAGTAGTCTCAAGGCCTTGTTTTCATTAGATACTTTAGCCCATGCGAATTTACATCTTTTTCTATAGATCTTCATCATCTTTATGAGCTTGATTGTCTTTTTTACTTTAATTCCTTAATTTTCCTGCAATAAAAACAACAAAAGATGCCTTCGTGCAAATCAATTTAATCTAGGGAATAAAATATGACAAGTATACCCTTTTTAGAATTTATTTTGTGCAATACATTCTAATTCAAAGTAATCATAATACTTACATTTAAGCACAATCATAATGATAAAATCTCCTAAATAGATATAAAATTATATAATAAAATAGGGACATATCATTAATTCATTGCATGTGGGTGTGTCAAATAGGAAGAAGTCGCACATTTCTTGGGAGAAAGAGAAAACAAGTGTATATATTACACCTTATGAATTTGGGCTTGTAAATAAGCCAAGAGGAAGAGTGAACTTGCGTGCACAACAAAAGGCCACCAGTAGGCAAACGCAGTTGAAATCCAGTTATTCCCCCCACCCCCTGTGTGAGTTAAAATCCTTTATGGCCTTCAACGTTCAGAAGCTACATCATAATATGTTTTCATTATTGTTGTAATTGGTGATTTAATGGCCTTACGTCATAATATGTTTTCATTGTTGTTGTAATAGGTGATTTGATGGCCTTTATGTGGTTCAAATTGTGCCCAACATCTCTCAGGTTTGTTCCTATATAAGGAGAGCTCATAAAGACGTCCAGGAATCCTGCTCTAGAATCCTCGAGTTCTCTCTTCCTCTTCTGAAGCATTCGAGCTTCCTCTTCATCTCATATTCTCTTTGCTTGCTGGTTGCTTTTATATTTTGATGTTCTGTTCACCCTATATCTGCAAGAAGTATCCTTGTAACACCCCAAAATTTATATTCACCAAATATATTGTAATTATTTGATAAATTCAATAAAATGGTGAATATTCATGAATTTGAAATTTATGAATTTTATAAATGTTCGTATTCATGAGAAAATGGGCAAAAATAATTATGGAATTAGTTTGGGTAATTTCAAAAGGCCAATATTAAGGTGCAAAAATGGAGAAAAAATAAATAAACTATTTGGTCCAAAAATAAATGGAAATTGGCCAAATAAAAAGAAGGAAAGAAATTAGATTAAGAAAAAGGTAATAGCATAATCGTAATTTTGCCAATTTAGCACAAAATTAATTATTTTCTGATTAATTGAACTTATTTTCAATTAATTAAGGAAAATAAAGGGAAAAATATATTTGGAGTATTTTGGTCAAATAAATATGAATTTATGAAAAATTTGAGTAAAAATGCGAATTTGACCAAAATTGAGACTTTAGGTGTATACATAACTTGAACAAGTTGTGAAGCCAATTTGGACATGTAAAAAGGACCCTTGGGATGCCATTACATGTAACAAAAGAGGGAAATATTATTTGCATGTTAATTGGGCTCAAGGTATCAAGTTACATGAAGTTAGGAATTTATACACAAAAAGTCAAAATTTGTATTTTTCAGAAAATTGGAAAAATTAAAGTAAAAATGTGATATGATAATATATCATCATCGTCTTCCTCTTGGGGTCATACCTAACACCATTTTTGGCAAAAGAAAAAGAGAAAGTTTTAGAAATTCTAGAGAGATAAAGAGGAGAAAATCAAGAGGGAGGTTGATTTTTCCGGTGAATTCGTACCTAATGCGTAAAACTCCGCTCCTAACCTTCTCTTTCATGTATTTTAAGGTTTGTGAAGCTCAAGTTCTCTTGTTGGAAGAGCTAGGGTTTTAGCCACACTAGGAAAAGTCAGAGGGAGCCTGAGGTAACTTTCAAAACTTCAACCTTTGATTGTTCTGACTGCTGTGGACAATTTAATCGGTGAAATTCCGCCGGATTGTCTTTGGTTTTAAATTTTGGAATTGAGATGGCCTAACGGTTTTGCTACCAAAATTTAGTCTAAATGGTAGTTGTAACCAAATAAAATAGTTAATAAAGTGGTTAGGAGTATAAAGGAACATGTCTGCGGAGTCAAAATCAAAAAACCCTAATTTTCTCAAGAGTATTGTTCAATTTTGGTAGAGCTAGAAATGGGACTTAGAGTTGGATTTTCAATGATTTGATAATTCCATTGTGTTTGAGAGGAAAAATTAAGTGTGGTTGCAGTTGGTCACTTTTTCAAAAAAGCCCAAAAAAGTATAATTACAGAAACGCCCCTGAAACCCTGAAATAGGGGCTGCTAAGCGTATTTTTTTCATTTGGTAGTGATTTGGTAATTCCAAGTCCAAAAATAGATTCTTTAGGTGAAAATATGTCAGAATAGCCCAGGTTAAAATTTCGGGAATGTTAGATTCCAAGTTTTGATCATAACAAAAGATTATTATGTGAAACTTATGTTTTACAAGTTTTGACAATGGTTGAAGATATTACTAAATACATATCACTAAGTTTAGAGATCATTACTGTCATTTTAACTGATGCACTCGAGTGATGGAGCTAGTACTCGAGCAATAAGCACTTTTGCACTTGAGCACAAGCAAGTGTTTGATAGAATCAGACATTATCTGAAAATACTAGGACAACTCTAGTGATGGACAAAGCACTCGAATGATGATGTGATTTGTAATCGAGTATTAAGGCACACTCATGAAAGTATTTGACAGAGACCAATGTCAGAGACAAGATATCATCACTTCACTCAAGCACAGACTCAATACTCGAATGCTAGCCTCAAGTGCACCTGAGTCCTACCAAGTATGGCATAGGAAATGTTTACCCAAGAACAAGATAAACTCAAAGTGAAAGCTGCACTCGAGTTCAAGTGAGTGAGGCATAAGAAGTGTTTGCCCGAGAGTCAACCAGAGCATGGAAGAGCAAGAGCACCTGAGTTAAGAGTACTTGCACCTGAGTGATATCTCAGCACCCGCGAGTGAGAAATCTAACTCTCTCCATTTATGATGCAAGTGCTGAAGCGATAGAGTATCTTATACAAGAATATACTATGCACTCGAGTGAGAGTAAGTGAGCTCGAGTACAGGCCCATATCACCTACATGTGCAAAATCAAACTCTTGAAAAAATGAGGTGAGAGTGTTATCTAGAGACGTGGCTTCATTGTACAAAATACAAGGGCACTCGAGTGAGAGGATATGTGCTCGAGTGGGGACCCACATCACTCACAAGTGTGAAAGTACACTCTCTTAAAATCATAAGGAAGTGCAACACAAAAACAGAAGCAAGAAAGGAAATATGAAGATGCACTCGAGTGAGACCAAAGTGCACTCGAGTGATACTCTGTCAGAAGCCAAAACACAACAGACTTACAGCGATCAATCCGAGCATGGTTTAATATTATTTATTCATTCTATTTTCACTTCTAATCATTATTTAACATCATTTAACATATATTGCAAATGTGAAACAGAAGTTTGATCGTTTGAATTAGAAAGGCATAGAGGAAGTCAAACAACAATAGACAGAATCATTACAACCAACCAAGCACATACCTACCACGATATCTAGTTCAAAGATTTCAAACGTACGCTTGCTATTCCACAGTAAAATGATCTACTCCACAATGATTATTATTCAATGGGCAAAAACAATTGACTATAAATGCGAAGCTTTAGAGACCATTAAAAAACAACTAAGAACAAGAATTCACACAAGCAAATTCACGAGTCTCTATTATTCACATTTTCTCTATATTCATATTGTACTTTAGTGTTTATCATATTTTCTCTTTGAGAGAGTCTGTATACACTTCAAATTCTATTTTCATTTAATCTTAAGGTACAGGGACCTTGAAAGGGTAGATATCCTTACGAGAGAAGCAGTTGAGAGAATTCCTAGTAGGACTTTCTGCTCATAAAACTTATAAGGTACAAGCAGAAGAGAATGTTGCTGCTTGTAAGACTTATAGTTATGTAAGCAAGAGAGAACGTTGCTGCTCATAAGACTTGTATACGTAAGCAAGAGAGAAATGTCATAGGTTTGTTTTTCTGCACATAAGACTTGTCGTAAGGGGGAAAGAAATTTCTAAGTGTTAGAATATTTCTGCTCATAGTCCATTCAAGGATGATTGTTGTTTTGAGGCGTTCTGAGAGCCCATTGAATCTTGGAAGTATAGTGAAAATCTTAATAGGTCTTGATCTCTAAGGACTAGACGTAGTCTTGGGTTTTGGGCCGAACCAGTATAACTCTTTGTGTGTTAATCTTCTCAACTCTACTCTTTCTACAGTTATTGTCATATAACCGCATCAACCAAAAAATTTATCACATCACCCAATTCACCCCCCTCTTGGGTGAAGCTTTCCTCTTTTAGGGCAAAGTACGATCGAATCGGGTACAACGGGGTCGGGCCAGGTACTTAGTGGCATTTTGGTAAATTTTTACCATAGGCTAATATAACCACTCAAAACACTATGGAAGTGTCTAAAATGGTACATGAATAGGTCTTAACCTACTTCTTATACATTTGACATTTTAGGACTAAGTTTGGAGCCTAAGCTAGCATGTTTTACGAGGCAGACAATCTGAGGCTGGAAAAAGATTAAGGTGGGGACTACTATCTCTCATACTATATGACTATTAATATGATGTGTGTTATTATATTTTGTGATATGAACAGGTGTTGGAGGCACATTACCTAGCTGTGGTCTAGGACCTAGCTAAGGTACATTAGTATTACCTAGCTGTAATCAGGGACTCGAATAAGGTACACATAGGGGTTTCATCTGGACAGTTGGCCCTGAGTTTTGTGAACACACATAGTTAATGTGAATTTTCATTTTACATTATACGTGGCATTGCATATTTAATTCTTTCATTTTATCAAGGTGGACCAAGCAAGAAAGAAAATAAGGAGCAACAGATAGTATATTATGAATATGGAAAGCGTAGACACATCAAATCTAAGTGCTTTAAAACAAAGACAAGAAGAAGCTAAAGAAGAAAGCATACATATCATCTATATGAGGTGATAGCTCGTCGGATGAAGAAACCGACAACGACGAAGTTGCATATTTATGCTTGATAGCCAAAGAAGAAGAATCAGATTCTGAGGTAAGTGACTCTGAACTTACTTATGATGAGTTATTATCTGAATATAATGTACTACATACTAAATTTATCAAGGTAGCTAAATAAATGGTTAGTCATAAGAAGAAAGCAAAAGAGTTAGAAAATACTATCATGTCCTCATGTGCATTATGTGAATAAAAAGATAAGAAAATAGGTGATTTAACAAAAACTATGGAAAGATTTACTAAAGGACGTGAAACTCTTAAACTCATTCTAAAATCTCAAAAAGTTTCCTTTGATAAATTTGGAATTGGATATAAATCTGATTAGGATAAAAACAGAGGAAATAAGAAAAATGGCAGTAGGACTTATCTCAAATATTTTAAGAATTCTGTGCATACATCAAATCCATTGCATCATGTAGTTATTGTAATAGGAAAGGACATTATACTTCATTATGTTATTTTAGAAAAGGATAGGTCATTAGTACGTACAAATGGGCTCCAAAAGGGATGCACGTATCAAAGGTAATGCATACTAACCATAAAGGACCCAAGAAAGTATGGGTACCTAAAACTTGATCACATTATTCTAGGTATGTCTCAAAGCATCATGAGCAAACAAGTGGTACATTGATAGTGGATGCTCGAGACACATGATTGGTGACAGAAATAAGTTCACTATACTAGAAACCAAAGAAGGAGGAAAGGTAACTTTTGAAGGTAACCAATCTAGACGTATTGCTGGAATTGGTGAAGTGGAAAAATTCCATGGTGTTCAAATCAATGATGTATATTACGTTGAAGGATTATGCCACAACCTCTTGAGTGTGAGTCAAAGCGCTAACAGAGATAACTGGGTGATCTTTGATTCAGAAGAATGCTTGATAGTAAATAAGAAGGATTTACCGCTTAACAAAGAATCCATCAAGGAAAAGATCCGAGCGCAAAGGGATAGTAACCGTTATACCATTGATTTAAATTCAAATTCTTCTGAAAATTGTTTTCTTAGCAAATCAGAGGAGAGTTGGTTATGGCATAAGTGTCTGGCTCATGTTAATATGAACCAACTCGACAAACTGATTAGAAAAGATTTAGTTGTTGGTCTTCCTAAACTTAAATTCAAAGATGACATGATTTGTGAGGCATGTTAAAAAGGCAAAAAAAATAAATCTTCATTCAAAACAAAGTATGAGATTTCTACTTCTAAGCCTTTACAATTACTTTATATGGATTTAGTAGGTCCAGCAAGAGTAAAAAGTTTTAAAGGAAATATGTATACTTTAGTAATTGTTGATGATTTTACAAGATTTACATGGACTATATTTATTACTTTAAAAGATGAAATGTTTGTCAAATTTATTATGTTTGCTAAGAAGGTCCAAAATGAGAAAGGTATTTCTATTGTCTCTATCAGGACAGACCATGGAGGAGAATTTGATAATCAACTCTTTGAAGATTTCTGCAACAACAAGGGAATAGATCACAACTTCTCTGCACCTAGAACGCCTCAGCAGAATGGAGTAATAGAAAGGAAGAACAGAGTCCTCACAGAAATGGCAAGGGCAATACTCAATGAAAAAGAAATGTCACAAGTATTATAGATGGATGCAATGAGTACTGCATGTTATATTTCAAATCGAGCAAATATTTGCAAGTCACTTAGAAAGACACCATATGAACTCTATAAAGGAAGAAAGCCAAATCTTGCTCATCTACACATCTTCGGATGCAAGTGCTTCATTCACAACAACGGTAAAGAAAACTTAGGCAAATTTGATTCAAAGTCTGACGAAGGTTTATTTCTAGGATATTCTAATAGAAGTAAAGTATATAGAGTTTTTAATAAGAACACGTACTGTTGAAGAATCCATTCATGTTGTGTTTGATGAACTTGATTCTGAGATAAAGCATTTTGATGAAGAAGAAATGGATTTGAAAAAGAAAAATAAAACTATTTCAAATCAGAATGATCTTGAAACAAACGATTTTCAAAATAAAGAAGATGTCGATGATCATGCTCAACCAAAAGCATAGAGACATATTAAAGATCATCCAATTGATCAAGTAATCGGAGATATTTACAAAGGTGTCAAAACCAGAAATATAATTCTTAATGAGGTAACTTTTTCTACTTTTATTTCTAAGATTGAACCTTCTAATATTGAAGAAGCATTATTTGACAATGATTGGGTGATTGCTATGCAAGAAGAATTAAATCAATTCCGAAGAAATCAAGTTAGGGATTTAGTTCCTCAACGTAAAGATCACTCGGTTATAGAAACCAAATGGGTTTTCAAAAACAAACTTGATGAATCAACAATCATTGGGAGAAGCAAAGCAAGATTGGTTGCCAAAGGCTATAATCAAGAAGAAAGTATTGATTATGAGGAAACATATGCTCCAGTGGCAAGATTGGAAGCAATACGAGTACTCTTAGCCTTTGCTTGCATTAAAGGTTTTAAACTTTATCAAATGGATGTGAAAAGTGCTTTTCTAAATGGTTATATTATGGAGGAAGTGTATGTAGAACAACCTCCTAGTTTTGAAGATAAAACAAAACCTGATCATATTTTCAAACTTAAGAAAGCTTTGTATGGTTTAAAACAAGCACCCAGAGCTTGGTATGAAAGGCTAAGCAAGTTTCTTCTTGATCAAAACTTTGTCAGAGGAAAATTAGATACAACTCTTTTCATCAAACATAATAAAAATAATCTTCTAATTGTTCAAATTTATGTTAATGATATTATTTTCGGTGCTACTAATGAATCTCTTTGTCAAGAATTTTCCAAGATTATGCAGGGAGAGTTTGAAATGTCCATGATGGGAGAATTAAACTTCTTTCTTGGACTTTAAATCAAGCAAATGTTTTTGTAGGTCTGTCACTCGAGTGCTGGTAGGCTCACTCGAGTGCAAGGTATCTTATCACTTGAGTCAGAGATGGATTCTCGAGTGTGGAACTATATCTGCTTCTAGCTAAGTAAAATAGAGATTAACAAAGTATGTAAGAACTCTTGGAACTCACTCGAGCATACCAAAGGTGTTAGACCTTACTCGAGTGAAGGAAGAACATCACTCGAGCATGGTATGAATACACCTAAAGTAAAGCAAGAGCACTCGAGCAGAAGAGAAAGATATATGCAAATACTAGTCCAAAGTATGGTTACTCAAATGATCTTGGAGGATTTAAGTACAAAGATGAAAAATATAACAAGATATACTTAAATCAAGTACGCTTTTACATGCTTTATGAGTTTTCTTTATTTGTCACTCAAGTACCAAATTATGTCACTCGAGCACCGTATGAATAACACTCGAGTGTTGCAACTTATATCAGATACGCGATACCTCAGGCTGTCGCACTTCCTTTTTTCACTCGAAGCGTCTCTTCACTCGACAGCCAAAACTCTTCATCTCCATTCATTTCCCACTGATTAAATGCCTCAAGTCTACTCAAATTTGAGTTGCAACTCTTCAATCTTCTCTAAAAGGTCAGATTTTTCATCATTTTCCTTTTTCTTGCCCTAACCGAAGAATATTCCTGAAAAGCAATCAAAATCTTCCCTATTCATCTATTCTTTGATACATTTCTGAATCATGGTGAAAATGAAGCTTCCTCAAGTTTCCAAAAACTCTCCCACACCCTCACCTCCTCATTTTGAAGCTAGTAAGACTGAATCTCAAATGGCAGCACCATCGTATAACTCATCTCTAACTCCTTCACTATCCTCTACTCCAACACCACCTCCAAAGCCTAAGGTCACTAAGAAAAGAACTCCAACCAAGAAGCTTCATCCTAAGCCTAAGATGGCTAAGAAGGATCAACCTCTACCAAAGAAACCAAAGGGAGTTGTCTTCAAAGAACCGGTTGTCACTCGTTCTCAATCAAAAGAAGTAAAGGGAAGAGTAAAGAGGAAAGACACAGAGCAACCACAACAATCTTCCTCCTCTGATGACTCATTCAATATGCAGCTCCGAGAAGCAATGGAAAAGTCCAAGCTCGATGCCTTGGTTTGCAAGATTGCCTCCCAAGCTGGTGCCTCGGGCTCATATCATGTTGGCCAGACCAGTGCAGTTGCTTCAAGAGTACCTTCGACTTCATAGGCTCCAGAGGAAGAACAAGTCACAAATCCTAGAAAAGGCTTCAATGTTAAGGAACTAAAGCCACTGGAATAGAAGGTATATGATTCTGTGTTTGCTCATAGAAACTTCTGCCCTATAGTTTATATGGACTTAGATTATCTGAAGAAAAGTTGTAGTTTGGATTTTCATCCTTTCCTTGGATTTTATGATCCCTGGCTGAATGTGCATCTCCTTTATTCACCTATTGTTGTGAGAACCTTTTACTGCAACATGAAAGTCCATAACATATATTCTAGGGCTAGAGAGTTGATAGAGGAGGTAGCTGTTGGAAATTGTGCCCTAAGGGCCAATCATTATACTTTGAACATTATTATTTTAATGAAATTTCTCCATTCTGTTATCATATTATTTGCATGTTAACTGTGATAATTGTATCCTTGGATAATTCATAAAGATTATCCTAAAATGTCCCTGGTCGGTCATCTATACGGGAGCAGAGATGAAACAAGATCAGTATGACTTTGATAAGATATGGAGATACGAATCAAAGTCTTAAGCACTTGTAAGAGTACAAGGTGCTGGACCGACCCACTATGAGAAAGCTAAATAGACCAAGTCATAAGCTTTTCTCATGTATAACCACGTCACAATGCCCTTAGACCTGAGGTCATCATGGATTCCTACATGAGAGTTGCTAAGCTTTGAACTAGTCAAAAGTCACTTTTGACCGGGTGATGATAAAGGCTACGATCGGGCTTGGTGGTTTTTCATGCAAAGGAATATGAATGATCAAGATGGAATTTGTCCCTCACATTAGTAGAGAGATATTACTGGGCCCCTCGATGAGTGAGTCTGAGAAATGTACGGCCATACTATGATAAAAGGAGTTTCTGTCTCTGTTATCAGGCTACTTAAGAATCAAGAAAGTAATGGTCAGGAACAAGAGGATGACATTATCCATGCCTTATCCTTGATCGATATATCGTGTGACTAAAGGGACGTGATGTAATATACCAAATTTTGCAATACTAAAAACGTGTAAATATGGAAATAGTAGAATAAAAAAAATACAAGTGTAATAAGTCAGAGCAAAATTCATCGGTGGCTGCAGGGTTCAGGGGCATCAATTGCGAGATCGGAGGAATTTGGGCATTTCATGACGTGCCTCGATATGCGTGCCATGGTCCCACGTGGGTCCCGCGTAATGCACCGATGGAGCAACTTTATTAAAAAGAACTTCAGTAAAGTATGTAATGATAGCTCATTATGACTCATGATGACACATCTTTCGTGTTGGCCAAATAAGGAAATGACAAGTGTCCCGAAATTATTACAAAGAAAAAACGTGTTTTTGTGTTGGCCAAATGAGGGGGTGACATGTGTCCCTCATCATTACACATTATTACACCCACTTTAAGCCTTTCGTGTTGTCAACTCCGAAGTACGCCACCTAGCGTCTGAGTCCGGGGAATTCACCGGTCTCCGGTCGGGTCTCTTACTTTTCGAGTCGAGCACCGAACCCAGGAGTCTGGGGAAATTGTTAGGCCTCCCCTTCCCCTGACCATTTATGACCCACCGAAGAAAGAGAAAAGTAGAAGACCAATGGTTGCATGACACGTGGCACTCTTAAGCATTTAACTTGTGACACGTGGCAAGATGAGATGAGATCATTTTAAGTGATTAAATCACAACCATCCATGCTTAATTAAATCACAAAATTTCATGCAACCATGGAAAGAGAAAGGGAAATCAGATTTCTTAAGCTTAAGAACACAAGAAGAGAGAAGGAGGAGTGAATAGTGAGTTTTCTTGACTACCGGAGCCGATTTCAACCCTGAATCACCGTTATTGTTCGGTAAGTCCTTCAGGAAACTTTCTCTACTCACTATAAGCTTCAATTCTATGGTCTTAGATTTCTCATATGAGGTGTTTTGTGCCAATTAGTCTACCAGAGTGCCGCCGGAATGCCGAACCACTTGTAGAAACGCGAAGAGGTAAGCATAGGCTTTCTTTTGAACCGAATACTTTGTGATTTCATTGAGTTTTTCTTAGCTCTTCAACCACCCATGTATTTCATTCAAGGGGTGTTTTTGAAGAAGGAAGATCTTTTAATCATATATATAAGGTGATATATGATGTTTGGAGAAGTATTAGACTTGTTGGTTGTTAAAATCACAAAGTGGAATTTTTGTTGTTTTGGGAGGCAGATTTCGGTTGGGGGCTAGATCTGGTAGAAATAATTTGATTTTGGTATTTTTGAGCTTTCCATTGGATTCTACGCGAAAAATTGTGTGGGAATAGGCTCTGGTTATAATTTTTGACAGACTGGTTTAAAGAATCAAAAGTTGGAAATTAAGTCTACTTGTGCAACAAAGTTGCCAGAGTGCGTTTTTGTCTGGCAGTTTTGTTGTGGCGAATATTTCACTGTCCAAAATTCATCTGTTGGTTATGATATTTTCCAGAATTAAAGTACACTTATAGACCTTTAATTTAATAGGTATTATGAAGGATTTCGACAAGTATACTAGGAGTTACGAATTTTTGAAGTGGACCATTAAAACTGGTCAGATTTTCTGGCAGCAGGGAGAAAAAGAAAAACTGGGAAGTGTGCGCGGTTTTTCAGCTACTGAAAGTATTTTTCCCTTAAAATAGACTTAATAAGGGTTATATAGAATTTTGGATCACCTCAATTCGATTTTTCTAGAATTAGTTATGATATTTCAAAGTTCAGTGAAAAATCTGCCAGCTTTTGGTAATTGTGCGAAAATTCAAAGCAAAGAGTTTTTATAATAAAATTGGACATTTAAGAGTTAAGTTAAGCATTTGGAGTAGCTTGAGCTCATTAGCTTCATTTTGGGCCTAATGTAGTGACCCTAATGGTAACCAACATAAGAGAATAATTTATGAAGAGTTGGATTAAGAAAAACTCATTGCCCGTAAATTTTAATTTATAGGACTTGACACTTGCCCAGGACGTTCAAAGCACGCCAATCAAGATCAAGATTTGGAAAAATTGTCAGGTAATAACTTATCCCTCACATACTATGTGATATGTTATATGCATGTTTGTACCATTGTGAATTTAAAACATTCAGATGAGAAGGGCTAAGGCCCAGTAGAATTTCCCAGCGCTGTGACAAGGGACGGTTGTCCTTGAATTGGTAACTTTATGCTTTCTGCATATTGTAAATTTATCTCTGAATGTTGAATATGTTGATTGTACTGTAACTTTGGTTGATATGGCATGATATATGTGCATTTTATATGAGTGATATCTGTTACTACTGAGATTCATTGAATCTCACCCTATTTTTCCAAAACAAATTTTCAGCTCAGGCAAGTAGTTCCTCTGGCAAGAAGGTAAACACGGGCGAATGAAGCAAAGGACTTAGAATTTAGTTTTCTGTTAGTTATCTATTTTGGTGATTGTATGTAATTTGTATTTAAGTGTGGTCAGTCTCGTACTGACATGTATGTAAGTGCCTGTATATAAGCGAACACGCAACGACATTCGTACCGATAGTGGACAGCCGTCCACCTAGGGCCGTTAATTAAGCATAGTAGCTTGGGTTTCAGCAGAGAACTTATTAGTAAACACTCTGATATGAAAAATGAACCTAAAACGAATGGCTTAAAATAAATCATATGAGACCCAATCTGAAAATGATTTTTGAAAAGATTTTTGAAAACCCATTCAAGTACAGCTCCACACTCTGCTTGAAATTGGGACTTCCGCTGTTTACAAAAGATTACTGGTCTCCTTTTTAAAGATATTACTTCACTTATGCCATCTATATGCTTTCAAAACACGAGTGTTACATTTATAAGCTCAATAGTAGTGGGGATTGTCATGAGGCGCTACTTACCCCCAGGTAGTGGCTTCGATCCCTGCGGAGGCGGAAAATCTCGCTTGGGGAGCGAGGAACTCTTGTGAGTCCACCTCTTACGGGGTCCATGTGTGGCCTGGCTGGAAGTGGGGTGTGACACGTGACATGGTTGTATGACAGGTTGCATCGTGATAACGATCCTCATATGAATTGGGTAGTTGTAATGTCTTGCTAGTGGCCGCTTGCGACTTTTGGGTTAGTATAGTTATTAACCCACTGCCAACTTCATATGGGCCTACAGGGTCGCACACAAGAATAGCCCAACACGAGATAATGCTTAATTTAGGGTGGACGAATTTTATATTTATATATATATATAATATAAAATTCATTAATAATATTATATAGATATATATATTTTTGAAATATGTATCTTATATATATATATATATATGTATATATATATATATTATATTATTATATTGTGTTAGTTTTAAATTTAATTTATTAAGATATATTAAATTTAATAACTAACATGATAGAGATATAGTATCTCAGATTTAATTTATGAAGATAAATTAAATCTAATGGCTCTTTATTTGGATTAAATAAATAGGTTAAATTAAAACTGTTGGACAGATTTAATTTAAACTGAATTTATTTAATTAGCTCATCAAGATAATTAATTGTTAATTAATTTTGAAATTAATGATGATTAATTTTGAAATTTGAAAATAGCCCTCATAGGTTATAAACTTGATAGAGCAGATATATTGATAAGAACATGATAATTGAGAGCCGCAAGTGAAACCCTAGGAGACATTAGAGGCGCTAGCATGCAATCTCGGTTGGAGAGCATTCATGTGGATACCAGTAGAGGGAGCGGACCTGACGTGTTGGCTCCTAGAGATCGTGAAAACTCTGAATCATCAAAAGGTATAAATCCTTCCAACTTGGTTTAAACGCCGTTAATAGATCCTCGATTAGGATCGGTGAAAATTTTTAAAATTCTTCCGCTGTGCCTACCGATTCTAATAGTAGCGTCTACCAATGTTAGAGGTCAACATATTATGGTATATGCTACTATCATAAATGATATCCTTGGTTATGTTGCACCCCCTTCCAATCCTCCTACACTCTCTGCTAATGAAGCCTTCCGGCAATTAAGACTAAATGATCCTATAGGCCCTCTTAACTTTAAGCCTATTGACATGCTTGACTCTATTCATGCCCCTCATTACATATACACCTGTAGCATTGTGATAGAGCTCAATATTTATATCTTTTTATTAATTAATCTTAGGCTTTTGTGGAACTTAATTGAATATTTTGGGTATAATATAATCAAGTGTTAATGTGAGATTTTAGTGAAAGAATAATTTGGGAATTAAAGTGGTTAAATTGTTATATTTTTAATTAATATTTGTTATCCCCATTATTCTTTAATTATGAGCGAAAGATATTACCTTTGTAAATTTAATTTTGTTGGTGATGATGTGATACAACTTACTCATTTAACCTAAAGAGAATTAAAAAAAGTGAAGCACCAAAATGAAATAGGAAGGGGAAAGCATGAAGGTTGTTGACCAAATGTAAAAGGGAAGTAAAGGAGGTAGAGACGTGTAGAATTGAAATAGGAAATGGTTAAAGATTGAAGAAAGGAGAGAGGCGGTGGCTATTGAAGGAAAAGAAAGATGACTGAATTAAAAGAGGACCAGCACCGAGTAGACAATGAGAGGAGGAAATGAATTGATTAAAAGTGGAGTTGACCAAAGGAGAATGATGGCTATGAAGAAATTGGAGAGAGGAGACCGAATGGATTAAAGAAAAGAAAAGGGGACATCTGGCTGAAATGGATTGAAAAGGAGGTAGCATGTAGCACATAATATAAAAGAGGGGACCACTTGAATTGATTAAAAAGGAAGCTGCTGCAACACGTTGGGAAAGGAATGGGCTGAAATGAAATTAAATGGGCTGAATCGAATTAAATAACGAAAGGAGGAGGCGGTGAGGAAAAAGAGGGCAACAAATAAAGGGAGGTAGCAACTAGACAGAGAAAGGAATTGAGAGGCAGCTGCAAAAATAAAGGGAAGAGAGACGCAAGTTGAGAGACACCATCTGGGAGCCAAAAGAAAGAACTAAAGAGGGAAGTCGCTGATGCAAATTCCCATGGCTGATATCTTCGTCATTCATCAATTTTCATCTTCCTCTTCTATGAGTAGATAAGCTTTGGTGATTTCCTTGAGTTGGGTAATGGTTTGAGCTTCTAAACTTCAATGGAATTCCTTTATGCTCTCTTTCTATTTCATAATTATATGGCTTGGTTAAGTATGTAATTGTGATCTAGATTGTTATATGCCAAATGATAGACTTGGTGGTTGAGCTAGGAATTGATTAATTAAGCTTTGTATGATTTAAATTAGGAGTAAGTTGAGTTGTTTATTCCAATTTGGTTAAGTGGATTGTAAATGACTAAACTGAATGCTTGAACTTTTGTAATGATAATTACAAGCTAGAATTGGAAGTTGATTATTCACCTCCTTGAGTCTGAATTATTTGGTGGTCTTCATTTAATTGCTTCGGTAGAATGAATTAAATGATTATTACAAGTATGGAGCTAGTAGTAACTAAGTTCCATCCTCTTGACTCATATTATGGAATTCATATTATTAGCAAGCAAGGAAGACTAAAGCCTCAACTCAAGAGAATCTCATATCATCATTATATTAGTTAATTGAATTTATCTTGTTGTTAGTATTAATTTCAATTCCTTTTTCTTCTTTGTTTTAAAAACCGAAAAATACAAAAATATTGTTTTAGCTTAGATTACTTCATAGTTTTAAAATTAAGTTCTCAAAAGGATTTCTCACGACTTTAAGGTTTTTATCACTTTACTATTTAGAAACTTATAAATTAATCTTCTCACAAGAACGACCTAGGTTGAGCTACTACGCTACATTTTCAAGCCTAGTTTTATTTTGTGAACTCATACAACAAGGGTTTATCAAATTGGCGCCATTGCCAGGGAGACTACACCCATTTTGCTAAGAGAGACTACTATCTATTGGCCTCCTTCCTAGCTGGTCAATAAAGAAATGTGGGGGAGCTTATCTTTGGTGAGATGAGAAGATTTAGATTTTCTTTATCGAGATCAGCCACAATTCCATATCCACAACTTGTGTCTCTTATCCTAAAGCATAACAAAGTGTGGTATTTGGATAGAACTGAGAAGGTAACCATTCCGAGGTTTGGTAAGACTCAGTTGACACATATGGGAATCACTCTTCCATTAAGTCAAACCAAGGCCACATCTCAGTGAGAAGCCACTCCATCGAGAGGTGGTAAGGCTCAGTCTTTTGCACAAGGTCCAACTCCACCTCCATCTTTTCTAAATGCTTCTTTATCAAGCTATCTGGCCGAAGTGGTCAATCAAGCTGTGACAGGCCTGAAAAAGGAATTGTTGAACAAATTCAAAAAATTGGTAGACAAGCTGGAAACTCATGTCTCAAGATTAGTGGACAAGGCAAATCCAAATTTTGACATGATGTTCAAGGCACAAGAAGACCAGTCTCAAAGAATATCTGACATAGAGATCTACTTGCGTACTTATCTTCTAACTGCTTCTACTGAGGTGCCTCCAGAGTCTACTCCTACTACGGCCTCACCTTCCCAGCCTCAGACACATGTAATTTTCACTAATCCTCATTCAAACATTGATGTCACTTATGAATGGCCATCATCCTCCACACCTATAACTACTGCTCCTCAGCCATCATCTCCACCTTTTTTACCTGAGCTATTTGACCCATCCACCACCATGGTAATACATACCCCACCATTTGATCTTACTTTCCCTCATCCCCCTTCTATTGCTGACAAAATAGGGGAGAAGGATATGTGATAGTTTTGAGCTACTCTGGTCTAATATGGTCTGATATGGGAGTATTTTGGTTTAAGAGGGAGTATTAGGTAGTTTATCTGTATTGGGGTAGGTTTTTATATATTTGAACTTTTCTGGTTTATTTGGATGTACTTGGGTAAATGTAGCTTGATGTTGCTTACAGCTTGCCATTATACTTTGCAAATTCATTAATCAATATGTGCTCAGTTTCATGATTTTCTAAGTTTTATGTTTAAATATTATGGTACTATGACCTATCTTGGTTTTAAGTGTCCAATGGAAGTGTTGCAGGAAACTTGAGAAGTTAAGTGCAAAAATATAAAAAATGACTGAAAACTTTAGTGCATATGCATTTGGAGACTTTTAAAGTATTTTCAAAAATTTTCACTTCAATCAAGTTTTTTTAAAATTTATCACAGAGGTTTTGTCATCATTAAAAGGGGAGAGAATGTTAGATTCCAAGTTTTGATTATAACAAAAGATTATTGTGTGAAACTTATGTTTTGCAAGTTTAGACAATGGTTGAAAATATTACCAAATGCATATCACTAAGTTCAGAGATCATTACTGTGATTTTAACTGATGCACTTGAGTAATAGAGCTAGCACTCAAGCAATAAGCACTTTTGCACTCAAGCACAAGCAAGTATTGAACAAAAAGTGTTTGATAGAAGCACTTGAGTAATGGAGCTAGCACTCGAGCAATAAGCACTTTTGCACTCAAGCACAAGCAAGTATTGAACAGAAAGTGTTTGACAGAAGCATACATTAGCTAAAAATACCAGGACAACTCGAGTAATGATGTGATTTGTACTCGAGCATTAAGGCACACTCGTGCAAGTGTTTGAAAGAGAGCAATGTCAGAGATAGGATATCATCACCTTACTCGAGCACAGACTCAATACTCGAGTGATAGCCTCAAGTGCACCCGAGTCCTTCCAAGTGTGGCATAGGAAGTGTTTACCTGAGAGCAAGATAAACTCAAAGTGAAAGCTACACTCAAGTTCAAGCGAGTGAGGCATAGGAAGTGTTTGCCCGAGAGTTAGCCAGAGCATGGAAGAGCAAGAGCACCCGAGTTAAGAGTACTTGCACCTGAGTGACAACTCAGCACCCGCGAGTGAGAAATCTAACTCTCTCTATTTATAATGCAAGTGCTGAAGCGAAAGAGTATCTTATACAAGAATATACTATGCATTCAAGTAAGAGTAAGTGTGCTCGAGTGCTGGCCCACATCACCTGCAAGTGTAAAATCACACTCTTGAAAAAATGGGGTGCGAGTGTTATCCAGAGATGTGGGTTCATTATACGAAATACAAGGGCACTCAAGTGAAAGGATATGTGCTCAAGTGGGGACCCAGATCACTCGCAAGTGTGAAAATGCACTCTCTCAAAATCACGTAGAAGCACAACACAAAAATAAAAGAAGGAGAGGAAATATGAAGATGTTGTACTCGAGTGAGACCAAAGTGCACTTGAGTGATACCCTTTCAGAAGCCAAAACACAACAGACTTACAGCGATCAATCCGAACATGGTTTAATATTATTTATTCATTCTATTTTCACTTGTTATCATTATTTAACATCATTTAACATATATTACAAATGTGAAACAGGAGTTTGATCGTTTGAATTAGAAAGGCACAGAGGAAGTCAAACAACAATAGACAGAATCATTAGGACCAACCAAGCACGTACCTACCACGATATCTCGTTCAAAGATTTCAAACGTACGCATGTTGTTCCACAATAAAATGCTCTGCTCCACAATGATTATTATTCAATTGCTAGGTTTGTTTTTCTGCACGTAAGACTTGTCATAAGGGGGAGAGAAATTTCTATGTGTTAGAATATTTCTGCTCGTAGTCCATTCAAGGACGATTGTTGTTTTATGGCGTTATGAGAGCCCATTGAATCTTGGAAGTATAGTGATAATCTGAGTAGGTCTTAATCTTTGATGACTAGATGTAGGCCTGGGTTTTGGGCCGAACTAGTATAACTCTCTGTGTCTACTCTTTTTACAGTTATTGTCATATCACCACATCAACCGAAAATTTTATCACATCACCCAATTCACCCCCCCTCTTGGGTGAAACTTGCCTCTTTCAGGGCAAAGTACTGTCGGATCAAGTAAAGCGAGGTTGGGCTGGGTACTCGGGGCATTTTGGAAAATTTTCACCATAGGCTAATATAACCACTCAAAACACTATGGAAGTGTCTAAAATGGCACATGAATAGGTCTTAACCTACTTCTTGTACATTTGACATTTTAGGACCAAGTTTGGAGCCTAAGCTAGCACGTTTTATGAGGCAAACGATCTGAGGCAAGAAAGAGAATAAGGTGGGGACTACTATCTCTCATACTATGTGACTATTTATATGATGTGTGTTATTATATTTTGTGATATGAACACGTGCTGGAGGCATATTATCTAGCTGTGGTCTAGGACCTAGCTAAGGTAAATTAGTATTACGTAGCTGTAGTCGAGGACTCGCCTGAGGTACACATAGGGGTTTCATCTTGACAGTTGGCCCTGAGTTTTGTGTACACACATGGTTGATGTGAATTTTCATTTTACATTATACGTGGCATTGTATATTTAATTCTTACATTTTATATGTCGATCGTATTTTGCTATTGAGATTCTTTGGAATCTCATCCCTTTCTCAAAACAAAAAATGTCTCAGCGGGTGCAAACGGCTCAAAAGGAAAGAGCGTAGATACGGGGAAATGATGGGCATGTTTCCTGAGACAAAGATCGTAGATATATATATAGTATATATTTTGGGATATTTCTGAATTTGTAAATATTGCTAAACTCTGTACGGTTGACTCTGGTTTGTAAACGAATACTTTTATCAGCATATTTGTACTTTTTCTGTATGACTGTGGAACCTGGTATTTATTACTCTGTGTATATCAAAATGGAAATGGGTGTTGACAATCCTTCTTATCTTGGCGAGTGTCGCTTCCTCTTTGTTGGTAGTTGCAAAATAGCTTTTAAGGACAACGTCCTTGAACGTGACTCAGATTATACAATGTATTTGAAGGAACTACACCAAGAATTCATGGGGAAGAACAATACTTGAGTTCTTTGCTCTACGGGTGAAATATTACTATATCTAGTTAGACCATAATTTTCGTCTACAATGCAAAATAGAAAGGGGGCAAAGTCAAATTTATATTCAAATTTCAAGTACTTAATGGCATTAATCCAATATGATAAGTTACCATACACTACTGGAAAAAACCCTTTTTAGACCGCCACATTTAGACCGGTTTTGGCGGATAAGGTCTTAAAAATTTGTGCAGTGGCAGTTTTATAATTATATTGAACTTCTTAGACCGGTTCTTAAAAAAACTGGTCTTAAAAAAAATTTTTAGACCGGTTATAAAAAAACCAGTCTTAAAACTTTACACATTTAAATTTTTTTAACATTTAAGACCGGTTTAAATATAAACCAGTCTTAAATGTTAAATATTTAAGACCGGTTTTGATACAAAACCTGTCTAAAATTTTTAACATTTAAGACCGATTTATATGTAAACCGGTCTTAAATGATAAAAATTTTAAATTCAAAATGCGATAACTTTTTAAGGCCGGTTGTGGGAAAAACCGGCCTTAAATGTGTTATATTTAAGACCGGTTTTGTACAAACCGGTCTTAAATGTGAATTTTCCCTCTTTTAAGACCGGTTTTTAATAAAAACCGGTCTTAAAGGTAAGATTTTTCACACTTATTTTTTCTCCCATGCTCAGATCACGCGCTCTGTGAACCCTTTCTTCTCTCTTTGCCATTTCTCTGTGACCTCTGTCCGTGCTTGTTCTGAACTCGTCCATGGCGTCCCATCCCTCATTTGCTCAAGTCTCCTCCGTCATTACCACTTCCGTTGCTATGTTCGTCGTCGCTATTCTTTGATTATCGTCAGTTTTCTCCGCCGCGACCTCTAATCTCCACAGAGCAGTGACCATTCTCCTCTGATTTGACTTCCCTTTGTCAGTGCCGTGAATTTGAGGACTTCATTTTAACCTCAGTCGACGCCACCGTGACTTTAGGTTGAAGCTCACTCCTTGGTCTTCATTCAGGTTAGTGTTCGATCGATCTGTTATTTAGTTGTACGTTGTTTTATAATTAATAATGTTCAATAAAAAGTTCTTGTTATTGCTTTAATTTGAGCACTTAAACATAATCTGGAAAAAATTAAAGTTCTTGTTGTTGCTTTAATTTGAGCACTTCTCGTTGTTTTATAATTAATATGCTCTGACTTTTTGAATTAATACCACTTTATGTTCTATTTTATTTGTTTGATTATTGTCAATGTTATTGGTTTGTTAAAACAATACTAGTTTCAAATGGTGCCTGTTAATTTCGTTGAAATATCTAAAACTCTATTGTTGTTGTTTTTTTATCTATCCTTTTGTTGTTGGATATAGGGTGCTAGAAGTGTTGAGATATATATGGATCATAGTTGGATAGACGCTCAACGGACGAGTGTTGAATATGATAATGGGGTGAGGGGTTTTTTAGACTTCGCTAGTAGACATGCCGATGATGGTAGTGGAAAGTTTTATTGCCCTTGTGTAGTATGTTTGAATGAGAAGCGACTAAGTACTGCAAATATATATATATACATTCAATTTGTGAAGAATTCTGTAAGAGTTATACAGTGCGGGTATGGCATGATGAAGAATTAGAAATGCCAAGCTCATCTCAACAGGGGGAGTGAACTTTGATGATAATGACACGGATACGGATGATCGAATAGAGGATATTATTCGTGATGTAAAAGAAGAGAGTTTTGAGCAATTACATGCATATGGTAATATGTGTAGTGATGAAGAGACACCGTTGTACCCGGGGTGTAAAAAGAACCAATTGTTGAAAGCAGTATTGAAATTGGTAAGCTTGAAAGCATGATATGGATGGAGCGACAAGAGTTTTTCAGAAACGCTTGAGGCTTTTAAGGACATGCTTCCAAATGATAATATGTTGCCTTCTCGATACTATGATGCTAAGAAAATATTGTGTCCACTAGGGATGAAATATAAAAAGATCCACGCATGCCCTAATGATTGTATATTGTATAGAAAAGAGCATGAAGAGGAACAACAGTGTCCCATATGTTAAACCCCTAGGTACAAATCAAATAACGCTCCTAGAAAAGTATTGTGGTACCTTCCAATCATACCAAGGTTCAACCACTTGTTTTCTAATGAAAACGATGTAAGAAATTTGAGATGGCATGTGGATGAGAGGATATTCGATAGAAAGCTTCGACATCCAGCTGATTCTTTTCAATGGAAGAAAATCGATCAATTATTTCCTGCCTTCGGTGAAGAGCCTAGGAACCTTGGGCTTAGGCTTAGCACGGATGGCATGAATCCTTTTGGTAGCCTGAGCAGTATACATAGTTCATGGCCTGTTATGTTGGTAATTTACAACTTATCTCCTTTGTTATGCATGAAACGAAAGTACATCATGTTATCTATGTTGATTTCGGGACCAAAACAACCCGGAAATGATATAGATGTTTACCTAGAGCCCTTGATCCAAGACTTGAAAGAGTTGTGGGATGAAGGTGTTGATGTTTTTAACGCGAACAAGAAGGAGGTTTTTAAAATGCAAGCCATGATCTTTTGTACTATAAATGACTTCCCTGCATATGGAAACTTGTCAGGCTATAGTGTTAAAGGCCATAAAGCATGTCTGATTTGTGAAGAAGGAACATACTACCATCAACTTCAACATGGAAGAAAGACAGTTTATCTTGACCATAGGAGATTTCTTAGACTAGGCCACCCGTATCGCAGATTAAAGAAAGCTTTTTTTGGTGAACAAGAGTTTGAAGATGCTCCGAAGGCATTGACTAGGGAGAAAGTTTATGAAAAGGTGAAAAATATGAATGTTATCTTTGGTAAGACTACAAAGAAAAGTAATGAGAAAAGTAAATGGAAAAAGAGGTCTGTCTTCTTCAATCTTCCATATTGGCCAAAGCTTGATGTAAGACACTGTATTGATTTCATGCATGTGGAGAAAAATGTTTGTGATAGTATTGTTGGGACACTGCTTAACATACAAGGTAGTTCTAAGGATGGTGTGAAGGGAAGATTAGATTTGCAAGAAATGGGGATACGAGAAGACTTGCATCCAAAGCCATATGGTAAGAGAACTTTTTGTCCTTCAGCTGCTCATACTTTGTCTAAGGATGAGAAAAAGAAGCTTTTGTCAGTGTTTACATGGCATCAAAGTTCCTTCAAGGTATTCTTCAATTAAATGGTTAGCACGTGGTCCTGAGGCTGATGTCATAAGTTGGACTTCATTTGTGATCAATGGTTATACATTTTACTCAAAGTCCCTTGATGATAGGAGCACCGTCCAGAACAGTGGGGTTATGTTAGTGGCTGAATCTATGCACTTCTCTAGTTCAAAAGATAAGAATCCTAGATTGGTAGCAATACCTTATTATGGGGTGATTGAAGAGATTTGGGTGGTTGATAACTTCCCATTTTCAAATGCAACTGGGTTGATGTCAACAATAGTGTGATGATTGATCAGTTGGGATTTACATTAGTTGATTTGAATAGTAGAAGTTTTAAAGATGAACATTTTATTATGGCATATCAAGCGAAACAAGTGTTCTATGTTACTGATCAGGCAAACAAAATGTGGTTGTTTTCCTTTGCTTTTGTTTCGGCCAACACTGTTTAAGCACAAGGGAGTTGAGTTTTAATATGTTCCAATGAGTTTTAAGATTTATTTATTTTAATGTCGTTGAACTGGTTGCTGCTTGCTGAGTGAAATGTTTTAACAAGGGAAATGACTTGTTGGGTATACTTTTAAACGAAAATTTTTTAGAAAAAAAATTCAACTTGTAAGACCGGTTCTATCCAAAACTGGTCTGAAAAGTAAAGTTAAGACTGGTTTTGGAGAAAACCGGTCTGAAAATTTGACTTTTTAGACCGGTTTATAAAGAACCGGTCTAAAGTGTGATACTTTTTAGACCGGTTCTTTATAAAACCGGTCTAAAAATTCAAATTTTTAGACCGGTTCTTCATAAGGACCGGTCTAAAATTTTATTAATTAAGACCGGTTCCTATTATAACCGATGTAAAAATATTTATTTTTAGACCGATTTTATAATAACCGGTCTTAAAAAGTTTTTTTAAAACCGGTTCTATAACTGGTCTAAAAAGCAGAAGACTTTTTAAATCGGCTGCATCAAGACCGGATCGAGAACCGGTCTAAAATATCTTTTTTAACCGATCTTAAAAGTGATTTTTCTAGTAGTGATAGACTCACAAATTTTCGAAATTTTATATTTTAGCATATATATAACACTCATTTAGGAATATGTATAAAAACAGTCATTTAGAAAACAAAACACTAGGTGGGTTAACTAAACCAATAATGAAACGATTAGAGATAAAGTATATTATGCATCATTGGAAAACAAAAACTTCTCAACAATAAATTTCATTATAACCATCATATTTTTAACTTATTACTTCGGCACATTACATTTTATCTCTCTATCCACGCACACCCATTAAATGTATATATATTTATAAAATATATCTGTTGTAAATTATCTAAATCGAAGACAAGCACATGATAATGACGTATGGTTTATATGTTTCTTTAAGATAGTTTGTCGTAAGTGATTTTATTTTGTAGTGATGACTTTTAAAACCATTTGCGAGTGACCCGTAATATGGGTTGAAATCAGTTTTCTTTAAGAAATTTCAATATTTTATTATTAATTGTAATGAACCTTCTGTATCGGTTAGCCGTCCAAATGGCAACATGGCCAAATCTGGCCCTGAATTCCCCTTCAAACCACTATTACCAAGCAAGGCAGCAAAATTCCTAAAAGAAAATTAAATAACAAAAATTTGATGTATAACATTATCAGACAAATATTAATTGTTAATAACAACTACAACACCTGGCTGCATCAAAACTTTGTTTCACAATGTCCCATTCATCCCATTTGTTTCCATATACAGTACGGTACATGTTAACGAGACCACTCCCTTGCCTAGCCATGTTTCGGTTACACCAACTCGAGGAGACACTGATATGACAACAGATCGCTCTTCATTCTCTTTCGAAACCTAGGCAGCCATGTGATGTGATCTTATGGTTAGTTAATTTCTAATGATTTTTCAAATTTTTTTGACGAAATCTTTTAATTTCTTTAAAAGATTATGTTCTAAATTTTTGTCACTAAGTCATGAATGAATATGAAATGATTTTAGTTGTGTACATCAAATACTATAGCAATATTATCAAAATTCATGTTTTCACCAAACAACCTCAAGTTTCACTGCAAAAATACAATAAATCCCATATTAATCAAAGCTTCCATGACTATATATATATAACCAAACTTGAAAATCTATAACGTGCAAATTAAGCAATTAATATGGGATTTCACATGCTCTTGCCCTCTTTCTCTGTGGCTGTATCTCAAAACATAAATCTCCTCTGTTCAAGTTCGTCCAATGAAGTTGGGTTTCAAAACATTTGCAAAAGGAGCCAGAGTATGTTTCTGTTCTCAAAGACCCCATTCAGTATTCAGTTCTTCACATTCATTTGGTTTAACCTTCGTTTTGATAATTGTTAGGGTAAAACGTTAGTGTTTCGCTCAAATCCGGGTAGAGTCTTTATTCAAAGTTTCAATTTTTGTTCTGTTGCAGATTAGATCCATGCAGTGGTTTGTGTCTTTTGTTGTGCCTAATCACTAAGGCTTTAGATTTGTCTTTGTGTTGCCATCCTTAATAAAATTGAAACTAATAGCATTTTCTCCTGCTCTCCTTATTTCACGCGTTCAAATTGGTTTGCCGGGTGATAATGAAATGTGACGTGGAACTTCTTAGACCAGTAAATAAAACGTTTTTAAATGAGGCAAATTAAATAAGGTGGTTGATGACAGGTAATAAGATCAAACTATATGTACGAACCAGCCTACCCAACCCTTTGTATAGTTTTCATTATGCAGAATGTGGCTGCTGCTAAGCTTGGGAAAAAAAGGAGCTTGAAAGACATGAACCAGAGGATTCCATTACCAAAGGTATTTTTGCAGCTGCTAGTGGAACATGTTTATGTTCAGGTGCATTTTTTCAAACTCACCAATTATATGCTTCATCTGCTGTTTTTCCTTTTCTTTTATTAGGAAGACATGAACCATAGGTGGGGACTGATAATTACCAAATTTTCTAACTAAGAAGGCATGCTACTTCTTTTTTTTTATAAAATCTATTTGGCTCTGAAGTTTTTTTAAGTAATATATTTGCTTTATATTGAATAGTGATTTTTTTTTTTTTTGGACATATATTGAATAGTGATTTTTCTGGACGAAATTGCCATATTTATTTTTTTCTTGATATTTTGAGTTATCTAGCTTTGTTGCCAATATGATTTTGAAGCTACAATTTTTCTGTTTTTCAGGAAAATTGATTCACATTGAGCAGCAAGTTAGCTGCAACAGAGCATGAACCATTTGCTAAACAATAGCATTCTTAAAACAATTTTCTCATTGAAAATGAGTAAAATTCGTATATATGATCATTGAATAATAATTCTATAACTATCGCAATTGTAATTTAAACATACAATCTCTTCCTTTAAGCAATATGAAGGTGTGAATATGGCAAGATCTCTGCTGAATTCTAACTAATAAAGGCATAGAAACACTTGATGAGGATTTGTATATACATGAAATTTTACCTTTTTTGGGAGGTAATTTTTCTGATCACTTTGAGATGTTGGTTTACTATATTTCCTTTCAATTTTTTTCTGTTTTTTTTTTCTGTGTGTATGTTTAATCATTTAGGGGTTGATACGTGAAGCTTTCAAAGCTCTAACATGTTACTCTAATGTTAGCTTTCTTTGTCTTTTAATAGGATATATTTAAAGAGCCTTAAACTGACTACTCTCAAAGTTGAAATGTTGACAGCACAAAAGGCATTGGAGGTTGTAAAGTCATGGGGTGGTATGCGGTGTTGTATTTAAACTCTAGACAGAGAGAGAGAGAGTCATGTGCTTAGTTGATCAAAAAAGAGGACAAGCATGGATTTAAAGAAGGTTGAATCTGTGATTCTCGTTATTTGTCTTCTTTAAAGTTAACTGTTCTGTTAAATTTTGTGTATTAGTAAGCCTTTTTGCCTCAAAATGATGTAGTGAAAAAAAAAATGCCTCAATGTCTTGTGGTTCTTATTTTGGGGGATCATTTTATTCATGTTGCCTTATACATGTTTTAAATCATAGTAAATTTTAAATGCTTGTGCTTTAACTTGCTCTAGACATCTAACAAAATTTGTGTTGTTGAAGTCTTGGAATTCATATTGATAGCTTTAATTTAAGGTGCATTGTTTTATTGTCAGTTTGTTCTTTTCTAAAACACACATTGCAGGCTGTGAGCTCTTTTCTCTTGGAGCACATGAGTAGTAAAAGGTGGTTTTGCTTTTCCGGGAGCTACATTGCTTACCTACTTTACTTTGCAACTTTATATGTCCTTTCTTCTTTATAGTAGCCATACTCTATTATTTAGCCTTATCATATTTATGGTGTGTGTTTACCATGCTGTATATCACCCTGGTCGTTCTTATTTGGGTAGAGGTGTCAGCTGCGCCCCCTCAGCTGTGCCCTCTGCTGCCCCCATATTTTGGGGTCTTTCTAAATGTATTTTTTATGGTTCTTTATATCGTTATATTCTACACAAAATGAGTGAAATTTTGACATATTATGAGTAAAAAACATATCTGTTTTCAATTTTTTATGATTTTTCAAAGATTTTTCAGAAAAATGGTATGTATTTTTTTTTCACTTTAAGCACTTTTTTGTGAAAAATTTTTGAAAAATCATAAAAAATTGAAAACAGATCCGTTTTTTGCTCATAATATGTCATAATTTCACTCATTTTGTATAGAATATAATGATTCAAAAAACCATAAAAAATATATTTGAGAAGACCCCCAAAATGAGGATGCAGCAGAGGCCCCAAATCCTTCTTATTTCTCTATTAATTATATTGATTGTTTGCTATGGGTTAGAAAAGTCTTTTGGACATATTTCAAAGATCTCGCTTGGTGCGTGTGTGGGATTGGTAGGTCTCTCTCTTTCTCTTTCACTAGTGAACATAGTTGTATTGTCCACAGTAAGAAAAGATTTTATTTATTATTGGTAGGTCTCTCTATTAATTCTATTGATTATTTGCTATGTCCCAATTCTGAAGATTTCATTTACTAGCATATATTTCATTGCAGGGGAGGAATGAACACATAACCTTTGGGGTGGAGCCGTCTCTCCAATCATGAACAGAGTTCACTTTCATTACTAAAGTGCTTTTGAATGGCAAAAGTGAGTAAAAAAAAAACTTGAAACATTTTAGACATCCGAGCAGGTAGAAATATAATAGACACACTCGGTAATCTCTTTCACTCATTCTGTCATTGCTTTTTTATTGCATGTGATTTTTTTTCTCCCAACCCATTCCATTTTGATGATATATTGTTTCAACTTTTGTAATGATAATAGCTTCAATTTTGTTTGTTTTTTGGTAGATGTGTTAATAGGCCTTTTTTTGTGAAATATTGTATCAGCTTTTCAAACATCATTTAAGATTATATATCATTTGAAGTACGAAAGAAAATCATTTTGAGAAAGCCTAACATTTCCTCTTATTGAAGTAGAGCACTTGCTCTTATGATTTTGTGCAAGGCTAGTATTAACTATGTATGATCTGAAATGCACACTGCCCAATAAACCTATTTAGCAAGCTACCTTTAAGTATTACATGTTTAAGGAAATACTATGAATGCCACATAATTAAATATGACAGTACTCCATGTCTAATGCGCGGAAGTCACAATAGAGAAATTAATTGTCAATGTTGCTTAAGTAGTGTTAAAGTTGGTTTTAAAATATGCTCCAATTCACTTCTTTTTGGTAAGTGATCAGAAAAGTTTAGGATTTGTTTTGTCAGTATCCTTGAGCTACATAAAAAAATTAATTGTGAAGTGGCAGGCTAAGGTACAACGATTCAGACGAGGAGACATGGAATATCTTAGAATTCAGATAGTTGCTGTACATATGCACAAGAGAAAGTTGTACCTGTTGCTTTGATTAGTTAAAAATCTTTATTACTAGCATACTTAAGCTATGAATAGCTTGGTGTCTCACCAGTTAAAAATATTTAACGTTTAATTGCTATTGGTCATTGTACTAATGATTAAATTATTCTTTAAGGTGATCATATTTGTAAGCTTTTTAAGGTAAAAAAAAATTACATTATATTTGAGTATACTTTATTGTTAATCTCCCCGTACAAAAAATAGAGGACTAAAAGCGTGCTTCTAGGTTGATGCAAAGCAATATCTGCACATCGGTTGTTTTTTTCATACAAGTAAGCTGAAGAATAGGCTTTTAAAATAAGACCAAAGGATACGAACCCTTTTGAGTTTGATGTTCTAATTGAGAGTCCAAGCGATGACTCAAGCGCAGAAGATTTTTTGTTACACAGAATGAGGCACAACCAAGCAAATGCTTATTTGAAAAGCACAAGAGATTGGGAATTAGGCAATAGGACCAAAAAAATGAGTGTAGGGAAAATTTAGAAATCTTGATGCCTCATCTTATTGAGATGCATCAGTTTTATGGTTTATTGTTATCGAATTTGTGATTGATAGTGGATACGTATTTTTAGTCTCTTTTTTCCAAATAATATTATAGAAAAGAAAATTGATACGCCTATAGTGCATCAGGCACAGGGGAAGAAAAATCTTATCACGCCATTGATTAAACCATATTTTTATAGGCTTTTTCAGGATTAATTTGGGATTTTTAATGCATTTTCTAGGACATTGTCTGGACAACTAGTCTTAAAAGACCAACTTTTAAGACTGGTTTTCTAGACAACCGGTCTTAAAAGAGTGTCTTTCAAGACTGGTTTCTTTGACTGGTCTAAAAAGTATCAGACTTTTTAGATTGATTGTATCAAGACTTCATCTAGAACTGATCTAAAAAGTCATTTTTAACCGGTCTAAAATGTCATTTTTCCACCAGTGAACACTAATTTGAGTTAGGAATATTTGTATTGAATTAAGTATAATTAGATGCAAAATGGTTAAAATTTGTTAATTATTCATGCAAATGATTTCTTGGATTTTTTATGCTACCTTATACTTAATCTTGCATTGTAGGAGTTTAAGAAGTGTCGGATTTCGAGCGTACCTCAAGCGTTGTTTCAAACTCTTACAATACCCATGCAAACCAGATCACACGTGAGACACCGGCTATATCACACAGCAAATACACAAAAAGGGAAGAGAGGAGAAGAGGTTTTGTAGAGAAAACATTTTTGTCTCAGTGTTTTATGTGCGGTTCTGTTATTTACACACATACGCAGCCAGACAACCATTCCCCCCAAAACATGCGGGAAACTGTTCCCACCAGGTTTTAATTTTAAACCCTTGGGGAAAATTATCAATAAATACCCCACATTCATTTGGGTATGTTATTTGGCCCCAAAAACTTAAAGCTTAATGGATTTTGGCCTAATCCACCAAGGGTGGACTAAGCCCAATTCCCAACAAGAAGGAAATAGGAGATTTTGGAAAATGTCAACTGGGGTCAGAATTAATACTTTTTAGGAATAAAGAAAGGTACAGAAAAGGCCCTAGTATTTCTTGAAATTTCAAATCTATGAAGAAAAAGAGCTAGAGAAAATTACAGAAAAGTACCCAAAAGTGTTGAAAATTACAGATGACCTTATAAACATTTAAAAATTTGCAAACCAAAAACTTTTGAATCTTCACACTTTAGTCCTTGGTCAAAACGTAGGTCAAGCTTGGCCTCCTCCTTCTTCCATAAGCTGGTGAGAAAGAGAAGCTCTTCTACTTCCTGGAGACATCGCCACTTCCTGGAGACAGCGCCACAAGCTCATTTGGGAAGACTAGAGAGAGAGAGTTTTGACTGAAGTTTTAGGGGCAAGAGGAGAGACCCTTACTATCACACACCACCATCACTCTGTAGGGCAAAGACACAGAAGCAGCAGTAGGGCAAAGAAAAAGGCCGAACCAGAGAGCTTGAGAGAGTTGGAGAGAGCTTGAGAGGAGAGGGAAAGGGGCAAACTACATTACCACCGTCAAAGACTTCCCATTATCAACAGAATCACAGCACACCACCACCACCACCACCATTCTGGTCAAAATTCTTTCTCTCTGGCCATCGACTTCCTCTCTCTTCTCTTCATTCCATTGTCATCCTCTTGCTCTGTATCGTGCCTCCACTATTGACCTCTCCACTTCAATATTCACAGACTAGACATCCATTCCTTTTCCGGTGAAGTTCTATAATTTTTTAGCCAACTTTCTATAGTTTCTGGTGACGTGCTTGAGTTTCCGGCGATCTTAGCTTCCATGGATTTTCATAGTTCCAAACAAGTTGCTGTCAATACTACTGAAGCTCCAATGAGTGGCTAAGCTTTCAACTCTTGAGGATTAGAGATTTGGCTTGAGTTCAAGAGCTTCAACGGGGGGTTTTTCTTAGTTCCTTTATGAATTTCCTATTATTATTGTAATTCCTAGTTATGTTCTGAGGTAGTTTCAGTAGGATTTTGTTGTGAGTTATTTGAACTATATATTGCTCAACTAAGATTGCATATAATGTGTTTGGATTGGAATTATTATAATTGAATAATTTTTAGTTATCTTTTCCTATTAATTAAATGAGATTATGCTTGCTATGTGATTACTAGTTTGTGTAATTGATTTGGGTTAATTTGAGTGTCGTGATTAGGCATGCATATTAGAGAAAACATTTGCATTAATTCAATCCATCTCATACAACAAGTGGTTCTTGAATAATATTTCTAAGCAATAGCTATGAATGTTATCTTAAGAGTAGCCATTGATTAGGAGTGCCAAACCCAATGTGATTAATTAGGGCTTTTAATTAAGACTTGATGGATTTCAAACTCTCCTAACATTTAGTGAGCAAGGATAGATATTGAACCAATTTTTTAAGAGTATTCACTTCATTCATATTTCATTAACCATTCCATTTGTTTTATAAAAGACTAAAAACAATAGTTTAGTATTTAATTAAATTGCATTACCATTTTAGTTATTAATTTGAAAAATCAAAACCAATTTTCCCTTAGTCCATTGCATTTATGTGGCATTTAAATTATTTAGGATTCAATAAAAGGCTCCTCGAGAAGAGAGAATGATCATAGGTTTGCCTATACACAATCATTAATTAAATTTTGATTGTGGAACCCAAGGCTAATGTTCAAAAGGCCCTCATCAAATGGCGCCATTGCCAGGGATCAAACTTGGGTGACCCGCGTGACATGTGGGAATACTCACTACCATACTACAATGACTCAAGATACTGTAACAAATGTTGTCTCTTTTCTCACTTATTTTCTTTCTAATTCCTATGCTTACCTTGGCTTAATTGTTGCATAAGGAAGATAAGTGTAGGGAAGGGACACAATCCATTAGAAAAAAGTACAAGTAGTGTAGTTTAGTAAGTAGAATAAGAACCTCCTATATATGCTCTGCATTTTTTGCCAATACCCAACTTAATTGCCATTGTGCCTTGAATTTCAACTTGCTTAGCATTCTCTTTAGAGTGGTTTTTCCACATTGAGGACAATGTGTTGATTAAGTGTGGAGGAGAGTTATACATTTTTTAATCCCATTAATTGGTTGTTTTTGAATGAGAGAAATGCTTAAACTAGAAAATGTTTCAAAGATTTTTTAAAGAATGACATGCTTTGCTACATGCCCTAAGTGGTAAAGTGTTGCACATTGAGAGTGGGATTTGTGGGAAACTCTTTGAGCTTTCATGAGATCTATTGTTTTGGAAACTTCTTAAAATCATGTTTTTCTTTTCAAGTAAATGGGAAGAGAAATAAACCTACAATTGGATTTTTTCTTACTCCAAGTTTTGAAAAGAAAAGGAAATTTCTATATCATTAGTGCATTTAATTGTTGAGCATTATTATAGTTCATTGCAATATTTTGATTGATTGTGTCTATAAGGGTAGCATTAGGAATAGTTAAGTAGATGCTTTGTGGTTAGCTTTCTCTACAATTGATCGTGTTAGAGTGAGCATTGGAGAAAGACCTTGTTAGAAGGTTAATTGAGCCTTGAACTCTTTTCAAGTGTGCATGTTTACTTAGTTTTTCATCTTCTAGAGCTTTCTTCAACTCTTTTTCAAAATGGCATTTGCATTGGTATGATGGAAATGAAAGAGGCATTCAATTTTGAACCCTTTTACCCAAACATAAACCTACATTCATCTACCTTTGCTTACCCTTTTGAGGCATTCCTATGTTATATGCATGTCATTTACTCATAGTGTTCATGGTATTCTAAAATTAAAAGTGATTTGCCAATAGAAGTTGAAGAGTGTATACATATTGAAATGCCATGTATGCAGAAAAGAGAAAGAAAGTAAGTCAAAAGGAAAAAATGTATATAGTTTGGAAAATCAAAAAAAGATCTAGAAAAGAATTGGAAAAAAAATGAGAATGAGAAGAAAAGTATTGAAAACAAAAGGAGAAAAAAATATAAAGTATTTTGCAGATAAAAAAGAAAAGCAAAGTACATATAAAGAAGGTATTTGTTCATGAATTTGAAAAAGAATTAACAAAATTTTGTCAAGTTATTTAATTGCTATGAGCTTGTTCATTAACTTTGACTTGCATATTAACTATTTCCTTTTATTCATTCCATTCAGCCTACACACAACATTACAAGTCTTTTAAATCCTCTTGATTCATTGCATTAATTGCTATTAGTAGTGGAGATATTAGACTTGTTACAAGTCTTTGGTAAGGTGTTGATTAGGTGAACTAGAGTGAAATTATCCCAATTAAGTGAGACTAGTGAAAACACTAATACCTTTTAGAGTTCTCTTGTGCTTCATTCTAATATGTTGGATTGTGTAGTTAGCTAAGTTTTTTTGCATCGCTTGACTATGACTAGTATCGGCTTGAGGAATATGATTAATTGATCAATTGCTTTCTAATTATGAAATTGTTCATCTTTCAATTGCATTTATAATTGGAACTTGGAATCTTGTACTTAATTGCCTTTGTTCAGGAGTACAAAGGTCTAAGTATAGGGGAATTGATTGAATCATATTTTTATAGGCTTTTTCATGATTAATTTGGAATTTTTAATGCATTTTCTAGGACATTATGCCTGATTAGGCACTAATTTGAGTAAGAAACATTTGTATTGAATTAAGTGTAATGAGGGGCAAAATGGTCATAATATATTAATTTTTTATGCAAATGATTTTTTGAATTTTTGATACTACTTTGTGCTTAATCTTGCATTGTAGGAGTTTAAAAAGGAAATTGGAGATTTTGGAAAATGTCAACTAATGTTAGAACTAATATTTTTTAGGGATAGGGCAAATTACAAAAAAAGGCCCTAGAATTTCTAGAAATTGCAAATCTATGAAGAAAAAGATCCAGAGAAAATTACAAAAAAGTACCCATAAGTGTTGAAAATTATAGATACTCCATAAACATTCAAAAATTTGCAATTTAGTCTATCCAGAAACTTCTAAGTCTTCTCACCTTAGTCCCTGGTCAAAATACGCAAGGTCAAGTTTGACTTCCTTCTTCCATAAGGCCGAGAGAGAGAGATGCTCTTCTTCTTCCTGAAGACATTGCCTCAAGCTCATTTAGGAAGGCTAAAGAGAGAGCTTTGTCCGGAGTTTTAGGGGGAGGAGGAGAGACCCTTATCATCACACACCACTGTCGCTCCTCCTCCATCCTCCATTTCCAGCAAGGGCCCTATTCCTTCTTCATAGCCAAAAGACATAAAAGCTATGGTAGATCAAAGAAAAAAGCCGTACCAGAGAGCTTGAGAGAGGAGGGAAAGAGATAGACAACACTACCATCATTTAAGACTTCCCACTGTCGACAGACTCAACACACCACCACTACCATTCCCACTAGAATTCTTTCTCTCTGGTCGTCAACTTCCTCTCTCTCCTCTTCATTCCACTATCATCCTCTCCTTGCTCTGTATCGCGCCTCTACCATCGACCTTTCCACTTCCGGATTCACAAACAAGACTACCAGTTATGTTTTGGCAAGATTTTGAGCTTTCCAGCCAAGTTCTATGGTTTTCCAACCAACTTTCTATAGTTTCTAGTAAAGTTTTTGAGTTTTCCTATGAAGTATTTGATTTTTTGATGAGATTAGTTTCCATCAATTTTCAAAGTTATAAACAAGTTGCTAACAATAGTACTAAAGCTTCAATGAGTAGCTAAGCTTTCAACTCTTAAGGATTGAGGTTTGGCTTGAGTTCAATAGCTTTAATCAGGAGTTTTTCTTAGTTCCTTTATGAATTTCCTATTGTCTTTGTAATTTATAGCGATATTCTAAGGTAGTTTCAGCAGGATTTTGTTGTGAGTTATTTGGACTCCATATTGTTGATCTAAGATTGCTTATATTGTGTTTGGATTGGAATTCTTGTGATTGGATAATTTTCAGTTATGTATTTCCTATTAATTTAATGAGATTATGCTTGCTATGTGATTACTAATTTGTGTAATTGATTTGGGTTAATTTGAGTGCTACAATTGTGCAGTCATCTTAGAAGAAATATTTGCATTAATTTAAACCAATTAACACCTCAAGGGGTTCTTGAATAACATTTCTAAGCAATAGCTATGATTGTGATCATAGGAGTAGCTAATGATTAGGAGTTTCAGACCCAATGTGATTACTTGGGGTTTTTAATTAAGATTTGATGGATTTCAAAATATCATATCATTTAGTGAGCAAGGACCAATTTGAACCATTTTCTCACAAGAATTCACGTCATTCATATTCCATTAACCATTCCATTTTTTTTATAGAAAATAACAAAAATAATAGTTTAGCATTTAATTAAATTGTATTACTCTTTTAGTTATTAATTTGAAAAACCAAAACCAATTTCCCCTTATTCCATTGGATTTGCATGGCATTTAGATTACATAAGATTCAATAAAAGACTCCTCGAGAAGAAATAATGATTATAGATTTGTCTATACACAATCCTTGATTAATTTTTAATTGTGAACCCAAGGCTAACATACAAAAGGCTCTCATCAAATGTCATTGTTGCCAGGGATTGAACCCGGGTCAAGTGTATCACAAGTAGGAATACTTGCCACCATCCTACAATGACTCAAGATACTCTAACAAAGGTTGTCTCTTTCTTCACTTATTTTCTTTCTAATTGCTATGACTACCCGGGCTTAATTGTTGCATGAGAAAGATAAGTGTTGGAGAGGGACAAAATCCAGTAGAAAAAAGTAGAAGTAGTGTAGTTTAGTAAATAGAATAAGAACCCCCTATATGTGCTCCACTTTTTTTGCGAATACCCTACTTAATTACCATTGTGCCTTGAATTTAAACTTGCTTAGCATTCTCTTTAGAGTAGTTTTTCCACATTAAGGATAATGTGTTGATTAGGTGTGAGGGAGGGGAATACATTTTTGAATCTCATTAATTGGTTGTTTTAAATGAGAAAAATACCTTAAACTAGAAACTTTTTTAAAACGTTTTCAAGAATGATTTGTTTTGATGCATACCCTAAGTGAAAAAGGGTTGCATTTGCCACTTTAGAAGTGTGATTTGTAGGAAATTCTTTGAGCTTTCATGAGATCTATTGTTTTGGCAACTTCTTAAAATCATATTTTGATTTTCAAGTAATTAGGAAGAGAAATGAACCCACAATTTAAATTTTGCTTACTCTAAGGTTTGAAAAGAAAAGGAAAGCAAGATTTTCTATATCATTAATGCATTTAAATGTTGAGCATTAGTATTTTTTATTGAAATATTTTGATTGATTTTGTTTGAAAGGTTAGCATTAGCAATAGTTAAGTAGATCCCTTGTGGTTAGCTTCCTATACAATTTATTGTGTTAGAATGAGTGACAAGCCATGTTGCGGGGCTAACAAATAAAACTAAGCTAAATGCACTATAGGGCATTTAACCTAGGTCAATTTCTATATAGAGCCTATATTTAGTTCCTAGGTAATCTAGTGTAAATAACAAATTAACCTAAGAGTATGGGATATAGGTTTCATTTAACAAATTAAACTAAAAGAGCTACTTTTTTTGAGTTTTCTAATGTATAAAATGTGTAAGCGAGTGTAAATGCTAGAGATGAATGTCAGAGGTGATTGAGTCCACTAATCATCATTGTCCAATTTTAATTTTGAGTTCTTCTCTTGACTAAGCACAAGGACTGGTAAAAACCCTTACTAATCAATACTCCTAACTTCTCAATATAATCTAAACTTAGAATCAATTGATCAATTAGGAATATCATGTGTAACACCTTAATTTATGTCCCCTTTTTACGCATTCGAAAGCGCTATCATTTTTTATATAGCTTAGGTGAAACAATAATTATGCCACCAAATCAAAAACTTACATATTTCCATTTCTTTCTCAACTTTTCAACATGAAAACTCGCTCTCATTTATCCATGTATACATACGTACATCATTCATGGCATTTTATACACTCAATCAAAACATGCAATAATTTATACATAGCATATTGCCACATTTTAATTTTCAGTTAGCCATCACATTTTCTTCTAACATTTCTTCAAGCATTCCACCTGTCCTCAACATACCTATATGGTTGGATGAAGGAGGGTAAGATTCGGGAGAATCTCAATAGCAAACAATACCAATAATGCATGCAAGATAATGCTAGTGAATGACATGCTTGCCTTACATAGGCTCTGCTACACAATGACTATCACACAACGGATGAAATCAATTGGCTATAAATATAGAGCATCAGAGACCATAAAAAAAGAATATAGAACAAGAGCATACACAAGCCAATTTTCATGAGTCTCTGTTATTCATATTTTTCTCTGTATTCATATTGTACTTCAGTGTTTATCGTATCTACTCTGTAAGAGAGTCTGTATACATTTCTAAATTATATTTTCATTTGATCTTAAGTTAAAGCGACCTTGAGAGGGTAAACATCCTTGCTAGGGAAGCAGTTGAAAAAAATTCCTGATAGGACTTTCTGCTTGTAAGACTTACAAGGTCTAAGCAAGAAAGAAAGGGTCATAGGGATTGTTCTGCACATAAGACTTCTCATAAGGTGGAGAAAAAATTCTAGGTATTAGAATATTTCTGCTCGTAGTCAATACAAGGATGATTGTTATCTTATGGCGTTCTAAGAGCCCACTGAATCTTGGAAGAATAGTAAAAAATTTTGTAGGTCTTGATTTTAGAGGACCAGACGTAAGCATGGGTTTTAGGCCGAACCAATATAACTTTTTATGTATTAATCTTCTCAACTATACTTTGTCTACAGTTATCTTATATCACCATAATGATCAAAAATTTTATCACATCACCCAATTCACCCCCTTAGGTGAAGCTTGCCTCTTTCAAAAATTTAGTGTTATATACCTTCTAATCGAAAGGCTTTAGTTCTAGGGTATTGAAATCCTTTGGAGGGACCATATCCAGTTCGTCTTCCTCTGGAACATGAGAAGTAGATGGTGCTCTCAAATATAAAGGCATATGACTTGAAGGTCTTAGAAAATGGTGTGAGGCAAAAGTACCAGCCTGGGAGGCAATCTTGCCAACCAAGGCATCTAACTTCAACTGTTTAATACCTTGTTAGAGATATTGATCAAAGGAAATATCTGAAGAAGAATCTTGTGATACTACAGTAGCCTCCTTGTTCCTGGTACCTTGCATTTCCTTCATTTTGGATCGAGTCACCATTGGCTCCTTGTATTCAACACCCTTAGCACCCTTTTCCTATTTCTGAGGAGGTTGAATATTCTTCACCTTCGGTTTAGGATGTGTCTTCTTAGCCGGGGTTGCTTTCTTCTTAGTAGCCTTTGGCTTTGGAGAAGGCAGTGGAGTAAGAGAAGGTATTGGTGACGAAGTTGGAGTTGGTGTTGGCATTGCCATCGGTGTTGCCAACTCACTGGAGACTTTAGAGATAGAATCAGAAGGTGGTGAAGAGGGAGACTTTGAGTCACCTAAGATACCTTAGTGCGAACCATTGTTGATTAGCAATAGATGATTCTAACAAATTTCAAGAATATAGAGATTTTTTGTGTGAATCGGTTAGGGTACAATAAGGGAATTTATCGGCAGCAATCAAGCATTTTAAGGATGATTGAGAAGTTGCAATAGATGATTGATGAGTTTGAAAGTATTGATTCAGTGGGTAACAGTAAAAAATAAAAGGGTATGATGATCGAGTGAGAGAGCACTTTCGAGTAAGACGATCGAGTGAGGTGTTTGAGCTTTCGAACCAACTGATATAAGCCCTGACACTCGAGTGAGAAGCCTATGTACTCGAGTGAGAAACCATATCACTTAAGTGTGTGTCAGCACTCTTAATGGACTTGAGTGTGCTCTTAGAGTTTATACACTCTCTGTTAATCCCTATTTTACAAGATGAAAATAGAGTATATGATTCAAGATTTGGACTCAAGTGTTCATGCTTTACACTCGAGTGAGCATCCTACACTTCGAGCATCATGTTTATACAATCCTACAAAACAAATTTCTATATACTTGATGCTTAAGTTAATATAGTAATCATCAAAACATATTCATAAACATATAATAAACATAATAATTAACAAGAAAATCTTACAACTCAATAGGATTAACTATTCCCAATTCTCTTCGTATGTATAAAAATTGATCTTTAGCTATCGGCTTTAAGAATATATTGACGAGTTGAAGATGTGTCAGATTGAATTATACTTTGACATCCTTTTTCTGTAAATGATCTCGATTGAAGTGGCATTGGATATCTATGTGCTTGGTTCTTGAATGTTGTACAGGATTTTTAGCCAAGCTTATGGTACTGGTGTTGTTGCAGTAAATAAGTATCTCCTTCAAGTAGATTCCCAAGTCCTGAAGTTGTTGCTTCAACCATAGTACTTGAGAACAACAACTTGCTGTAACTATGTATTCAGCTTCAAAAGAGGATAATGAAAATGTGTTCTGCTTCTTGTTGAACCATGATACCAGAAAACCTCCAAGAAATTAACATTGTCCACTAGTGCTTTTTCTGTCAGTTTTCTATCCTTCGTGATCTGAATTCAAATATTTGTTTCCTCCTTTTGGCTACCATAGGCCAAGTTCAATAGTATCTCCCAAGTATCTGAAGATTCGTATCATAGTTTCTACATGTGATACCTTAGGAGTAGATTGATACCTTGCACACATCCCAACACTGAATTGTTTACTTGGCCTGCTTGTTGTTAGATAGAGTAATGACCCAATCATTCCTCTATATTTAGTAATATTGAAGTCAGGGGCATTTATGCTGGCATCCAGTAGTGTGGTAAAGCTCATTGGAGTGTCAGCTCCATTAGCATTTTCCATTCCGTACTTCTTCAACAATTCCTTCAAATATTTGGTTTGGGATATGAAGATCTCATTCTTCCATTACTTGATTTGAAGTCCAAGAAAGAAGTTTAACTCACCTTTCATGGACATTTTGAATTCTCCCTGCATGAGCTTTGAAGATTCTTGACAAAGAGGTTCGTTAGTAGCACAAAAAATTATATCATCAATATATATTTGAACTACTAATAAATCATTCTTGTTATGTTTGATGAAAAGAGTCGTATCCACTTTTCCTCTGACAAATTTTTGATCAAGAAGAAATTTGCTCAATCTTTCTTACCAAGGTCTGGGTGCTTGTTTCAAACCATATAAACCTTTCTTGAGTTTGGAAACATGATCAGGTTTTGTGTCATCTTCAAAACTTGGAGGTTGTTCAACATAAACTTCCTCTATAATATAACCATTTAGAAAAGCACTCTTCACATCCATTTGATAAAGTTTAAAACCTTTAATGCATGCAAAGGCTAAGAGTACTCGTATAGCTTTTAGTCTTGCCACTAGAGCATATGTTTCCTTATAATCAATACCTTCTTCTTGATTATAGCCTTTGGCAACTAACCTTGCCTTTTTTCTCACAATGATTACTGATTCATGAAGTTTTTTTTTGAAAACCCGTTTAGTTCCTATGACCGAGTGATCTTTAGGTCGAGGTATCAAATCCCAAGCTTGATTTCTTTGAAATTGATTTAACTCTTCTTACACATCAATTACCCAATCATTATCAGAAAGTACTTCATCAATACTAGAAGGTTCAATCTCAAAAATGAATGTAGAAAATGTTACTTCATTTCAAATTCTATTTCTGGTTTTGACACCTTCATGAACATCTCCAATTACCTGATCAATTGGATGATCTTTCATGTGTCTCCATGCTCTTGGCTAAGAATGACCATCAACATTTTCTTTATTTTGAAAATCATCTATTTGAAAATCATTTTGATTTGAAATAGAGAGATTTTTAGTTTTCTTTATCAAATCTACTTCCTCTTTATCAAAAGACTTTATCTGAAAATCTATTTCATCAAACACAACATGGATGGTTTCTTCTACAATGTATGTTCTTTTATTAAAGACTTTATATGCTTTACTTCTATTTGAATATCCTAGAAACAAACCTTCATCAGACTTTGAATCAAATTTACTTAAGTTTTCTTTACCATTGTTATAGATATAGTATTTACATTTGAAGATGTATAGATGAGCAAGGTTTGGCTTTCTTCCTTTATAAAGCTCATATGGTGTCTTTCCAAGTGACTTGTGGATATATGCTTGATTCGAGATATAGCATGTAGTGCTCATAGTATCTGCCTAGAACACTTGTGACATCTCCTTCTCATTGAGCATTGCCCTTGCCATCTTCGTAAGGACTCTGTACTTTCTTTCCACAACTCCATTTTGCTGAGGCATTCTAGGTGTAAAGAAATTATGATCAATTCCTTGATTGTTGCAGAAATCTTCAAAGAGTTGATTATCAAATTCTCCTCCATGATCAGTCCTGATAGAAATAATGGAAATACCTTTCTCATTTCGTACCTTCTTAGCAAATGTAATAAATTCAACAAAGGTTTCTTCTTTTGAATCAAGAAATATAGTCCATGTAAATCTTGTAAAATCATCGACAATTACTAAAGATATAAATTTCCTACAAAACCTTGTACTCTTGCTAGACCTACTAAATCCATATGAATTTATTGTAAAGGTTTGGATGTTGAAGTCTCATTCTTTGTTTTGAAAAAAGATTTAGTTTGTTTTCCTTTTTGACAAGCATCACAAATCATGCATTCTTTGAATTTAAGTTTAGGAAGACCAACAACTAAACCCTTTTAAATCAGTTTGTCAAGTTGATTCATACTAACATGAGCTAGACGCTTATACCATAACCAACTCTCTTCTGATTTGCTAAGAAAACAATTTTCAGAAGAATTTGAATTTAAATGAATAGTATAATAGTTACCATCCCTTTAAGCTCGTATCTTTGTTACAATAGAATCTTTATTGATCATAGATCCTTCTTGTTCACTATCAATCATTCCTCTGAATCAAAGATTACCCAGTTATCTTTGTCAATACTTTGACTCACGCTAAGGATGTTGTGGCATAACCCTTCAACATAATATATGTCGTTGATTTGAACACTATTGGATAATATTTACCATCCCTTTAAGTTCATATCTTTGCTATAGTAGATTCTTTATTGATTAGTAGATCCTTTTGTTCACAATCAAACATTCCTCTAAATCAAATATGACCCAGTTATCTTTGGCAATACTTTGACTCACGGTAAGCAGGTTGTGGCATAACCCTTCAACATAATATATGTCATTGATTTGAACACTATTGGATATTCCTACTTCACCAATTCAAGCAATACATCCAGATTGGTTACCTCCAAAGGTTACCTTTCCTCCTTCTCTAGTTTCCAGCATGGTGAACTTATCTCTGTCACTAGTCATGTGTCTCGAGCATCTACTATCAATATACCACTTATTTGCCCGTGATGTTTTAAGATATACCTGGAGTAATATGATCAAGTTTTAGGTACCCACACTTTCTTGGGTCCTTCATGATTAGTATGAATCACTCTTGGTACATGCATCCCTTTCGGAACCCATTTGTGCATACCAATGTCCTTGCCCTTTCTAAAATGACATGATGAAGTATAATGGCCTTTCCTATTGCAGTAATTACATGATGGAAATGGATTTGATGCATGCACATAATTCTTAGAATATTTGAGGTATGCCTTGCTGCCTTTCTTCTTCTTTCCTCTTTTTTGCATTCTTAGCTGAATTATATCCAATTCCAGCTTTATCATGAGTGACTCTTTGTGATTTCAAGATTACTTTAAGAGTTTCACTTCCTTTAGTAAATATTTTTAACATTTTTGTTACTCACTTATTTTCTTGTCTTTTTCTTCACACAATGCACATGATGATATGACAGTACTTTCTAACTCTTTTAATTTCTTCTATTACTAACCATTTCTTTAGCTATCTTGATGAATTCAGTATGCAATGCATTATATTCAAATAATAATTTATCATAAGTATGTTCAGAATAACTTACCTTGAAGTTTGAGTCTTCTATTATATTCAAATTTTGGTTTTTCATTTCTACTGATTAAATACAGTTTTTCATGTAGAACACAATGGAAGCCCCAAAATACTGAAATCACACTCCTTCCCTTCCTACCAGCTCTGGCAAAAAATATGGCCTTAACCACAAACAACCAAAATACAATTTTAACCATCAAATTAGTCCAATATCATCATGACTCATCATCTAACCACATATACATTATCAAAGCATCATCAACCCTCAAAAACCCAATATGGCTGAAACCCTAGGCCCCCACAAAGTTCATGAAAATTCATTAAAACCTCAAAGTAACCGGTTCAAATTAAAGCTTACGTTTACCTCTACACGTTTCTATAACCGATTCTAAAATCTGACAGTACTTTATCCAGCTAGATATCACCAAACACCTCCAAACAAAACTTCTGAAATCGTAGAAATGAAGCTTAGGACGAGGAGAAGAATATTATAGAAGGGTTTTTCATATGAAAAAGCTGATTCGGTAGTGTTTCGAGGGATTAAACTCAAGAACAAGTTACTATTCACACTTTCTCTTTCCTTTTTCAATTTTTTTATGAATTTCCAATTTTTCCCTTTAATTGTTGTTGGTCGAAATATTAAGGGCCTTTGGGAGTTTTGAAATTGATCTAACATGTGTCAAAATCCTATGGTGCCACATGTTGTGTGATCTTGCCAAATGGTGACAAGTGTCCTTATCTTTTAAAATTTGGTCCCCCTCTTCCTTTGAGCCTCTTAGACCCTAATGTTAGGGGAAGGTATGGTTTGATGATTTTTCCTCGTCTCTCGGGTTCGGTGTTCGGGAAAGTTAGTCTGGTGATCAGACTAGAAACCAGTAGATTTCCCCGGTCGGAGGCTAGTTGGTGCCTTCTGGGTGTGCCAACACAAAAGAAAAAGTGATTTCATTAATAATGGGACATGCGTCACTCACCTATTTCACCAACACAAAAAGTCAAAAAGATACTTTATGCTCTCCTTGTCTAAGATTGCGCCATGTGTCCTCTTTGGTGTGGGACCCATGTTCTTCCTCTTTCCTCCACCTACATGTCCGCTTTATCAGGGGATTTCTTCGGGTCCACCTACGAGGTGTCAGCTTTTGTTCTTGTGGTTCCCACATAAAGCAAGACTACTTTAATTAATTACTACTTTATGATTAACCATTAAAATCATGCCAAGAGTCCCTTTTTCTCAAAAAATGGCGTCACACACGCGCTGCGCATTTGGTCACCAATGTATTTTATCCAACTAATTACATTTACAGGTAGTACCAGTCGTTGAAATTTCAGTATGTTACAACCTTGATCTTTCAAACAACAAATTTCTTTCATTACTTAGCTTTAATGAAAATGTTGATCCGCCATTAACCTATCTTTCATGGTTAAACTTACCTTAAGGTCAAGCTTCCAAATTTGGAGATTTTTTTATCTCTTTCCAACAAAAAATTCCAGGGACAATTCCCAAATTGGTCAATGAAGTGGGAAATGGTTCTTTGGCTTCTTTGGATCTCTCTCACAATCTTTTGACTTCAGTTGAGCATCTTTCAATGAGAAATATCCAAATGCTTGATATTAGTTTCAACAAGTTGCAAGAAAATCTGCCAATTCCACTATTTGGAATTGTGTTCTTTTCGGTTTCAAACAACAAAATAAGTGAGCAAATTTCATCACTAATTTGCAATGAAAACTCACTTACAGTACTCAACTTGTCTTTCAAGTTTCAACCATTCCCTAGATCCTTGGCTTAATGTGAAGAACTACAAATTTTGGATGTGGGAGAGAACAAGATTGAGGACAAATTTCCCCATTGGCTTGAAGGTCTACCAAAACCAAGCATCCCTTTTCCAAGTTGAGGATTTTTTACATTTCCAACAACCATTTCAATGCATCTTTTCCAGAAGCATTCATAAAAGAATTTAAAGGACTGATGAAGTCAGACAATGTTGAAAGAGGATTGCTATACATGTAAAGTAAAATTGATCCCTTGTATCAATTTTCAGTGACAGTCAATAAGGTAATGCTGTGCAGCTTGTAAAGATCTTGAAAATATGCACCACTCTTGACTTAACAGGTGTTAAAATTTGAAGGGGAGATACCAAAAGTGATTGGAAAGTTATATTTATTGAAGGGAGTACATTTTCCCCACAATAGAATCACCGGTTCTATTCCTCAATCAATGTGGAATATGACAAATCTATAATGGATAGATCTATCATGGAAAAAGCTTGCGGGTGAGATTCCTTCAACATTGAAAAATCTTGAGCCAAAAAAAAAAACATTTGACGAATCTCAACTTGTTGGCTATTTTGGTCCTTTCATAGAACCAGCTTGAGGGAATCAAATTAAACTAAATGTTTATAAAAATTTTTGCTCCAGATGGCTTAGAAAGAGACCTCTTCCTGCTTTTTAGATAGGGCAGCGGATGAGCGCATTCCAATATTACTATTTTATTTTTGGCTACAATTTTCTGATTTCCAACATTGGATGCTTGTTGCGGGGGACTCGGACGAAAAATATCCATAAAAAACCTCTTTCATAATACCAAATGGTACATAATTGTATTAAAGACACGAATGTTTTTAACTGTTGGATGTTCACTTCTCATAATACTCAAGGGGAAAACAATAGGAGAGTAGAAGAAACTTTAAGGCCTTGTTTGGTAGGAGGCACTGAATTTTGATGGATTGGGATCGGGGTTGGGGTTGAGATTGGAATTGGGACTGGGATTGATATTTTAAAAATATGTTTGGTATAAAGTAATAGTTAGAAAGAATAATTTCATTAATTTTACTTAATAAATAGTCACTAATTATAAAAAGACCCAAATACCCATACCCTAAATCCCAAACTTAATCACAGACTCTGCCTTCAAATTAACCTTATCCCAAACTTAATCGCAAACTCTGCCTTCACCGTCCATCACAGATGATTTCTGCAATTCTACTTCCGTCACAGATGTAATCGCAGAACAAAGATGTCTTCTCTTAGCAAGCGGCGAGAGATGAACTTGATGAAACTGTTGATCCTCATTTTTCTTATTTTTTTTTTTAAATTTTGCTGATTTGGTCTTCAATTTCAATTCTAGTTTATTGGCTTGCTTTCTGATTTTAAACTTGTATTTTTTGCTTTTTCAAGGACGATGAGTGATTATAAGGTGGAGAAGATTAATGATGGAATGCAAGAGTTTTATACGTATTTCCATGGATCTAACAATAGGAAATTCCCATCCTCACGTCTTTTATTCTTCTTTCGATGCTTGGTGTGTAAAAATATTTAGCTTCAGTGGTCTCCCTACTTGTTTTATCTTTCCGACAGTTTTGAAGGACAAGATCCAACGATGGCAGATGTATGCCATGAGAGCAATGAACAACAACGACGAAGAAAAGATGAAACAAACTGATGAGTTATAATTTAGACAAAATGGAGCAAAATTGATAGGGGTATTTTTGTCAAAAGAATATTATAAGCAAGGATATTTTTGTCTCTAAAATTTACAATCCCAGGATTGAAAACGCAATACCAGGGGGAGGTGGTTTTACAGCAATCCCGCTTTCGTGGTACTCCCAATCCCTAGGCATCCGTAGTCCCTCAAACCAAACGATGTATTTTGACCAAATCCCTGATCCAATCCCAATCCCAACCCTTAAATACCTCGTATCAAACAGTGCCTAAATAATTATGGTTTCTGCCAATGGGGGTTGTGACAATGGAAACATCCTGGATTGTGACAATCCTGTTCCAGATATAAGCATAAGCATATTTTTCCTACAAAGCATATAAGCACATATATGCGGTTACTGGAGACAACCATTTCCCCCGTTTCAAACCTTCATATAAGCATTTTCTAAGTGTAATTCACTGTTCTTGTCACATAGGATGAGTCATGCAAAACTGCTCAGGCTTCATTAACTATATAGAGATTAACAACAAAAAATGATAGAATTAGAAAGTTCAAAAACTTATTTGTAACCGTGTAAAACTAAATGATACTACCTCCGGTCCGGTTCTAAATATAGGACAAAGTTTGTAGAGCAATTTGCACTACAAACTTTGTCCTATACTTAGGACCGGAGGGAGTAATTTATTTCCTTAAAAAATAAGGATGGACAAAATCAATGATTTAACAATTAACAGGAACTACTTTAACACGGAACCATCATGATCCATTCCATTGGGATTTATGAAAATTTCTTAAACTGTTTTTAGAAAAGAAAAATAAGAAGAAAAAACAGATTAATTTCAGAAGAATCTGAAATAATGGCTTTCAGCAACAGTAAGGGCACAAAGCTTTTCTTGCTTTGGTTAAAACTTGATTTGACTAATAATATACATACCAATCTGAAGGACTAATGCAGATGGTACAAAATAGCTAGGGTAAATATCAAGTCAAAAGGTGAAAAATGCAACTAATATACAGTATAAAGAAATAAATCGCATATTAAACTTTGCCTATCATTATATATCTAGCATCTAGTTGCCAAAACTCAGGATCTCAATTTCTTCCTACAGCATGATTAAACTACTTTATATTGCATATTCAAAGCAGGAGTTAAAAAAAGCCCTCAATAGTTTCTTTGAGGATTTTTAAAGTCTCATACCATGTGGCTCTCAAAGTGCTTGCATGGGTATTAGGTTAAAGATCCTTTAAGAGACAGAAATAAAAGACTCAAGATTTTGGCTTCTTTGGTGCATTTGAACTTGATGGCTCAGCTTTCCTCTTGATTCCCAGAAAGTGCTCCACCTGAAAGGAGTTAAACATGGTTTCAATAATAGAAAAATGTGAAACACAGTTGACATGTCATGCTTGTGAAAGAAAAACAAAAAACAAAAATTGAAAAGCCCAGACTGGGATGATACAAACATCACAATCAAAAAATGAGATGAACAAAAAGGGGAAGGGGGAAAGCCTTGTTGCTGCACTATCAAGGAAATTTAACCCCATTAGGTTTTCAAGATATTGTATATCCTCAATCCAAGATCTAAAATTGGAATTCCGCAGAACATGCCTAAAAAAGTTCTAAAACCTGCCAGCTCACAGATTGTCAACAGTTTGATCAGTAAGGATTGTGCAATCAAAGAAGCTAATTCAATGATAAGTTTAAATTACCTTTCTATCACCTAGCATTGGTGTCAAGCCCCCTGGAAGATCCTTCTCAACGGTGGCAAACCCACTTTTTGGGTCACTAGTTTGTCTGTAGAGGGAAAAAATTAAAAGGCAGTTTATCAATATGTTGAAGAGAAGAGTAGGGGTATGCTATATATTTATTTAATATTTTAATATTCAAAACATCGTTAAAACTCAATCCTATAAAATCATTTCTACTCCTACAAGGATAAACCACATCCATGAGCACAAGTAAAAAAGAACAAGTTGTGTAAAACTTCAATTGCAAACAACACCCATGTTCAGGGCGTTGCATAACCACAAATACACAATCAAAATGAAGTATCTTGTCTTGTAATGAAATCTGGTTCTTGCTGAGATAGACCAACTCTGGAAAAAAAGAACCAGCCAAAAATGATTTCTCCATTTACAAAGAAATTCAAACACAACAAATTATTCACATAGCTGTTCTACTAATGCAACCCCATAAGTTTATCCAACAATAAATGTATACTATCTGTTAGCTAGAAGAGAAAACTGGGATAATTCATTCACGAGAGAAATGGTAATAGGTCAGTACAATGCATATAACCACTGCCTAGCCACATCATCGTTTGCACTCTCTCTCCTCTAACCGTTTCTAGATGCCTTTCGATCCTATTTATTTACTAAATAACCCCTTTACTCAGTAATAACATATATCAATACCTCCCCCCTAAAGAGGATCCTTGTCCACAAGGATAGTGGAAGAAGGTGGAGCAGGAGTGGGAAACTAAGGGAACTGTTGCTGAATAACAGTTAAATCTTCCCAGGTAGCATCTTCTGGCTGAGTGTATTTCCAACGGACCAGGACCTGTGTAACAAGAAGATTGTGACGTTTAACCACTTTACGACTTAGAAGCTCCTCAGGTTCCAACAAAAACTGTTCTTGAGAATCAATTGGAGGAAAGGATGGAGTGACAGTGTCAGAGGATCCGACAAATTGTTTTAGAAGAGAAACATGGAACACCAGATGCACCCTAGTGTTTGGTGGCAGCTCGAGTTTATAGGCAACAGCACCAATTTTCTTAAGAACCCGAAATGGTCCAAAGTAACGAGCAGCTAGCTTGTGAAGAGAAGAATTGTTGATGAGATTCTTCCGGAAGGGGTGAAACTTCAAATAAACCATATCACCAACAGCATAATGGCGCTCAGTTCTGTGTTTGTTAGCTTGCTGAATCATCCGGTTCTGTGCTTTAACCAAATGTTGCTTCAAAAGTTGCAGAACCAATTCCCGAGACAAACACATACAATCCACCAACTCATTAGAAGAATCCTTGGCAATATAAGGCAAATGGGTAGGAGAAGCCACACCATAGACAGCCTGAAACGGAGTCATACCAATAGCTGAATGAAAAGTAGTATTATACCATAATGCTGCCAATGGTAACACCACTTGACCCATTGCTTAGGAAAATCACCAATCACACAACGAAGATACCCCTCTAAGCAATGATTAAGAACCTCCGTTTGGCCATCAGTTTGTGGGTGATAGGATGAAGAATAATGAAGATTAACGCCATAGAGATGAAATAATTCCTTCCAAAATTTGCCACAAAAGATGGGATCACAGTCGCTAACTATAGACTTAGGAAAACCATGTAACTTGACCACATTATCCATGAAAACCTAAGCCACATCAACAGCTGTATAAGGATGTTTAAGAGCCATGAAATGAGCAACCTTGGACAACCGATCAACCACCACCAAAGTAGTTGTATTAGAAAAAGGTTTGGGAAGACCACAAATAAAATCCATAGATAATTCAGACCACACATGTTCAGGAATAGGAAGGGGTTGGAAAAGCCCCGATGAAGCTACTAGTTCAGGTTTAAAGTGTTGGCAAACAGTACATTCACGCGCAAAATTACGAACATCCTTTTCCACACCCTTCCAATAGAAAAAAGAGGCAAGATGTTGAAAAGTAGGATGGATACCTGAATGACCTCCAATACTAGTAGCATGAAAGAATGTAAGTCAATACGAAGGCCTCGATCAGCTCCCACAACTAATTTTCCAAGGCGTTTAAGTGATGCTGCCATGTATACTTAGGAGGGGAAGTTGGGTCCTGCTCGACACCAACTGCAGCAAAGCCTCAGGAACCAACCAAGAATCCCGAACTCGCTCAGAGAGAGAAGAAATAGGGGCTGAAAGTGCCAAACAAGAACCGTCCGGTCTCCTCGACAAGGCATCCGCAACCACATTATCACTACCTTTACGGTAGACAATCTCATGATGAAAGCCCCAAAGTTTATGAAGCCACTTAAATTGTTCTTGGCTGAAATCTCATTGTTCCAACAAATGTTTAAGGGGTAGGTGGTCAATGCAAATAATGAATTTACAACCCCATAAGAGCGGCATTGTTTAACCGCAAAGAGAATAGCCAACACCTCCCTTTCATAAGCAGAAATAGGACGCTTAGAGGATGGAAGAGACTAACTAGCATATGCTAAGTGGTGGCCCTTCTGAGACAACACAGCACCCAAACCAAGTCCAGAAGCATCTATTTCAATGACAAAAGTCTCATGAAAATTAGGAAGAGCAAGTACTAGGGGAGACATCATAACTTGTTTCAATGTATTGAAAGCATGATCAGCCTCGGCGGTCCATTCAAAGGTGACGTGCTTCCTCAATAAATCAGTTAAGGGTTTGCTAATGGAACCATAATTTAACAAAACGATGATAGTAGCCAGTGAGGCCAAGGAATCCACGTAACTGTTTGAGAAAAGATGGAATCGACCAAGAAGCGATGGCGGCCAGCTTCCTAGGATCAGCTTGTACACCCCGACCTGAAATGAGATGGCCAAGATAATCAATGGTAGGAGCAGCAAAAATACACTTGGATGCTTTAACAAAAAAGTGGTGTTGACGCAAGGAGAGGAAAGTGGTCTCCAGATGGTGAAGATGAGAAGACCAATCCCTACTGTAAACCAAGATGTCATCAAAAAAAAACCAAGAGAAATTTACGCAGAAAAGGCTTGAAAATAGAATTCATAACACCTTGAAAAGCAGCCAGGGCATTAGTTAACCCGAATGGCATTACCAAAAATTCATATAAGCCTTCATGAGTCCTAAAAGCAGTCTTGGCAATATCATCTTCTTTCATTCTAATTTGGTGATAACCAGCCCTTAAGTCCAATTTAGAGAAGAAAGTAGCCCCAGTTAATTTGTCCAACAACTCCTCAATGACTGGAATAGGGAATTTGTTCTTTATAGTGGCTTCGTTGAGCTTACAGAAATCAACACAAAAGCGCCAAGAACCATCTTTTTTTTGCACTAACACCACAGGGACAGCAAAGGCACTGCAGCTATTGCGGATTATGCCATTGGCTAACATTTGGTGCACCTGATTTTCTATTTTAGTCTTCTGAACAAGACCATAGCGGTAAGGTTTGCAACAAATGGGGTGATCATCTTTAAAAGGAATTGCATGATCAAACAAGAGAGGAGGTAGACACTGAGGTTCAGTAAAAATATCAGTAAACTGATCCAATAACACTCGTAATTCAGTTTTCTGATCTTCCAAAAGAGAAGAGTCAGAAACAAGACCGACATGTACTTCAGAAGGAGAATGGATTAAATACAATTGATTAGCCACTAACATTTCTTTACACACCATTATTTCATCTGGAACAGATGGCATAGGAGAACCAAAACCACGCAATTCAATCAATTTGTCATTAATTCTAAATTCAAAGATCTGAAGGTCCATATCCATTGCAAAACGTCCTAATGTGCGCAACCTAGAGATACTCAAAATAGCATCGTAGCCTCTTATTTTCATAACCAGAAAATTAGAAGTAAAAGTGGAATTATCCATTTCCTAACTCAAGGCCGAAATATGCCTGCTAACACAAATCTGTCGCGTATCTACTATGACTAGTCGGAGTGGTGGATGTTGTTGAACTTTCAGATTGAGATTACATTGTGTACTCCGGGTGTCCACAAGAATAACCACAAGCTGATTCTTAATGTGCCCTGTTAGGAAATAACTATATTAGGAAATTAGGATCCCATATAATCAGGGATAATTAGGATCCCTCATAATTAGGAATTGTGATTGATATCAATCACATAATGAGCCATTAATATAGAGGCTCCTCTCTTGTATATAAATACCCTACATCTATACATGAAGAAATACACTTTTCTAAGAATACACTTTCATGGTATCAGAGCTACGTGTTCTGGTCCTGTTCTGTTTTTTTCCCGATGGCGTCTGGTCTGTTTTTCTTCTCCGTCAGCACTGTTCATGCGTCAACAGAATTTTGTCAAAGCTGGCTCGACCTCTGCTGATCCACGGAACCAAGATCCTCCATGCTCTAGCAACAATGCTTCGTCTCCTGGTCCTATTGTCTGCTACTATTGTAAGGAACCCGGTCATACCAAACGGTACTGTCGTAAGTTGCAGAACAAGCTACAACGTACTAGAGCTGCTCATGTGACCCAATCCTCCGATCCATCTGATAATGCTCCATCCTGTCCGAGTGCACTTGTTACAGGTAACGGCGACTCATGCCTTGCTACTTCTTCCTTGAAGTGGATCATTGATTCCGGTGCCACTGACCACATGACAGGTAACCATCATTTGTTCTCTACGTATGCACCTTATGCCAACCCCTCTTTTATAACTATCGCCAATGGCTCGTCCTCTCGCGTCCTTGGCTCTGGCACGGTTACACCTACATCCTCTGTTTCTCTATCATCAGTCCTTAATGTTCCTGATCTTGCTTTTAACCTTCTGTCTCCCAGCAAACTTACTCGCCAATTGAATTGTTTTATCTCACTTTTCCCTGACCATTGTGTGATTCAGGATCTAACGACGAAGCGGATTATTGGTAGGGGCTATGAATCTGGCGGCCATTACTTCCTTGACGATCGGGTGCCGCGTTCCGTTGCTTGCTCTGGTGGTTCTTCCTTTTTTGATATTCATTGTCGTCTAGGTCATATGTCAATGTCATCCTTAAAGAGGTTGTACCCTCAGTTTCATGCTTTGTCGTCATTAGAGTATGAGTCGTGTCAGTTTGCCAAACACCATCGTGTTCACCTGGCACCTCACGTCAATAAACGGGTTGCGTCCCCCTTTGATTTGGTTCATTCTGATGTTTGGGGCCCTTGCCCCATCATGTCCACGTCTAGTTTTAAGTACTTTGTTACTTTCGTTGATGATGTCTCTCGAACCACCTGGCTTTATTTAATGAAAAATCGTTCCGAGTTATTTTCTCACTTTTGCAACTTTTGTGTTGAGATCAAAACCCAGTTTGATATCTCTGTGAAAACCTTATGAAGTGATAATGCTAAAGAGTATTTTTCTGGCCAGTTTCATGACTATATGCTCACACATGGCATGATTCATCAGTCCTCGTGTGCCGATACACCTGCTCAAAATGGTGTTGCAGAGCGTAAAAACCGGCACTTATTAGAAGTTGCCCGGGCTCTAATGTTTCAAATGCAAGTTCCTAAATCCTTTTGGGCTGATGCTGTGTCCACCGCATGCTTCCTTATTAATCGTATGCCGTCTCCTGTTCTTAGTGGTGACATTCCGTACACCATTTTGTTTCCTTCCAAACCCTTGTTTCCTATTGATCCCAAAATCTTTGGTTGTGTCTGTTTTGTTCGAGATATTCTTCCCACTATCACCAAACTTGATCCAAAATCTCTTAAGTGTGTCTTCCTTGGCTATTCTAGGGTTCAGAAGGGTTATCGGTGCTATTCACCCGACCTCCGACGCTATCTCGTCTCTACCGATGTCACTTTCCATGAGTCTACTTCGTTCTTCTCTGTCTCTGCTCTGCCTCCCTCCCCTAACCCTGATCTTGATCACCTTTTAGTGTATGAGGTTCGTTCCCCACCAGTGCAAGCATTGGTGCCGGCCCCTGCTCCGCCTCCTATCCACCATGTCTATCAGAGACATCCTAAGGAAAGTAATGCCGCTGCTGGTTTCTTTGACCTACCACTGCCCGCCTCGGCACCTGATCCGCACTTAGCCTCCTCGCCCTCACTGGCCTCTGACCCTGCACTAGTACCTGAGTCTGTGCCGGATACTCTAGATCCTCCTGCCTCTTCTACTGACCTACCCATTGCCTTCCGCAAAGGTAAACGCACTTGTACGCACCCTATCTCCTCGTTCGTATCCTATAATCACCTGTCGCCCACATCCTGTTCTTTCATAGCCTCCCTAGACTCTCTTACCATTCCCACCAACCTTTCCCAAGCCTTGGCTCATTCTGGTTGGCGTGCTGCGATGAAAGAGGAAATGATGGCCCTTGATAAGGCTAGTACCTGGACTCTCGTTGATTTACCTCCTGGGAAGAAGGCTATTGGGTGTAAGTGGGTATTTGCCGTTAAGACAAAAGCTGATGGAACCTTGGAACGATTGAAAGCTCGACTGGTTGCTAAGGGTTATGCTCAGACGTATGGTGTTGACTATTCCGAGACCTTTTCTCCTGTGGCCAAGTTGTCCTCTGTTCGTCTCTTCATCTCTATGGCAGCTACCCATGGTTGGGACCTTTATCAGCTGGATGTTAAAAACGCTTTTTTAAATGGCGATCTTCTTGAGGAAGTGTACATGGAGCAACCGCCTAGCTTTGTTGCTCAGGGGGAGCATGGTAAGGTATGCTATCTTCAGAAATCTCTATATGGTTTGAAGCAGAGCCCTCGTGCTTGGTTTGACAGATTTAGTTCTGTGGTTAAGAAGTTTGGTCAAAATCAAAGTAAATGTGATCATTCTGTATTTTATCAACGGACAGATGCTGGTATGATACTCTTAGTAGTCTACGTCGACGACATTGTTATTACAGGGGATGATATGACAGGGATCTCGTCACTCAAGGTCTTTCTTAATTCCCATTTCCAAACAAAGGATTTGGGTCAGTTAAAGTACTTTCTTGGGATCGAAGTTATGAGAAGCAAGAAAGGTATTCTCCTAACCCAGCGGAAATATGTTCTTGATCTACTGAAAGATACCGGGAAACTTGGAGCATCACCCAGTAGCTGTTCCATGATTCCTAATCCTTTTTTGGATATTGATGAGTGTGCCGTTTGATGAGCTACCTGAGGATATAAAGAAAAGGATTGATCCTGAGAAGATTAAACCATTTGCCTACCCTGAGCGATACCGAAGGCTGATTGGAAAATTGAATTATCTCACGGTCACTCGCCCTGATGTAACCTTTCCTGTAAGTAGGCTTAGCCAATTCATGGTAGCACCAACCGTTGCTCAGTGGGAAGCCTTGGAACATGTCTTACATTACTTGAAGGGCTCACCTAGTCGTGGTATACTCTATACAAATCACGGCCACACAAAGATTGAATGTTTCTGTGATGCTGATCATGCGGGGTTAAAGACGTCTAGGAGATCTACTACAGGCTATTGTGTTCTTGTAGGTGGAAACTTGGTATCTTGGAGAAGCAAGAAGCAGGACGTGGTGGCAAAATCTAGCGCAAAAGCTGAATATCGAGCCATGTCTCAGTCTGTACAGGAGATTGTGTGGATTCACCAGTTAATGAAGGAAGTTGGTATTGCCACGTCATTGCCTGCGAAGCTATGGTGTGATAATAAAGCTACCCTACACATAGACTCCAACTCCGTGTTCCATGAACATACGAAGCATATTGAGATTGATTGTCACTTTATACGTGATAAGATCAAGGAGAACTTTATCTCTACAGGACATGTACCGTCTAGTGATCAGTTGGGTGATTTTTTGACTAAGGCCTTGGATGGCACTCGGGTTGACTATCTTTGTAACAAGTTGGGCATGATTAACATCTATGCTCCAACTTGAGGGGGAGTGTTAGGAAATAACTATATTAGGAAATTAGGATCCCATATAATCAAGGATAATTAGGATCCCTCATAATTAGGAATTGTGATTGATATCAATCATATAATGAGCCATTAATGTAGAGGCTCCTCTCTTGTATATAAATACCCTACATCTATACATGAAGAAATACACTTTTCTGAGAATACACTTTCATGCCCCAATAGCTTCAGAGTGGAAGTGTGCTCTCGGCCTTTTATAGCATTGATAGTGCAATCCACTGAAACCTGAGCGTCACCTAGCACGTCCTCAAATGGTGCATCCTCCTCATCAATTAACAGGGCATATAGCTGAGAATCCTTGCAGCGATGATTAAAGGTGTATTTCTCATAACATCAATAACAGAGACCCTTTTAGCGTTTCTCATCCATTTCCTTCTTCGACAACTGCCTTGTAGGTTTAACAGAGGAAGATTGCGCCAAGCTCGACAATTCCGGAGAGGAGGTTGCCATATTGGATTTGGGCGAAGACTAGGATTGGAAATATGGGCCAAATTTCGAACCCGACACTATAGAAACCTGAGATCCAGAATTGGTCGATTGCCCAAAAGGCCTAGACGAAGTGTTACTACTCCTGCGAGCACGAATTCGAGCATGCTCATGCAAGGTCCAAATAGAGACCTCCTGTAACTGAGCAGAATAGGTTACAATAGCCAATGATGATGGAGCAGGATTCAGAACAAATTGCTGAATGTCCGGTCGAAGACCACCAATAAATAAGCTGACCGCAACTGCCTCCAGAATCTCAATTTCCAATAACAACTCATCGAACTTCTTCTCATACTCAGACACAGGGCCGTCGACCTGAGTGAGCTTCTTAAGAGCGATAAGAGGGCTTTCCTCCCGTACGTCAGTGAACTTCTCTATTTGCTTTAAGTAATCCTCCCAGCGAACCTCCGAGAAAGAACGATGACGCATAAAAGCCTGATGCCATCACAGCACGACCTTCGAGATGGATACTCAAGGCAAATCCTATGTTCTAGAGGAGTGCCATCAACTTCAAAGAATTGACGGCATCGATAGGCCCAGCCTCAAAAATCAGAGTCATCGAACCTTGGAAAATCAACACGACTCTATTTCATGGGAATCGAGTAAGAGCCCGACGGTCGCTGCATCTAATGGAAAGAACCGAACGGCGGAATGGATGGTGATCCAGGGGAAATTGAACTGCCCACAGTACCCGATTGTTTCCCCATGCTACGACCGATCGTGGCAACCTGAATAGAGACATTCTTCATAAGTTCTTCAAGACGAGAAGCAGCGTCCTTAAGATCGGAAATATCCTGGGAGTGTTGATTCAAATGGGTTTGCACAGAAGCAATGGTGGCTTGATGAAGCTCCAAGCATTGCTCGATCTCGCTGAAACGATCCTGGGATCGTGTCAGGCGGAGGTGCCATGTACCAAACACAAGGCTCTAATAACTATTGTTAGCTAGAAGAGAAAACTGGGATAATTCATTCACGAGAGAAATGGTAATAGGTCAGTACAATACATATAACCACTGCCTAGCCACATCATCGTTGCACTCTCTCTCCTCTAACCGTTTCTAGATACCTTTCGGTCCTATTTATTTACTAAATAACCCCTTTACTCAGTAATAACATATATCAAAATCCTTCCATTTCCTTCGAAATAATAATATCAGAGCGCATGAACCCTAATAGAAACAAGTGCCCAAGGTATCAAACATTTAAATCAATTGTGTAAACTCCAAAATGTGGTTATGCCACAGTGTGAGGTATAATTATACAAGAGAAAGGTCTAGTTTAATATTAGTCTGCCTTTAATTGAATATCTAACTTTTATTATTCATATCTTGATAATGAATCTGCTTCCCTTTTTGTTTCATTGTTTTTCCCTCTAAAGCAACTCTTTATTTCAGTGTAACAGAAATCAGAAGAAACTGGCCAGTAATAGTCACAAATGCAGTTTGGTTCAAGCTTTGGACCACCCTCTACCTCCAAATGCTAGAGTGGCAACTCATTCTTTGCCATAAGTGGAGCAGATAACAAGTAAGCCCACATCACATGCTCACCCCATTAACTCTCTTGCACCTTCACAAATTATAAACCACAGCCCACCTCAACTTTCAACAACAGAACTGATGTAGGACTTTCAAGACTTCTAAAAGATTAATTTTTACATTTTGACTCAAACTAGACATGTTGCCCATTTGCTACATGTTATATTGATTTTCAATAAATTCATTTTTGTATAAATATCAAGTTTGACTCGAATTAAAATACCATAAGTTTTATTTTAAAGCCAATACAGTCATATATGCACTTCAAGATAAAGAATGTTAAAATGAGTGTGAAGACTAGTTCTATTTCTCTTGTAAAAAATATTGATTTAATTTTCATTTAAAAACATCTAAAAATTAGTTAAAAAGAATATTGACAAGTACTATATTGTATGTTACACAACTATTATTAATAGCAAGACCTTACAGCAAATGTTCCTTCAAGTTGGAAACATACCCTGGCTTAACATGACCACTGAGAACAAGATAGGGTGTCTTTAAACGAGCTTGAGATTCCCTCATTCTCTCCACAGACAATGACGGTGTATCTGAACTCTTCATCTGCTTCATCTTCAATTCTTCATAATACTGCTTCATACGCTTTTCTTGCTTCATTTTGCCCGGACCTTTACCATGGAATCTATGAGAAATCAACCGAAAGGCTTCTTTCGGGGTCAACTGGCAGCAATAAAAAAAAATTAATGAACCAAGGATAAAAGATGCCCAGTACTACTTTTATAGACCTAAAATATTGAATTCAATGCCAAGCATTTGGGACCAGTGTAAATTTCAAGCCTCTGCAAAAATCCAATATTATGGATCATATAGAAGTAGGATCTAATAGATGTATATGGCTACTATTATAACACTACTTTGTGTAAAAATGCAAACCTATATGCAGAGGAAAATATGGATTGAAATATCAACAAGTGTATACAAAAAAGGAGATGCCTCACAGTCACAACATTTTGAACTCTAAAACACTTTTGGTTCACAATTAACCGTGATAACAAAAGAAACAGACAAAAAGCAGCAGTAAATCCATTTTCTTCATCCAACCCCATACCCGCGACAAAGAATTTTATCATGAACTCCCTAGTTGAACTTATCATAATCTTCCCAAAAATCTAGCTTAAAAACCAAACCCCTCTGCTTTGTTTCTACATCTAATGTCCTCTGGTACTCCACTTGCTACCAATTAAGCTTTGGTTTCAAGCAAAAAAAATTTTTTTTTTTTTATTCTCAAAGATAGTATCCCTAAACACACCCTGACCTCACTAAACAGACCTGACACCTTTGTGATGATCTTCTAAACACCAAACATCAGGCTATAAAAGTAACATGTCTCAATAGACAAATCCTTCTTAGGGACAAGAAGGATAGAATCGAAGTTTATACCACCTTCTATTATGAAAAACTCATTATAAACATTCTGTAGAATTTAGGTCATTCTTCACAATAAACCAGCAAGCTTGGGTGAAGGGTATATTCAATCTGTCAAAGTAGGGAACTTCTTACCCATCTTCCAAATCACAGTCCCACCTTCATAAAACGGGATGCCTTAAAGCCCACAATAGAAGACCAATCAAATCCCTTAGGAACAGGCCTTCCTCTTACCTCCACAGTACAAGTGTGTTTTGATGCTCCCCAAATCATTTATTTGAGAGAAAAACCATGGTTTTGGAGAAACCAACCCAAACACTCAGTTTTTTTCCACAATCTATTTTTCCAAAGAAACCATGGGTTTGGTATAAGCTAAGGAGAACAACTTCTAAATAATCACTTTTTCACAAAATCTATTCTACTCGAATCAATTTTTCACAACAGTTATATGGTAGAGACCGATTTTTTTAGTAAAGATAAAAAAATAAGAGGATAAAAATTAGAAGGATAATACCTTATTAAATTATGAAATCAGAATCTAATCTCATAATTCATAAAGAAAAGGATAAATCTTTAATAGAAAGATGAGCCAGAATCTTAACCAATCATACTACTAAAGCCCAAGGAAAATCTACCGTAATCAGAGAAGTAATTCTCTACTAAATTTCATATATTTTCCAGACTACTTTTACATACAACAAGAGCCAATATTTATAGATAAAAAGAATAATCATGACTCCCTAAAATTTAGGACCACTAACCACAACTCATAAAAATAACACACTTGAATACATTTAATTCAATAAATAAAATACCTTGACTTAGCATATAATCCTAACTAACTCCACTTAATCCTAATCTTGTTGAGCACTTAACAAACCACTAAAACCACTACTAAAACAACTAAAATAAATATCAAGATAACAAAATCAGATTAATTCAATCCCCTAAATTAGCCGTACGTGATTTCCAACTTGGTATTCTATCATCATACTACACAAAATCAATTTTTTAAATCACTTTTCAGCAGAATCTAATCAGCAAAAGCTAATCCAAACACACCTATATGTATCAATTAGAGCTTGATGGATAAAACATCAGATTTTGCATTGCAAACTCAGTATTTTACATAAGTTTGTGCCCCTAGGGTTCTTTCTTTGCAAACATTCCCATGCAATGATCATCAACCATAAAATAATGCAATTCTATAATACTATACAACATATAATAGTGTTTAGATCCCAGAACACTTACAATTCTCCCAAACTCATCTGTCCTCTCAATGCGGATCTCTTTCTTATTATGCAAATCCTTTGATTCATCATCATCTACTATCCCAACCAATTTGCTTTTCTTTTTGTCCATGTTTCTGCCACCCCATTCAACAGTTTCTTTAAGTGTTCCTCGATCTTTAAAAAGTTTTAATGCACCTGACAATCCTTTCCCCACGGCAACTTCATGGATAGTTTCATCAGGGACAACCTCCTCCTTGTCTTCTGAATCTGGTTTTTCATCTTCACTAGTTTCTTTAACTTCAGTCCATCCACCAGTCTCATCATTCATTCCTTCATCGGCAGCATTTGCTTCTTCATCTTCATGCATAAAAACATCTTCACTTTCTGGTTTTCGTGCCTCTGAAAAATTAAAAAAAAAATTAACCAAGAGTGCTCATATAACAACAATTCAGATGTAGACTTAAGAATGAACAAAACGAAAACAAGGAAGGACATCGATCAGAAAAAACAATGGAAAACGAAGTGGAAGAGAACTAAAAGAAATAGCAAAAGCATTTGAGCAACTCAAAAAACAATTTATTAGCTGACAGACGTGGTTCATTTATAGGCCAAGTTTATTCTAAGAAAAGGAATAAAGGCCTATTTACTACAAGTGGGCCTGATGCGTCAATTAAAGAGGCTGAGCTGGCATCTAACAAGGCTTCCAAGGTGGCAAGAACTGAGTACAACCATTTCTAGGAACAGCTTTTGCAAAGAGAGGTCATAACCTCTCAAAAGACGGGAAGAGTATTTCATTTCCGTTGCTATTTTCATCTCTTTTGTTCATTCACTATTTTAGACCTGGTTACTGCTCACCGGTGTAATTTTAACTTCATTGTGCTCATTTTCTCACTGAGCGGTATGCCAGAACCTATTTGGAATTAACAAAACATATTCCAGGTCTCATCATTAGTTAATACATTATACAGTAACACTTCTAGTTACTAATAGCTGATAGACTCGAAATAAGATACAATTCCATTTTTCATTTGATCAAGATGGCACATCTCAGAAAGTTCGTATAATTTAAATTGTATCACAATTGAAACACAATTAAATGAAAAATTACCTTCATCAATCTGAAGACCCCAGACAAATTCTTCCATCTCAGTGAAGACCACCTTGTTTTCCAACTCACCAGCTGTAGCACTTTGATCATCTGCTGTCTCATTACCAGGATTTGAGGAGGCGAGCAATGCAATAGCTTGGGGGCCAGATGCTGCTTCTTCCTCCTTCTTTTTAATAGCTTGTCTCCTAGCTCTTGCCAATGATTTAAGAAGATCGTCGTTGTCATCTGCAAAAACTGGAGCTTCATCTTCCTGATTTTTAGCGTTTAGTGATTGTTCTAGACGCAAAAGTTTGGAAGCTTCATCTGCTTTAGCATATGCAGACTGATAAGCGTCATTTCTTTTTTCAGCCTCCAGTCTCTCTTGCTCTTCTTTGATGGCCTGCCTCATGGCACCATTCCGAGAACCAAGATCACCAACACCTAATCCTGCAGAGACAGCTTCAGCTTCAAGGGCATTTAGGTCTAGCTTCTCTTTCTTTCGCAAGGATTTTTTCTTCTTGGGCTTCTTAAATTGAAGCATTTCTTCATGAGTATAGTAATCTGATGATACCTTTCCAGAAGAATTTAGATTTTCAAAGGTGTTTGTGGAGACACCTGTTAACCTTCTTCGAAGCTGGCAATAGGATAAACAAACCCAAGAATGAAGCACTAAAATCAAAGCTGAGCAACAGTTTCAAGAAAAAATAAAAGAAAGAAAAGACACCAGAAGTCACAAAAACGAAGAGATGACACAATTTCTGATTCAATAATAAAAAGCTTGTCAACCTAAAATAATTGGAGCTTCATCTCTACTTTCTTACAAAATACTATATAAAAGAAATGGCTTACCTCTTCAAGTTTTTTCTCTGCTTCTCTAGAAAATCTTCCCCTTTCATCCAACGTCAAACCCTAAATAGAAGAATACGATTAGTAGTATCATCTACACAAACACCGTTACTCAATCATCTATTGCCTGAGTTTAAGAAATACAAAAGGCATCAAACCTCTTCAGCAGCTGGATCATCATATTGTGGAAGCATTTTCTTCTCCACAGTGGGGTCATCATTAAACCTGAAATTTAGCAAACAGGCTCAAACTGTATTCTTGTTTGAAGTTGCTAATGTTCTGTTAACAAAGCAGGCAACAGAAATGAACATCTTACTTATCATCATAGACACCAGTTTTCTTTTTTGCAGCATTGTAAGCCTCATCCCGCTGTTTTTGTTCTCCAATTTCCACATTCTCAAGCATATCAATATCTGCCATGTCAGAACAAAACGCTCTGTTACACCAAAAAATGTGCGTCACTAATAGATTGCAACCTTGAGTAACATGAGAGCACAATGAAGTTGTACCTTGATTAATGTCACCATCAGCAAGTATGGGCTGATCTTTGATAGTTAGAACTACAGTACCCCCTTCCATTACTTTGTCAAGACCATGAAGAACTTTGACCCCTGCTAAATTATCTGAAAAGAAAATATTTCAAGTAGTTTGACCTATAAGATTAATAATAATAATAATAATAATACTATTACTACATGACAGTTAAACGAGCCAGTTATCCTAAGGCTTCCATAAATATAAAAATTAGTTATGAATATAACCGTTAGGACTAGTATTGTTGTGCTAAAAATGAAATTAGGGGTAATGGAGCAGAAACTTATATTTGATAGCTTGTGTTATCTGCTGTTCTCACCTTCTATTAAAATACTTAAGAAGGGTTCAACCGTCTTTTAATATGTATTTTAATCCATATTTATTAATTTTTCCTCTGCCCATGCTTTTCTCATTAGTGATCCAAAAGGTAATCTCTTCCTCTCCCCCTACCTAGCACTCTTTCAACTTCTTTATCTCTTCTCATATACATTACCTGCTAGTAAGTAATAAAATTTCTTTTTTATTTTGTAAATAAAACATTTTTTTCATTATATTGAAACAACATAGGCAAGAAATGTTGCAAAAGGATTAGTTTCAAAATATTCAATTCATTAGATGTCCTACAGTTACTATACTCAACCTTATACAGACCAAAGAAGGTCAATTTATTGTTATAGCACATGTATCAAGGGTCACTGGGTACTATTGAAGGGGGTGAAACAATCTGCCTTTATAACACTACGGGTCATATGCCATCTAACAATAGCCGAGAATTTCAAGAAACTATTCAAACACATACATATAGTCATGCTTTGTCAGGACAGTTCTGACAACAGACAAAGATAGCTGATCACCTTTTTAGAGTAATGAATCACAGATAAGTCATGAGAGGAGTCAAGTCCATGTGGAATACAACATTCCTACTTTAACATTAGAATACAAAACATGGCTTTCATTCTAGACAAGCAAGTTTCATGAACATCTTCAGACACCGTCCAAGCAGAGGCAAGACATACAAAACATGCTCGAGGCGAAAAAGCTGATCAATACAGCATACTTGCACAGTGGCACATATAATGGACAGCTTGTAATGTGTAAGAAAGCAATAGATCAGATATGAGAATTAACTCAATATTGATTGCATACATCAATTTGATGAAAATCATTTAATATGGAGCTAATTCCAGTAAGATGATCTTCTATTTTCTTTTCACGTTAAAAAATGTATACCATAATTGCAAGTATATCATATTAGTGAGCATGCTATCTTTCAGCATGTTATTCAGTGACGTTTTCAATCCCCAAGCCATGTCTTTACAGGGAATAAAAATAATGGAAAAGGGATTTTACCCATACATTCATGGCTAGAGAATTAATTAGGAATGAAGATTTAAAAGGGTTTCTTTAAAAAGAGAAAATTGAAACTTTAGAAGGCAAAAAGAAAAAAGAAAATTGAAACTTCAACTTTGATTGATTTCCAAACACCCCCTCCCCTATCAATCATCCTTCAGCCTTTGTCCATTTTTCATCAAGACCTTAACCAAGAGGCCTCCTTGATGAGCTCAAAGCTTTGTGGGCCAAGTCCATGAGAAATAAAAGACCAAGGATACCAAGGATAAGAAGAAAAGTGCCAAAGGGAACCCACCCACAGATCAGAAACACGGGGAATTGAGGTGAGAGAAGAAGTGGGACCAGGTGAGGCAGTATTCTAGGGTATTTTGCAAGAGGCAATGAATTGGAATGTATTTACATGGGAGAGACCTGACCTCAAAAAATCCAGGGAAGTTACTGCCTTTCTCAGTTTTTCCATCATTTTCCACAGTATTTCCATTTTTGCTACGGTGCAAGGAAGATTAGTAGTTTTAATGACATTTTTCCTCTACAACTTCAATTCGAGAGGTCTGTAATTAATCCTTCTTGGTCTCAGCTGATAGAACAAGGTCCCCATCACACCTTAAACTCTTTCATTTATCATGCGGCCCACTTCCATTCATGTTAAGAGTGATAGACCACAGAGGTATTTTCCAGTAATCAAAGTCATGGCGAGTGTTACCAAAAGACTAAATGTTTATGACAATGTGATAGCAGATTGTAAAATGAATCTTTATAAATTTAGGAATTAGGTAGAAGTAGAGAAGAGTTAGAAGAACAAGAGAGAGAGGTAATCTGCATAGTACTGCTGTGATTTCATTAACTTGCAAAAACTGAATGATTACAATAGGGGACTGCCATAGATATAGAAGGCAGCAGGGGTTTAAAACAGGGGAGCCTATGGTCAATTAGTTAGATACGGCTAACACCATGTTTGGTTAGGGCCACTCCTATAACAGCTAGTGCCACAAATAGCTAATACTGCTCATCTACCTAACTAACATTAACTAACTTTCAAAAATAGCGAATTACAATTACATAACACACTGATAGATGATTGTAATAGGAAAAAAGAGAGAGAGAGACATGACAGAGAGGAAAAAGAGAGATTTGTGAGAAAATAAATAAGATTGTAATCCATGCAAAAAGAACAGGAGAAAAAGCTTGCAATTATTCATCTATTAATTCTTCTCGACACACTAAAAAAACTAAGAAACTGATTTAAAGAAAATTGCCTTAGACAATTAAGAATAAGGATAACTTCAAAATTGTTTTGAAGTAATGAAGATATTTCAAAGAACATCTGACTTATAGATTCAAGTTCTAAATTTGATGTCAACCTCTAAAGTAACTATTAAAAAAAAACGCAATTTGTTACCACCAAAGTTTCCTTGAACTTTTTCCTTAAAACCTCTACTAAGAAATTGGAATTTCAGAAAGCATATTGCAAGTTGCAACAAGGCAAATTTTATGGATCAGCAGGGAGCCAAGAGACAATTCTTTTTGGGGGAAGGGGGAGAGGACTTTACCAGTTGTGTGTTGGGTTGCACCCTCATCTTCACTTTCTTCTAGAGCAATTCTGTCCTGTGAAATAAATACCATGTCATCGATCAATCATGGAATCACAGTTTCTTGTAGAACAATTTAAAGCTTTGAAATTAAGAACAGAAAAAGACAAAAAAAACAATAACCTGCTCCTCAAAAATCTTTGAGAGCAGCAATGCTTTCTCCTTTTCAACATTCTTTTTCTCCTCAAGTTTACGGCTTCTACTGACCCATGATAAGATCTCAGAAGCACCTTCAGATTGTTTGCTTAACCTTGCTTCTTTCATCCTGTCATCCAAAACAAAACATAAACAAGCATTGTCACAATAGAATGTTTTCCATTCTTTTAAAAGGTATGCATGTTTTGTTGACATAATCAGATAATATTACTTTCAAAATCTAAAATAAAAGGACTAAGTACTATTACAAAGGAAAACGTATGCAGTTAATGATAAACCACATAGATTCTGTTGATTATTAAGATGAGCCTAAAATCTAACGGCCCTAGTTGCAACATGTTAATGAAATGTGCAAGTTTGCAGACATGGAAAAATCCAGGTACTGTATCATATAATTAAAGAAAAGGTACTAACATCCAGTTAGGGGGAAAACTCAAAATCACAGTCATCACCATACTTTCTTTCCAAAGTCTAAAAATGTTTTCTAAGACACTCATGTTGTTTTTTTCAATTCTTACGTTCATGTCTTTTTTTCAATTCTTAGTGTTGTTAGCGTTATCCTGAATATTTAAGGAGACATCAAAGAACTCGTAACATTTGACCAAATCATAAAATTATATATGAATTTATGTGTTTTGATGCAATTTTTAAAGCTTCAGTTTACTTTCAAGGACATTTCTTAACATTGTAATGCATTTTGCTACAATAACATTTCGAAACAAATTCAATTCTTTGAAGCGTTTGCACCAAACATTTTCAAAACAGAAAAAAAGAAGAAAATATGGGAGACATAAGACATGACCAAAGCAAGCATCACTGTATGGCTGTCTTCAGTCATTTCCCTATTTTTAGAGTAGTTTTGGACATTAGTGAGGTCAAGTAATTTCTTAAGGGACAACAAAGTTTTGTCTCTAACTTTTATTATTACCCAGCATGTTCTAGAAGCATAAAAATAATCACCATATTTGTACTGAACATGTAAACATAGGATCTCTTAACCAAATCCCAAAAAGCCCCCCACCTAATTCAACATAGGATCCCAATTTTCATAACCTTTCTTGCACGAAGAAGTAGCAAACTTCAACTTAATAATTGCCGGATCTACCAGTAAAAATAGGTACAGTGGTTTAGAAAGTTAAAAGGACAAAAAAGGAGGGAAAAAAAAGGAAAAAAAAAACAGTACAACGCAAGCATAAAAAGATAAACAAGTTGTAATTACTTCAAAATGCGTTCTCCAAGTTCTGTTTCTGATGGATGTGCTGAGGTTTCACCATTTTGCTCACCCCCATCAATATTTGATGCCTTCCCTTGCTTGCCAACGTCCTCATCTATCTTGTCATGAATGTCTGCTTTGAAATCATCATCTTCTTCAAGAGTCTTCCTTGTTACCCTATCTCTTGACCTTTCTTTATCTTGATCTGCGTCCCTTTCTTTGTCACGAATCTTATCCTTCCCCTTATCTTTGTCTCCATCTCTGTAGCTTTCCCTATCCTTTTCACGATCTCTATGCCTTTCTCGCTCCCTTTCCTTCACCTTGTCCCTTTCCTTTTCCTTTTCTCTATCCCTCTCCCTAGCTTTCTCTTTTCCCCTCTCCTTCTCCCGCCCTCTATCAATTTCTTTCTCCATCTCCCTTTCCTTCTCACGATCCTTATCCTTACCCCGTTCCTTCTTATCTTTATCCTTCTCACGGTCTTTATCCCTATACTTCTCTCTATCATAGTCCTTCTCCTTCAATTTACTATCTTTACTCCTCTCCTTTTCACGTTCATCCCTATCCTCTCTTTTCCTTTCCCGGCTGCCTATTCTATCCTTTTCTAGATCTCTTGCCTCTTTTTCTCTATCTTTTGAAACATCCTCCATAGTTCTCTTTTGCTTATCTCGGTCTTTACTTCTATGCTCTTTGTCTTCACCCCGACTGTTATTCTTCCTATCCTTGCTTCTAGGCTTGCTAGACTTATCTGTCCCCACTTGTTCCAAATCATCATATTGCTCCCTCAATGGAGAATCGTCTTGATCATCCCTATCTCGTGGTTCATACCTCGATTCAGACCATTCCTTGTCCATTGACAGAACTGCAAATAATTCATGTTAAATCAAAATGACACATTTAATCACAACCCTTCTGATGAAATGACCATTCAAGAAAAATATGAGAACCCCATTATTCATAATGAACTAATTATATTGAACTATATAAGAAGCAACGGAGGACCCATATTACACTCAGTGGGGGCATCTGCCACCAACGAACTAAGATGACTTGGTAAGCCAATTGATTCAAGCAACTCCTCCCGGCCACTAAAGAATGACAGTGAAAACACTCTTTCAATTTATGAACCTCCAATTTCATCTTGCAATTCATGATTATGAAAAATGTTGCCTAGAGCAACGAAAGTGAGCAAAAGATTGTTTCTGATAAATGATTTAAACTCGAGCTTCTAAAAGGCCAGACACACATCGAGCCAAGTCATCTACCAGATCATACATCGCAAATAGCATGAGAATTTTCTGACTTGATTATAATATATAGAGATTAATAAACAGAATGCCAACACACAACAAATCCAACATGGCACAACAACACAATCCAAAGCATATAAGTTGCTAGTAATCAAAATGAAAATGAAGAAAGCGGAAGTATAGTAACCAATTACGGACCATTCAAGCAAAAACCAGCAGTTAAAGTTAAAAATAAAAAATAAACTCAATCTATAAATATTCCCAGGTTCAAAAGCGTCAATATTCAAACGATTAAATAACCAGATCCAAAACCAAATTAAAACCGAAAAAAACAAAGAGAGAGAGAGAGAGAGCAAGAAACCGAGAGACGCGTCAAACACTGTTGAAAAACACGCAAGGAAACCAGAAAAAACCGAGCAATCTTACCGAATTTTGGAAGAAAGAAAAGCCCTAGGGTTCGAGCCTTCTTCAATACTTCCCGGAGATCAACCTCGCAGGGAGACTACAACCGTGGAAGGCCTCCGTCGGCGAGCTCGACCAAGTGCAGGATGCTTGTTCGTAGGCAACGGTGCTCTTTTATTTTGCCAATGGAAAAAATTTAGGGAATTTAAATACAGGAATTCACGAGTCACGACTAGGTCACTAGAGACTAGACCCACTCCTCACCGGCATTCAGATATGTAGCATATCGAGGGGGCAACGCTGGTTGCACATTAGATCATCGTAGCCTTTCACTCATCAAGGATCCGAGTTAGCCGCGCCAAAAAGGCGAAAATCCATCACAACCGTTGAAAGAAAATAAATCTTGACCGTACATTCAATATCACGTAATTATGATTTTTTGCTATATACTCATTTAATTTGAGGAGATTAAAGAAGATAAATAAATTACTTAATTATAACATTATCTTCTAAAACATTTCCATATAATATTATATTATATATATATTTATAAGTTGTCAATTAATTTTTACAAAAATGATAAATGATAGAGATAAAATGAAAAATGTATTACATTTAAGAACAAAATTCACCTCTAAATAGATAACCAGATAAGTATAAATTACTAAATGTGTAAAATACATTAACTGCTCTTTTATTTTAAAAAAATTTAGAGCTGAAAAAAAGGGCTAGCCTTGCCTTATAAGGCAGGTCATTAATTGGCTCGGGCCTAAACGGACCGGCCCATTGAGGCCGAATTACATAAAATAACCAATGTTTAAACCTGGTCCTTCTGCCGTTGAAAGAAAATAAATTCTGGCCATACATTAAATATCATGTAATTATGATGTTTTCTGACATACTTATTTAATTTGGAGAGATTAATAAAGATAAATAAATTTATTAATTAAGATATTATCTTTCTAAAATATTTTGCTATAATATTGTATTATATATATGTTTATAAGTTAGCAATTAGTTTTTAAAAAAGGATAAATATTATAGACAAAATGGAAAAAAGTATTACATTTAAGACCAAAATTCACCCCAAAATAGGAAACAAAATGAGTATAATACATTAACTGCCCTCTGTTTTACATAAATTTAGAGTTGGAAAAAAGAATCAACCCTTCATAATGTAAGGCACGATTCACAAAATTAGTAAGAATGTTTAACTCAAAATAACTAAAAAAATAAGTCAAAAAATTACAAAATTAGTAAAAATGTTTATGAAATAAGAAATATCTTTTTATAAATTTTTAAATCTTAGGGTTCTTAATAAAAAATGTTCATATGAAATTAAATTCTAAAAAATATAATAAAAACTAAATACTTGCAACATTATTAATAGAACAAAAAAAATCAATCATATTAATATTATATGAATAATTTTAAAAAATAAAAAAATAAATGGATGTAAACGAGCTAGCCCTTTTAAGCCCTTGATGGCCTAAATAATATTAATATTTTTTATAACTCTTTAACTTTAGAAGAGCTCTAATATGCATCACAAATGCGTGCGCATGCTTGAGAGAGTTATTGCCCTTTCCTATATCTTTGTATAACTAATAGAATTCAAAATTAGCATATTAACAAAACAAGGATTGGAACATAAACTCCATCACAGCAAACATAATGACGTCTATAAATTTCCTATCCTTGGTTGAGTTCATCAGGAATAACTATATAACAAGAGCAAAAATCAAAACCAATGGTTCAAGATGGTAGATGTATGATACACATAAAAAATAGTTTACAAGTATGCATCATCAGAGCATAAAGCTTATAGAACATGACAAAGTTGGGAAAATGAAAACAATTTGATATCCCATATAGAATGAACCAAACCCAATATCCCAAAGAAATGAAACGATGTCATAGATGTCCACTGCAAGCAAAGAGAGAAAAGACAAAATTTGCTCCATAAAATTGATAAGAAAATGAAACTGGAATACATAGTATGATTAACCTAGTTAAGTAAGCATAAGTTTCCCAAATCTTGGAGTAAAGCAGTTGACTCAAGAAGTGAGAGATGATGACCACTATGATTTTCCCAAATTTTAGAAGGTCTAGATAGAAGTGGTAATATGGTCCAGCTCGATGGGTTCGGGCTAACCCACCACGGGTTGGGACCATATAGGTTCGGGCCTAAAAGGATCGCATCAACCCATAACCGCTGGGTTGGTGGATTGGGCGGCCCAACCCATATTTTTTTTTTTCAATTTTTTTAACAATATACTAAGCAAAACAAAGCATCAACCACAATAGCTATAATCACACTATAACATCTTATTTCTAAAATTAACACTATAGTTCCTCACACAGTTACAAATATCACAGTAGCTAGTTATAGATTACCATAGACAAAATGCCCAAGGATTAAGAAAAAAAGACTTCAAATTCGACATGATTTGTTGGGATAAACACAAGTATAAGGGGATAAACACAAGTATAAGGAAAAAAAATTGGTTATCACAGCAACTAGTTATAAATATCCATAGCTAGTTACAGATTTTCACAGTGCTTTTGTAATTAATAGTTACATGTTACCGTAGCTAGCAACCATAATCGTCACTAAGAGAAAAAAAGACTTCAAGAAAGGAAGAAAGGTACATGAGAAGAAAAAGAACCTGATGTGTGAAGAACGAACCGTCAACTTTACAGGCTGAAATGGTAGCGAGAGGTTGAGCTGGAAGGACAGAACAGATTGAGTGAAGAACATCAACTTCACAGGTGGAACCTGATAAGTGAAGAATGTCACTAAGTTGGAAGGACAGACTGAGCACTGAGATCTGATGTGAGTTGAAAGAGTGAGATATTGAGGCGTTGAGTACCAAGATCTGAGATTCACCGTCGGCTCCTCCAGTGGTGTACCGACTACCGAGGCAGAGCTCAGCCCTTGGGGACTTGGGGGGATGCCGAAATATGGGAACTGCCAAACTGGGAAGTAACAACTAGGGCTTGATTTTGATTTCTGAGACTGAGAGCGTCACGCCCTTATTTTAATTTCACCTTTACTAGAGTATTCACAGAAAATGATATGCGGTTCGCTGGGCAACACAGGAATATCATAATTATACTGATAACATATACATGATTACAAAAATTCCCTATAGGGGTTCGTACATGAAACTTATAATTAAGGTAGCCGCATAGGGCTTTTAGGTATCTAAACTCGTTCTAGTGAAATGGAGACATCTTTCCATCTTCGTTCCACCACTGCATTCCTCCCGTGTAGTTCTCTTCTCTGCTTTCAATATACCTCTTGTTTTTGTTAGAACTCATGTTTTGATGATAACAAAGAATGGCATTTGATAAACAAATAAGTTTGAACAAAGTAATAACAGGGAAAATCATCACTTGAAGTAAGCATTGGAGTAATGAAGAAAGGCCAAGAGAAAAAGCTGAGAAACTTGATCAGAAGCAAGTTTTCTAAGGCATTACTCGAGTAAGTACTCGAGTAATAAGAGAGAAACTTGAAGTAACCAGAGACACCTTCAAGTAACCTGCCAACGATACTCGAGTAAGTACTTGAGTAATAAGGTAAATGACTCCAAGTTGCTCTCGGCCTGCCAATGTTACTCGAGTAGCTACTCAAGTAACCAGGTAACTCACTGGCAGTTGCTCTCGGCCTGCTAATGTTACTCGAGTAGTTACTCGAGTAACCAAGTAAAAGTTTTCAAGTTGCTCTCGGCCTGCTAATGATACTCGAGTATATACTCGAGTTACTCTTTTCAAAAAATGTGTTGCTCTCGGCATTTTCAACCCTGCCAATGTTACTCGAGGCGCTACTCGAGTAACTCATTGTGGTAAGCAAAAACCTGAAGGTAGTACTCGAATAACTTGATCTGGTTTTATCACATTTCACTCGAGGCACTACTCAAGTATGCAGGTATTCAATGACTCATTTAAAGTTGATTACTCGAGTAAGCAATCGAGTATACAGAGTTATTAAGAAGAAAAACTTCAAGTCATTACCCGAGTAAGCCATGCAGAAAAATGAAGGTTACTCGAGTATGTACTCGAGTAACAAGGTAATTAAACTTGAAGTGCTCTCGGCCTTGAAATCCTGCCAACATTACTAGAGTGAAGCATCGAGTAACTTAAAGTTTGTTTGAGAGTTTACTCGAATTGCTACTCGAGTAACTAATGAAGAAAAGTGTACTTTACCCGAGTAAGTACCCGAGTAAACAGGTATTTCCAAAGGTTTGAATTTTGTTTATTCCATGCACTACCCAAGTAAAGTTATGTTTGCTTATTGACTTGCAGTTTATGAAAGTTTTCCCAATGATACTCGAGTATGTACTCGAGTAAACTTTAATGAATACTCAAGTAACTACTCGAGTATGCAAGTCCAGAAATTTAGAAATCATTCCAACGTTCATTGATTTGTTTCTTATATGATTAACCTTTCATTGTATTAGTATTTCACTAGTAGAAAAATGACTTTTTAGACCGGTTAAAAATGACTTTTTAGACCGGTTCTGTATTAGGTCTTGATAGAGCATGTCTAAAAAGTCTGTTATTTTTTAGACCGGTTGTGCCTACAACCGGTCTTAAAAATCCACATTTAAGACCGGTTGTGGGGACAACCGGTCTTAAATGTCTCACCTTTAAGACCGATTGTTCCCACAACCGGTCTTAAAGTACTTTTTAAGACCGGTTGTGACTACAACCGGTCTTAAAGCTTCATTTTTTTTAAAACGTCCCTTTTATTATATGTACACGCACAGAATGCTCCAATTTTAAACAGCAGTACATAACAATCACTTATTTCAATTTCAAAATTCAAAAGCACCAGTCTATAGCAGCAACAAATTAATGTTCATACAAGCCAGTACAGTCATACATTGATAATTCATTTGCAATTAGACAGTAAGGATGACCAAATGGCAGCAGTAAAACAAAAGCTTCTTCTTTTGAAGTTGATTGTACCTTCCCTAGTCCCTAGTATCCCTTTGGTTGCCTACACCAAACATGAAGTTTCTGGGAAATGAACATGCAAAGAAATGAACATGCCCTTTGGTCCATTGTTATTGTCATTAGAACCATATTGCATTGCATAACCTGCTTGATCTGCCAAGCCCTTCTTCTTTCCCTTTCACGAATATGAAGAATCCATAATCCCTGCATATATCACCAATTCACTCACTTCATTACTCATCAAAATTAGAACATGTTAATTTCTCCCTGCTAGAAAATAATATTTGGAAATGAGTGCTTTGTGAAGGAAAGAAATCGCTTATATCATCAATACAACTATTGAAGCATTGTGATGCACACAGAATGTAATTTTGTGGAACAGAGGGTGAGAGAGAGAGAGAGATAATACATAAGGAATGAAACAGTCCGTGAGAAGAAACAAACATTTTCACATTATAGAAGACAAGATCATATAACAAAAATTGCTTCAAATAAATGAAACCAAGCAATCACAAAAATAAAATAAAACATACAAATCAGAGCCAAATATATGCAGAATGAAAGTGGGGGGGATTATGTGAACACACAATCTGAGAGAATGGAAATGGAAGATGCAAGTCCCGCAAACAAACATGCCAAATATTAAAGATTTGAGGTATCATTCTATGAAGAATTTCAGGAGCCTAAGGTTATTCTATCTTCTCTTTGTCAGAAAAACAGGTTTCATGTGCTTGCTTCTTCTATGCTTTATTTGAAGGCAAAAACACTAGGACACAGCAATCACAATTCAACAAGAGTAAACTAGGGATATAATTGATCTACAAGTCCCTACTGATTCACTTGATGTTAGTAATAATATGAGAACAATAATGTACAATGTAACGTTGGATTCAAAAACTCACTATTTTTGTAATAGCTCATGGATGAATTCAGCACAACATGTGCGAATGAAATCAATATCTTCTTCAGGAAAGGGATCAGCAAGATCAAGCATCTGTAACACCAAAACCAGACGAAACATTAACTTAGTAACTTAAAAACAATAAAGTAAAACAAAAGTTCTGAAATATAAATTTACCTTTTGAGTAAAATCAGTCGTGCCTAGAGTGATAATATTGTAAATGTGTCTCAAAACATAAAAACCACATAAGTTGGACCCCTTTGGTTGTCGACGGCTCTGAGAAAAAACATGATATCATTAAAACAAATATAAAGGCATGTCTTATTACATTCTTTAAACAAATCCATATGTACTAACCTTTGGCATGATCCATGTAGGGTCCTTTAAGTCACGAACATTCTTACCACAAGCACTGTGTAGGAATGTCCGTATAGCCCTATGATCATCACAATGACAAAGGTTATTAGTTTTACACAAATTCCATAAACTTTGCATACAAAAGGTAATAATGCAAGAAAACTAACGAATTCATGGTCTTTTTCAAATCATTCCCTGGTTTGAAGTGGAGGGAACATAAGAGGATGACAGTGTAACTACTCTTGCATAGAAGAAGCAACTGCCAATGGTCACTGAAAAAAACAGAAGAATATTAAGCAAACATAAAACATTATATAAATTATAAAATATCAGTTTGTTTCTTACCTATGCACATATGGAGCCAAGAAACACTCAGTTCCAGTTTCACTAAGCCTCTCTGACAAGTATCTATGTCTACTAGTAGCAGTGGTCCCTTTCTCTTGGATGTGATGGGGGCATAAGAATCCAAATTTTTCGCTTTTGCCAGAGGAGACCAACCTACGATGCATGTACATACAATAACACAATCACATAAATAAAAGGTAAATGGTGAAACTTTTAAAACATTTACTTTGAATTGCAGAAGCTACTTACATTAAAAACAGTTGGACAATCCCAATCGTAAGATTTTGTCCAGGAGCTACCAGGGACATCAAATCATCCCTCTCAAGATAGCATGTCACTCCTGACTGTCCAACAACTGAATCCGTAGGCGACTCTCTTATTTTGAATGATGTATCATATGCCATCAGAATTACTTGCTGCATGATATTCAATGGAGGCTGTGAAACTTCTTGCTGAGTGAAGGGAGCTGGACTTGGTGGGGCTTTGATCGGACTTTCCTCGGCTCGACCAGAAACAAGGTTCATTGGCCACAAGATGAATGTGCCCAAGTCTTCGATCAAAAACATCGATACCTTTATCCCACAACTCTTTCAAGTCTTCAATCAAGGGTTCTAGATAAACATCTATGTCATTTCCGGGTTGCTTTGGTCCCGAAATCAACATAGACAACATAATGTACTTTCGTTTCATACATAACAAAGAAGATAAGTTGTAAATTACCAACAGAACAGGCCATGAACTATGTATACTGCTTAGGCTACCATAAGGATTCATACCATCTGTGCTAAGCCCAAGCCTGAGATTCCTAGGTTCTTCACCAAAGGTAGGAAATAATTGATCGATTTTCTGCCATTGAGAAGAATCAGCTGGATGTCGAAGCTTTCCATCATAAATCCGCTCATCTGCATGCCATCTCAAATTTTTGGCATCAATTTCATTAGCAAACAGACGCTTGAACCTTGGAATGATTGGAAGATACCACAACACTTTTGCATACCACAACACTTTTACAGGGCCCTTCTCTTCATGATCTTTTCTATACAATATGCAATCATTCGGGCAAGCATGGATCTTTTTATACTTCATCCCTAGTGGACACAGTATTTTCTTAGCATCATAGTATCGACAAGGCAACACATTATTATCAGGAAGCATATCTTTAAAGGCCTCAAGCGTTTCTGAAAAACTCTTATCGCTCCATCCATGCCGTACTTTCAAGCTTACCAATTTCAATACAGCATTTAGCAATTGGTATTTTTTACACCTCGGGTATAGCGGCTTCTCAACATCACTGGACATATTACCATATGCATGTGATTGTTCAAAAGCCTCTTCTCCTACATCACGAATAATATCCTCTATCCTATCATTCATATCCGTGTCATTATCATCACAAGTCACTTCCCTCTGTTGAGATGCACTTGGCATTTCTAATTGTTCACCATGCCATACCCATACTACATATGCTTACAAAACCCTTCACAAATTAAATGTGTATATATATCTGCAACACTTAGTCGCTTCTCATTCAAACATTTTACACAAGGGCAATAAAACATCCCACTATCATCATCGGCATTTCTTTTTGCAAAGTCTAAAAAACCCTTGACCCCAACATCATATTCAACACTCGTCCGTTTAGCTTGTATCCAACTACTATCCATATATTCCAACACCTTTTTTTTGTTTTGTACTTTTTCCCTTAAAAAGGTATGAGAATGATGAGAGCATGCAATCATTACACCCAAGTACATAGTGTAACTAGAATTAAACAAAGAAGATCGTGATTTAGAGTAGCGTGTGAGGAAAAAATGGAATGAGGGAAAGTGGAATGGAGAAGGAGTGAGGGAATGAGGAATGGAGGTGGAAAGAGGAAGAAAAGAATGTGCGTTCGTCAGAGAAAGTGACTTGGATATATATTCTTTTAATGTCTAACGCCTGCACACGCTAGATTCATTATTATACTGTTTGTCCCTAGATATATTTTTTAGGGTGACTTTGGTCCTTCGACTAATAATATCCAAGCAATACCGTTGGAAACCAATAGAAGGTAACTAGTTAAACAAAGCAAAAAGAACTATAACTGGAGGGATTTATGTTGAGGCTCAGTACTGGTGATGCTCTGACTGCTAAAATTTGGGGTTGCCTTATGGGCATGAAAAGAGTTTAGGATGGGGGGTTCAGAGAAGTGTTGATTAGGTGCGACTCCTACGAGGTTATCGACCTACTTCAAAATGAGATCCCAGATATGCATGAAGAATGGCAGCTGCTTACAGAGATTAAAGCAATATTGGAACGGAGCTGGAATGTAGAGTTCCAATATATTGACAGAGATGACAATAGTATGCAAGACTCGTTAGCCAAACGAGCACTGAGTTCTTCTCATGGGCTTCAAATTATGCCAGCAGATGCAATCTTCTCGGTTTTGCATACGGAAGACCCGGGCTAGCTTGCTAACCGGACTGGTCAATATAGTCTGTCCCCTTTTACATTGAATGTCTTTTCCAGCCACTATAGAGGATGCTAATCCTCCTAAGAATTCTCATATTATTCATATGCAATTAAATGACTCTAAATGTTATGGTTTGGTAACAATTATTCCTGAGGATCAACTACTCATTTCGGTGCTTGGTCACATGCTCAATTTGAATTCAGAAGAATATTAGTCAAAAATCCTGAGGGAGGAAGATTATCTTTTAAAGCAGAGACTTCCTCTTTATCCAGAATGATTGGAATATATAGGCATGACCTTATTAATGCCATTATATCTCCGTTCAGTATTATAGGTTCAAGCCTACTCAAAAGACATTCTTTATTTATAACAAAAAGTGAACGGGTCATATCTATAATATAGATTATAGATATGTGTGAGATGTGAGTCAAATGAAAGAAACATGAAATGTAATCTTGAAAAATATTCTCACATTTCTCTCTTTATTTACTAGTTCTCTTTATTTGAAAAATATTTCATTATAGCAATAGCTAATCATATTTTATATTTATATGCTAACTTTTTTTTTGTTTCGTTTTTTAGTTTGTTGCCTTTATGATGTGCTAGTACTTTATGTTTCTGTTATTAATATCATTTGGCTTTTCTATATATATAAAAAAAACCTCAGATTATATTCTCTCTCATAACTCCCTAAGAGTTTAGGGTTTAGTAATCATCTTGGGTTGATTAGTTCTTTGTAAACATTGATTCTTGACTAAAAAAGATTCCTCATTTTGTTTAAGGTTTAGCTAGCTATCATTTTGTTCCCTATAAATAGGATAAAAATCTTTAAAAAAATTCTCCTATAATTAAAAAAGAAAAGGAAATAAATAATATGTATGGGCGTGTCTCTGTATATGGACTTAGTCATAACCATGCATCTTCTCAAATGTTGACATTTCTTCTTCATCCTTCCTCTTTTGTTGTTTTTGCTTGTGATGTTTTCTCTACTCAAATCATTATCAACTATTACTTGGTCTTCTTTCTCCCACCATCCACACAATTTCAAAAAAATATCTCCACTTGAGAATACGTATATTTGAGATATAAAATGTTTTTCTATTATAGAATAATTAACATGCACCTATCCATTTACTAACTCTTTTTTTTAAATATAAAAGTTTATATGAGTTGGGTCTCATATGCTTATTAGGGCTAAAACATATCTTATCACTCAGAGTGCTTACAAAAATATGTACAAATCATTAACCAATATTTAACATTGGCACAAGTATCTGAACTCTTAAACTTGTTGTAGGATATAAGGCAACTCCTTAAAAAGTAGTAAACGTTTATTAATTAGCTACTACCATTTACTAACTCTCACATCATGAATTGAATCTATGAACTCCCCCTCTATCTCAGAGGATTTCATGCCAGTATATCAAAAATAAAAACACCAAACGAACACACCAATTGGAATTCCAAATCTGGAGGCAACTTTCCAAAATTGCTTCTATATAGTAATTATATAGAGGGGTAAATGTAGATCGAGGACGAGGAAGCATACCTCAAACAAGACGATGAAGACGAAGACCTCCTTAAGTCGCAGTGAATGACAGACGGAGCTCAAAAACCAGAAGCAAACGAAGACGGCGACCCAACAGCGACAACCATGAGCAGCGACCGACCGGATTCGATTGTTCCAATTCAAAGATCAGGTAAGGGATGGTGAGTTGAGCACTGAGAAGAGAAATGATTGGGATGAAAGAAGCCAAGAGTTGATTTCAGAAATGGAGAGGGCGGGCAGGGGAGGCGGTTAAAATTTGGGGAAGTTTTTAAGACCGGTTAAGTAGCTTAACCAGTCATAATGAAGCTTTTTAAGACCGGTTGTCTAACAACCGGTCTTAAAATCCACTTTTAAGACCGGTTGTTAGAGAACCGATCTTAAAAAGCTTCATTTTAGACTGGTTCTCTAGCAACCGGTCTTAAAAAGATTAATTTTTAGACCGGTTATTATAATAACCGGTCTAAAAATTAATCTTTTAAGACCGGTTAGTGTACAACCGGTCTAAATTGTATTTTTTAGACCGGTTATTATAATAACCGGTCTCCCAAATTCTTTATAATTACGTAAATGCCACCGCGCATTTCTTTTAAACCTCATTTACTACAACCGGTTTAAATGTGCCGGTCTAAATAACCTTTTTGGTACTAGTGTTCTTAGCATATTTACAGGTAAACAATGAAGAGATCTTACCAAATAAGGAAAGTCAAATGTAACGTTTAAATGTCTCCTACCGCCACCTACCGTAAACGGATATTTTTCAAATACTGGAAAAGTCAACAGTGGCTGCGCACTCTCCAACGGATGAGAAGAAAATGTTCCAACGGTCACTACCAACACTTCTATATATATGGGAACATCCAAACAGAGAAAAACAACAAGAACACACACACGAACGTATCATCAAGTTCATTACTCTGTTTTACTCATATTTGGAATTCTGTACTTCAGTGATTCTTATTCACTCTGTGAGAGAGATATTTCATTCAAACTCAATATTTGTTATTGAGATAACTTAAGGTTATGGAACCTTGAGTTGGGATTGGATTACAACTTGTAAGGGGGAGCAAGTGTCCAGGCGAAGGAACTTGCTTGTACTGAGGTGCCAAGAACCCACTGAATCTTGGAAGTTATAGTGAAACTCTCAGAGAAGCTCTGAGGACTGGACGTAGGTCAAAGCTCGGGCTTCATATTTTCTCCTACGATGCCAAATGTACCGTTTAGCCACTTCCATAGTGTTTCTGGGGGTTATATGAGTCTATATTGAAAAATTACTAAAATGCCTCAAGGGACCCAGCCCGACCCCGCTACACCCCATTCGACTGTACTTTTCCTGAAATTCTAACCTAGGCTATCTTGACATATTTTCGCCCAAGGAATCCATTTCCAGACTCAGAATTATCAAATTTACTATTAAAAGACAAAATTGCCCTTAACAGCCCCACTTTAAGGGTTTCAGGGATGTTTTAGTAATTATGCTTTTTCGAGCTTTTCCAAAAAAGTGACCAACTGTAACCCCACCTAATTTTTCCTCTTGAACACAATGGAATCATCAAATAATTAAAAATACAACTCTAAGGCCTCTAAATAGAGTTGGCTTAAATTCTCAAGTACTCAAAGAAAAATTGGTGTTTTCGAATCCAACTCTGCAAATGTGTTCCTTTATACTCCTAACTACTTTATTAACTATTACATTATGTTACAACTACCATTTAGACCCAATTTTGGCAACATAACCCTTATGCCATCTCAATTTCCAAATTTAAAACTAAAGACAATCCAGAGAAATCTCACCGATTAAATTGTCCACAGCAGCAAGAACAATCAATATTTGAAGTTTTGGAAGTTACCTTAAGCTCCTTCTTGCTTTTTCCTTAGGTGACTGAAACCCTAACTCCCAAGAACTCCCAATTCTTGCTTCAAATACCTTTAATAATATAGAAGAGAAGCTTAGGAGAAGGATTATACACGTTAGGTACGAATTCACTGAAGAAATCGACCTACCTTGTGAGATTTCTCCTTCCTTCTCTCCATTTTTCTCCAAACTCTCTCTCACCCTTTTTGGCTGAAAAAGGTGACCGGAAATGGAAGGGAAAGAGTGCTGGAAATGTTTTATAACATTAGGCTTATGTCATGGTATTGATTGCTTATGCCACATTTAGCAATTTCCAAAAATTCACTTTATGTACATAAACCATTTTATACATATAAATGGCTCACAAGCCTAATTAAATTCCAACTAATCTTCCCTCTTCTTGGCTAGCCATATTCACATCTTGGTGCCCAAGTTTGTGCCAAAACGGGCTGATCACAAATTATCTTATAATTACAAAGTTACCATAACAAATTTTCCATTTTTGGATTTGTTGGCAGATTTTCTGACTGAACTTTGAAAATTCATAACTAAATTTGTAGATATCATTTCTGAGTGATTCTAAAGCCTATAGAACCCTTACTGAGTCTAGTTTTAAGGAAAAATATAGAATTTAGCCAGTTGAAAGCACATCATTCCCTGATTTAATTGATTTAATTTCTTTGACCACTACTCCAGAAAATAATCAATTTCATTGGGTCAAATTAAAAAATTCATAACTCTTTGTATATAGCTTCAAATGAGTCATATGACCTATCAATTTAAAGTTTAGGATGTCTACTTTTACCTTGTAAAATATCATAATTTTTGGACATCATTTGTTCATCCAAAATCTCAAGACATTCTCATTGCCTCGTAGGAAATTTTATTGGAAGCATAATCACTTCTTTCAAAATTCACCATTTTATTTTCTTTAATGCCTTAAAGACATAAGAAACATTAGAAAATAGATTTGAGACATCTACTAGACCGGGGCTTAGCAGTTTGCTTAATTTAGGCTTATTCCCAAACCTCTAATCCCAAAATTCATGGTATTACAGAGAGCGTGAGTCGTGAGAGAGACAGGGAGTGAGAGACTGTTTCAAGCAAAAACAAAAGAGAGTTGACCAGGCTGAGGAGTAAGGACTGAGGAATGGGAGTACTAGGCTAGACTTTGGAGCGATGGTTTTGGACTGTTGGAGGTTGGGCCTTAGCTAATGGCTCTTCCCTCTTGGTTAAAAACAAAAAAAATATGGGCCAACCTGCCAACCCGGTGGTCCAACCCATCACAGGTTGGGACCATATAGGTTTGGGCCCAAAAGGACCGCATCAATATAGTCCTAGTTTTGTAAAACCCAAACTATCCATTTTGTCAGGTTGGGCGGGCTCAGCCCACGGCCCCAACCCATATTACCACCTCTAGGTCTAGATAAGGACTAGTGACCACAACAAAGTCGATGAGTGCAAGGATGATGATGAGAGTGCGATGAGTCAAGGATGATAGTGGGTGATAGTAGAGTTGGTCATCTTTGAATAACACCAAGAGCCTTGACCTTCTTTTCCTTTCACTTTTGCTTCAAAACAAATAAGGGCAAACTTGTCTTTGAATAATTCTATTGAATTAAACATAGATCCCCAGGGAATTTCTAGTAATTTGGACATTTTAAGGGACCTAACTGCAGTAGTTTGCATAAATTGGGACCTCAGTGCAACTTTCCCTATTTTCAACCCGACCATCTTTAAGACATGGAATATTATTTGGGTTAAGTGTGCCAAAAAGGATTATTTGGGCCAACCCATACGACATTACTTATATTCCTAACCATGGAAGCCATTATATTTGTGGGAGAGGGGTGGGTGTTGTGCCTTTGGTGCTGCCCTGCCAACATGAGGGCCTTCCCAAGTGTTTTTTTCATGTTCCTTTTTCCCATTAGATTTATATAAAATGAGTGACATTTTGATATCTTATGGTCATAAAATGGCAATATTTTCAATTTTTTATGATTTTTTAAAGATATTTCAGAAAAATGATACTTTTTTTCCACTTAAGGCTGAATCTTTGAAAAATCATAAAAAATTGAAAACAATTCCATTTTTTGCCCATAAGATATCAAAATGTCACTTATTTTATGTAGAATCTAATGGTAAAAAAGGAACAAGAAAAAAAAAATACTTGGGAAGGCCCCCTTATTGGCAAGGTAGCGGGGGGCAGCACCAAAGGCACAACACCCATCCCCCTCCCACAAATATAATAACTTCCATGGCAAGCTGGCAAGACGCCTTGCTGACCATAACAATGAGGCTCTAGGTATGTGAATAAATTATGGCACAAATTATGGGAACAATGAATTACCTTGATTTGCATGCAATTAATATTTTTAAAAAATTATCAAGAATCCATTGCATTTGTATCAACTTTCTTCTAATTCTTTGAATATTGGAGAGCTTGTACATAGTGTAGAAAATGAGTCATGAATAATGAACTAGAAAATATATAATGACCAAAGAGTTTTTTCCCAATGTATTTTTTTTGCCAACAATCAACATATATATTGAATATATGTATATATATATATATATATATTAATTGATTGAATTATATACCATTGAAAAGAATCTTATAGATAATGCACCTAAAATAGCATAACTCATTTTCTTCACACTGCACCAAAAAATATACTCCCTTTGGTTGTTAATATAAAACTTATTTACCCAATTTGGTAAAATATGCATGCACATCTAGGTGAAAAAATATGTATGTATGTAATTAATTAAATCTGTGGGGTGCTCATGTTATCAATATTGTCAAACTCACGAGTTTAAACAAACTCACGATAATGACATGAAATCGTATGGTAGAGTTGAATCATAAACTCCTAAGATATACTATTATCAATAAATAGGTATTAGTAATGTATAATTATATAATCAAAATATAAAAAGTGATAACAATGTGATTTAAATATATTTTAAATCCAAATTATTGAAATTAAATCCAACAACATTCATAATTTATCATACTCAATAAATAAATATATTTATAAAATTCTTCTATTAAGCATGACAAAACCGAAAGGTAAATACGGGTTTAAGTGTGAGTTAACATTATTTTGTGAGGTAAAAATGTTAAAAGGGTAAACTCAATATGTGTGAACTCCTGAGTTTGCCTAAGTTTACAGCTAGCATAGATTAAGAGTGACTCGGCATGATTTTGTAAGGAAGACACATAAAATCAGTAAACTCGGATAGTTAACTCACGAGTTTGACAACAATGCATGTAATTAATTAATAGAGGGGTAATGAATCACATCCCTCTTCTCAATCTATAAAAACTATTCTAACTATTCTTACATAATTACTTGATCTCACTTGTTCCAATAAAAACAGGTTTGTCATAAAAATGGATGAAACTCTATCTAGTGAAGTATCTAAAAGCATCGCTATTGATTTTTCTTCAACATAGAGCAAACTTGAATCTCACACATGTTCAAATGGATGCTCCAACTTCGTCGTTGACCGACCAGTGTCCATATCAGTGGTGGACCTCCAAGATCTAAATGCCATGGAAACAATCAACCTTGCATGTGAGGAATTGGGTATATTTTAGCTCAAGAACCATGGAATACACTTGTCTCTATTGAAAAAGGTAGAAGATGAGATCAAGCGCCTCTTCTCTCTCATGACTGAGCAAAAGGCAAAAGCCTTAAAGCCTCTCGGCCGCTCCTCTGGCTATAGTTCACCTACCATCTCACTCTTCTTCTCAAAAGTTATATGACATAAAGGCTTTGTCATTATTGATTCATGCTACGACAATGCCAAAAAAGTTTTGCCTGAACGTGATCAAGCTCATTTTTGGTATATATGTGTGTGTTGTTCTTTGTGTGTTACATGTTTATAACGTAATGTTGTTGAATAAAATTGATTTTATTTTGTGGAAAACACATGTAGTGAGATAATGGAAGAGTTTCAAAAGCAATTGAAGATGGTGGCAAAGAAGGTGACTAGTGTAATATTGGAGTTATTGGGTGTACATGGTGAAGAGGAGAAATGGGTTAAGAGTGATAACAGTGCACTTCAAATGAACAACACTATCTAAGTTATCTAGACCCAGATCAAGCCATGGTTTAGGCTCCATACAAAGACACCTCCATAATCACATTCGTGCACCAGACCTAAGTAGAATCCAAGACTGGGAGTGAAATCCAAATAGAAGACCAAACATGCGGGCTCCCGATTTTCAAGGAAGGATTCGAGTGGGTTCCTATTCACCTGAAGTCATATGTATTTCTGGCGATTGTGGGTGATGTGCTTGAGATACTGTCCAATAGGAGGTTCAAATCTGTCCTGCATTGTACCACAATTAACAGAACAACTTATCGACATTCCTATGCATTTTTCCATAGGCCCACACCTAAAGCTCTTCTATCACTTTTCAACTTTCCTCCTCATTTTCATGCTCTCACTTTGAGGGAATATGATGCTCACAAGCCAAGGATCCACTCAATTCATTGGCTTCCATCTCCATTTGAAGCTTGAACTAAGAAATTATCTATGTTTCGCCTCACTAATAAAGAGTGGTTGATAAACTTTTCAAACCATGTTTATGTTTGTTATGATGATTGATAATAATATATTTATTTGTCATAATTGTAAAAATAAAACATAGTAAATGAGTTGTTAAGAAATTATCTATGTTTCGTCTTACTAATAAAAAGTGGTTGATAAACTTTTCAAACCATGTTTATGTTTGTTATGATGATTGATAATAATATATTTATTTGTCATAATTGCAAAAATAAAACATAGTAAATGAGTTGTTATCACATGCACGTATAAACCTTTTATTGAGTTTGTCATCTTTTTCTTTATGACAAAGATGAAGAAAGAATGAAAGGATATATGGGTTAACTAGTCGAGATGGATTAACAACAAAGATGGAATTGGTTAACTAGTTAATGAAAGAGGAGCCATGGGTCAATCATTTACACTGAATTCGTATTCGAGTTTTACTGACCCACACCAAACCATGGTTTTATTTAACTCCACATAACCTATGGGTGTCATACCCTGCCCCGACCCTACACCGGAGGCTTAGCATTGGGTGTAGGGTGGGGGCAGGGTGTGACACCCTTTTGAGCCCACCCTACACCCAATGCTAAGCCTGCGGTGTAGGGTCGGGGCAGGGTGTGATAATGGGTATGCTGTTTCAAACAATAGATTCACCTCTCAAACTTCAACGAATTTCTCCTTATTGTTCCTGTAAACTTCTTCCACAAACAATACACAACCAGAGAAATTTAACCCCCGTTGTCTGCCTTGCTTTCTCTTCATTGGGACCTGAGGGTAATTTTCCTATACATTTTCTTTTCTTGGGCATATTATTCTTATCCTCCAGAAATTAAACACTTCGTTAAAACTGATTCATGACATCTTCATAATGCTATGCTGTTCATTCAAACAAGTGAACCAAAAGGTATAAACAAGTACAAATCTAACAAGCAATTAGCTATTCAGTTCATATTCTCATGAGGTGAAAGAATATATTATAATCAATTGAGTTCATGAAATCACAAGGCCATAAACTGCAATTGCATAACATTTTGCATTATTATATATATATGATTCCACATACTCTTTTCTTATTAACAACTTCTCATGGTTTGGGCCCCCCTATTAACTTAATCTTTGCATTACCATTACTATCACCATCACCATCATTTTGGTAAAAAAATGTGCATATTTGATATACAAGATTATACAGAAAAAATATGCTTTCCTAACCCCGCATAATGAAATGTTCACTTCTAGTGTCATTACTATTAGAAGTTCTCTTCTCAATTGGAGAAGCTATGATATCTGAAATGAAGTTTATTGAAGAGCGCATCCCCTTAGAAGTCATTATCAATAACCCCTGCTCATTCAATATATACAAGATGAAAAAGTTTGATGAGAGCACCTGAACTCTTTCCTTGTGGTTTTAATTCCTTTTGCTAGTCGGCCAAGATCAACATATTTAGCATGTTACCACAAAACAGGTTAACAAGAATATCAAAGTCATTCCTCATAAATATATGTTGAGTAGATGCATGACTGGCTCTCCAATATATTATTGTGAGGGTAAAACCAATGACTATTGTATGTATGGTAAAGAATAAAAAGCATGAAAAGATAATGTGCCTTGCTCACTTATCTCACCTTTCTCAAAAGTGTTTCTTTCCTTAGAGCCAACCTATAATGCCCCAAAATATGATTAAGGGCAAATGACTCCAAAAGTGAATATAATTAATGCTAACCAAACACCTTTGGAGAATACAATGTGAATTATGACCAAAGTGATAGTAACCAGTGCCCTAACCCTGTATTTAAGCTCAATTGTGGTATTAAAACCTAAATTGAACTAAAAGTGAGGGGAGAGTACATGGAATGAAGAATAGGAAGTATATAATATGCTCAATGGTGATTCAATAGGAATTGACATAGCTAGGGGTAAAAAGGGAAGAAAAAAATTTATCAGCCAATTAGTCAATTACTGAAGGGGAAACTCATTATAAACTTAAAGATCAAGAGTTATGACTAATGGCTAAAGGAATTAGAAAGAATAATCTCATAGTTGCATGCAATAGGAGAAGGCACAAGATGTTGACACATGGCACCATGGCAACCATTAGATTTAGTCAAAGTGTCAAACAACTCAAACCCCTCCCCCTCTCTCCTTAAGATCAGCCAAAGCATGGTGAGAGCCCAAAATCTGATATGATCTCATCATTTATCTCTCTCGCTTCGGCCCCCATTGACGTCCAAGCAAGAGCAGGAAAGAGAAAGAAAAATCAAGGTATGTGAGACCATTTGACCTAGTGAATAACCTCAAATGCTAAAAACCTCTTATTGAATCTTGACCATATTGATGAGGGCTTCATGTGTATGGTTTTAGATTTTCAAGAGGAGGTGTTTGAGTGCTCCAAGAAAATTGGTGGCTGGAGAATTGAAGAACAAGCTAAAGAAAGCAGAAGAGGTGAGCAAAGGCTATCTTTTGATATAATTGTTCTGGTCATTAGTTGAGACTTTGAATTTTTGGATTTTTGCCTTAATTTTTGTGTGTATTAGGGTTCTAGAGGGTCATGGTGTTTTGAGTGTTAAAATGGTGTCTTGTGTTATGTTTTGGACAATGGAAGTGGTTTGGAGTCTTGAATGTGGAGTTTGGCAATTTTGTGGTTTTTTGTTGAAATGTGCCAAAAATAGAACATGTTAAAGGAGTGAGCATTTGGTTGTTTTGATTATTCCATTGGATTCCATGTGAAAAATTGTATGGAAGTAGTTTTAGCTGTGAATTCTGGAACCATTGGAAACTTAGTTTGAAAACTGGAAATGTTGCCAAATGAAAATTCTGTTTAGGAGACCAACTTTGCATAGTGTTTTGAAATACCAAATAGTGTCAAAATGTTATGAAAATTTTCAATTTTGTAGTAGACATTGCAAGCTTTCTAATGATATAAAGTTTGCGTCATTTTAATATGTGTGGAAAAAGTTATGGTCGTTTGAAAACAGTGAGGAAACAAGTCAATTGTCCGCTATGGCCAAGAGTTTTGGCCGCAGCCAAAAGCATTTGACCAATTCTTGACCACTACCAAAAGGGTCTTGGCTGCGGGCTAAATCCTTCTTACCTACTTTTAGCCACGGCCCAAAAGTTTCTAACTTGATCTTAACCGCGGCCAGTGGTTCTTGGCCTCAGCCAAAATCTTTGTGATAATCTCTTGGCCCCGGCCAACCCCTCAAAAACTGCATTTAGAACTTTTGAAAGAGAGCCTTTGGTCCAATTTCTCCCAACCCTTTAGGCATCTATTTTGGCTTTTAGTAGCCACCTAAAGGTCTCAAATGATAACCAACCCTAAGTGTTTTGGAATTAAGAATTGGAATAGGGAATAACTCGTCATCTTTGATTGTGATTTATAAGATTTAACATTTGCCCTATGCATGATAATCCAGTGCTAGAGTACGAGCGGAAAGAACAAGGTAGTGACTCTTTCTCTTATATTATGTATAATGCATTGTATGAATGTCTTATAATTGAATACTGCAAATGTTGTGATGTCATTGCTGTGAAAGCTTTGTGTATATAGCCGTGAGAGCTGTCGTTTGTGACGTAAGTCACGAATCATGTGGATATAGCTGTGAGAGCTATCGTTTGTGATGCAAGTCACGCATCATACGGATACAGCCGTGAGTGCTGTCATTTGTGATGAAAGTCATGCATCATTGTGATTATTGCTGCTGTTACTGCTTTGTGATTTGCTTACATGCTATGTTATTATATATTATATGAGTGAATTGTTACTACTGGGATTCTTTTGAATCTCACTCTTTCCAATGACTAACCTGCAGTTAGGTCAAGTGGGTCAAAGGAGAAACAGGTTACAAAGGGCGGCTAGTGTTAGGAGTTTGAGCATTTATGTTGGTTATCAATTTTTTGTAATTTATGTACCTGTTGTAAATGCTGTAAATTTGAATAGTGTTATGTAATCCCCAGTATGGGAAATTGAAATAGGAAAATATGCTCTGCAAACCCTTTAATAAAGGGATGAAACCCAAGTGTTGTCGGGAATTTTTGTTTACACTCTGATATTTATGAATAGAATCAAATTGCACAAGCCAAGTAGATTCAAAAGGTGAATGTGAGACTGTATTAATGAGTCTTTGGAAAAGTTTTTGAAAACGCACTTTATCACAGGGCCAAATCCTATCTTGAAGTTGGGACCGTTAATAAGTTTTAAATTATGTATTGGTCTCCTGATTAGTCTAATGACACATTTTTGAACTATAATCCTTGTTTTAAGATATGGGGTTACATTTTTGGTATCAGAGCTATAGTTCCTGGCAAGGGTAGGTTTTGCTTAGATAATTGCCATAGTTCCTTGGCTTAGTGATGATGGATAACCCATGAATGTTTGTGGTATACACATGAATGTTCCTGTTATTGTTGGTATATGAGTTTTAAGGAATATGTGTATATATTTACTGTGATATTAATATGGTAAATCATTTATAGAGTGAAAAGAAATAATGGTCCGCCTAAAGGTGCGGCGTGTAGAACTAGAAGTGGAAGAGATACATGACAACCCACCTGATCCCATGCAACTGATGATGGGCATGTTAATGGAGTAGTGGGATATGATCAATGAGCTAAGGGAAGAGCTTCAAAAGGAGAAAGAAAAATGCAATGCTGATAGAGTTCAATTGACTTAGGAAGAGACTCAAGAGGAGACACATCATGAAAAGATAGCAGAAGGGTCAATTTGAGCTCAGGAGTCCCTGCCTTATATTGTACCGAACCAGGAGTCACATGGAGTACCAGCTCGAGATGAGAGAGATCTACAGTACTAGGTCTCCAAATTCTACATACATCTACCTCCAGTGTTCAGGGGAAGGTTTGATCCCCAAGCGGCTGGAGATTGGTTAAATAGACCAGAGAAGATTTTAAAGTGCTAGACTGCCCAATCGAGGTGAAGGCACGATTGGCCGTTTATCTACGACGTATGGATGATGAGGAATGGAGCTTTGACATGCTGATTCGAGGTTTAAGGCATAAGTCAAGGAAAAGGTTAGCCACTGAGTTTAAATAGAGGTCTAACGGATTGCAAAAGGTTGATTTTTGTCGTATAAAGGTTTAAAGTGATCAAAAAGGGTTATGATGAATTATAAAATTGAAGGTCCGAATGTTACGAAGTGTTATAAAAGAGATGACTGTTGTTTCTGAAGACTATTATGTTTTGTCTTTGCTGATATATGAGGTTGGAAGTCAAATTATTTGTAGGTGTTACATGACGGTTGTTTAGAAAGAATCGTCACTAAATAAACGATGATTATTAACTATAATTGTTATGTTTATGTTTTTGGGAATTCCGCCTCACAATACATGACAACGCACATAATTAATTGTTAGGTTTAAGCATTATATATCCTTGAGTGACCTTTGCCTCGACATACATAATGTTTATTAGCTGTAACCGTTATATATTAGGAGTTATAAAAGCCTAAATTTGTAGTAGTGCATTACTCGTCGGTGAGATATTCTCCTTGCCAGAGTTCATAGTGCTGGTGCTATTGATTATACCAGCTACACCACATCGAGGGTAAACAATCTACTAAGGAGTATTCGCATCGAGCTCACCAGTGACTTTGAGATTGAAGCCCTTCTGATAAGTTTTAATGCTGGATTCAAGGGCACTATCGAAGTCGTTGGTGAAGTTGGAAGTGGGGTTAGGAATGTAGCCAAAGTGTTAAAGTACTTCTTCAGTTTACCCAATGATAGAGCTCAATATTTATATATTTTTATTAATTAATCTTAGGCTTTTGTGGGACTTAATTAAATATTTTGGGCATAATCAAGTATTAAAATGAGATTTTAGTGAAAGAATAATTTGGGAACTAAAGTGGTTTAATTGTTATATTTTTAATTAATATTTGTTATTCCCATTATTCTTTAATTGTGAACAAAAGATATTACCTTTGTGAATATAATTTTGTAGGTGATGATGTGGCACAACTTGAGTGGTTAATGTTAAAGATATTATTTTGGAGCTTGATGAAGGACAAAAGTGGAACATCGCAAGTGCAGAATTTATTTTCACATTTGTTTTCTAAGATGAGGTTAAATGAGTAAGGGCCTTGTTTGGTGGATACAATTATGCCTAATGCTTAAAACAGATTTTTATCTCTTATCTAAACAAGGCACAATTCACTTTTAACCTAAAGAATAAAGGAAGAGAAGAGGAGGTCATTGTTTGGCATTAGAGTGGTGGCTGCTGAATTGAAACATGCTGAACCGAATTGGAGAAGAGGAGCAAGCTGGACCAAACCAAAAGGAGACCTTGACCAAGTTGGAGAATTGAAGACAAGAAGAGAGTGAACCGAATGAATTAATTAAATGCAGCTGGACCGAGTTGAAGGGGGAGGGAATAAAAGAAAAGAAGAACCGAGAGCAACAAGAAACAATTGAAGCAGCCGTCATTGTGGACCAAAGGAAGAGGAGTTGGACCGATTGAAGGAATTGAGATGAGCTGGACCAAAGGAGCAGCGGCTGTGTGGAATAGAAAAGAGAGGGCTAACACGATGGAATAAATGGAATAGAGAGGGAGGAAAGTCAAGTGTGGCGGCTGGTGAAGGGAGTATTGTGCGCTGAAATGAAGAATTGAGAATTGGAGGCTACGGTTGTGTGGAGAGAGCAGCGAATGAGAAGACCGAAAGATGGAATTGATTAAAGAAGGAAAAGTCAAGAGAGGCAGCTGTTAAAGGAGAATGAAGGAGCAACTAAACCGTGAAGAAAAGAGTGGATGCGCTGTTCGGTGCTTCTCATTTATTCTCTATGGCCAATTCCTTCTTCATATATCAAGCTTCATCCTTCTCTTTTTCTATGAGTAGCTAAAGTGTTGGTGATTTCCTTGAGTTGGGTAATGGTTTGAGCTTCTAAACTTCAATGGAATTCCTTTAAGCTCTCTTTTTAGTTCATAATTATGTAGCTTGGTTAAGTATGTAATTGTGATCTAGATTGTTATGCCAAGTGAATAAACTTGGTTGTTGAGCTAGGAGTTGATTAATTAAGCTTTGTATGATTCATATTATGAGTAGGTTGAATTGTTTATTCCAACTTGGTTAAGTGGATTTAAATGATTAAGCTGAATGTTTTGAATTGTTGTAATGGTAATTATAAGCTAGAATTGGAAGTTGATTATTCATCTCCTTGAGTTTGAATTATTGGTGGTATTCATTTAATTGCTTCGGTAGAATGAATTAAATGATTATTGCAAGTATGGAGCTAGTGGTAACTTAGTTCCATCCTCTTGACTCATATTGTGGAATTCATATCATTAGCAAGCAAGGAAGACTAAAACCCCAACTCAAGGGAATCCCATTTCATCATTATTCTAGTTTATTAACTTTACTTTGTTATTAGTGTTAAATTCAATTTCAATTGCTTCTTTGTTTTAGAAACCAAAAAATTACAAAAATATTGTTTTAGCTTAGATGACTTTATTAGTTTAAAAAGAAATTTCTCCAAATGATTTCTCTCAACTTTAAGGTTTTTTGTCACTTTACTACTTAGAAACTTGGAAATTAATCTCCTCACAAGAATGACTTAGGTTGAGCTACTATGCTACATTCTTAAACCTAGTTTTATTTTGTGAACTCACACGACATGGGTTCATCACCCAAATTGTCTTAGTTTACCCAAACTGTCTCAATTTACCCAAATTGTTGCAGTAACTCCCCTAGCGGCAGCTGGAGAAGTTGCGGAAGGCGTTCCAAGCTCTGGGAGGGACGTTTTCGAAGTTGCCGGACACTTACTTCAAAGGTTGAGGAATATTGGCTAGGTTATTGAAATTTTTGGGATATTCTCAATGATGACGTGGTGCATTATGAGTTTTTAGATAATTTGAACGGATAGATTTCAAGACTCTGAGGGAAAAGCTACTGAGAGGATTGAGACCTAGTATTTGACTAGTCCACATTCTATGCTTGTCATAGTGATGAGCAACTAATTTTTCATCTCTATGATAAGATCTCAACGTTTAAACTTTGATCTGAACGATTTAAATGTAAAATTTTTAATTATGATTTTTTAAATGATAAATTTATTTTTATGAGAAGTTATAGGTATAAAATTATCTTTATTTTTAATTCTTTTTAAAATAAAATAAAATTTTATTTAAAATATAAAAATTAAACTAAATTAAATTTAAACCATCCAAAATCAATTTAATGATAAAGATAGGTGATAAAAATTATTTTTACTCAAGTGATAAATATAAAATGCCCTCCACTGTTTGACCCAGTTGGACTAGTCTCTTCACGCAAATGGGCTTACGTCTATTTCATTTCATATTTTTTCGCTTCAAACGATGCCGTATTGTACAAACTGAGTGCTTCGGCCTTCCTCCTCTTTCATCATCTCTCGCGATTCTCGCTCCTCAGTCTCCTCTGACTGAGCAGAAAGGGTGACGGCAGCGGAGAACTACCAGCAACATCATTTTCATATGCTCCTACCCTCGCTTCCAGTGAAACCCTACTGAAGAACCTCATTCTCAAAGTGAAGGCTACAAGTAAGGTTCGCTTCTCTTTCTGTCTAGTTTCCTGCATTGTTTAGCATCTGTTAGTGGGGTTTGTTTTTTTCTGTTCTGAGGTGCGTGACTCAAGTATTCTTCTCTGCTGGAATTTGAGCTGAAGCTCATCGCCTAAAAGTTTTAAATACAATTTTCTCCAACTTTTCAAAATTTGTTTCGTTTCAAATTTCACATTGTGAAAATGCGGTTTAAATTTGGTGC